>JAANYP010000876.1:81001-396001 GCA_020465985.1 Centrapalus pauciflorus
TTCTCCGATTGCGCTCAAATCTGCCAGACTTTTACTTGAGAGGATTACCAACATGCGTAATGAGTTTTATCAATAGTAGAACATTCCAAGGCACAATTTACTCATTTTAACTCCTTTTAAGATTTAACCCTTCAATTGTTAAAAACAATTAAATGTAGCATTATACCAATACTTTATACATAAAATAATATCATTTAAACACATTAAAGTCGGTATAAAATGATCCGATCAAACATCCCCAACTTAAACCTTGATCGTCCCGAGCAAGAAAACTAAATCAGACTTTAATGTTCAAGATTTCTTTTACTAGGCGTATGATAAATCAGTGACTCTCTAATTAATTTATCAAATTAGTAACAGCCTTCATACTAAACGTCCATGCATGATCATAACTAAAAATTCGTTTCCGTTACACTGTGTTAAAACCGCTATCAACACTTTACCTCCCAAACATTCCTCACCATAAACCACCTATTTTTGCTCAAGGTTACATGCATGCAATTTTACCGGTTTTGACGTTTATAATTAACTCACTTATCATTTGATAATTTCTCTTTTTTTTCTTGGCACACTTATGAGTTATTTTTATTAAGGGTTTGAACATGACTTTCTAACGAGTCCATGTAACGGAAAATTGGTCAGCCGCTCCCAAACCAGTTGGCTTTAGGGGATTAGGTATAGAATACCCCTCAGACTTCTTTTCCGAACTCGTTAGGCCACCCCTTACATTTTAAGCACCTACGCCTCACGGATTTAATTGCAACACTCCCCCTTATTGCTTAGGTGTATCGATGTCTTTTGAAATGTTGGTTTTGATAAAGTGTTTTATTCTTTAAAACCACACACGAGTGTAACATACTCAAATTCTTTTATTAATCTCATGCATGCATATTTATTATGACCCTTTTTAATAATTTTCAAATTAACTCGATCGTCACCGATATCACTTGGTATTGATCTATTTGCTAACTAGAATCATCATTTTAAGTTACTTGCTCAAACCAAAATAAGTTAGGAAGATAAGATCAGTGCATTATTACTTTTAGTTGATTAATCAAAAACACTATTATTCAAGGGTGAACACACAAATGCAAAATAAAAACTAAAAATTAAAAATCATGAAAAACTAAACTAATTTAAATGCAAGCACACTCGCACACTACTATTTAAAACATAACAAAAGGAACGGAAGAACCTGATCATTGAATGCAAAATCCAAGGGTTGATCGCCTTCTATCTTCCGCAATGCAATCATCCACTCATATAACCACATCTCCTTGCAAGTCAATCATCCTCTTCAACTTTGGACTTCATTGTCCCAATACCAATATAGATTAGACTGAGATTCAAGTGGATGAGTGTACGAATAATGTAAAATCATGCCTAAAAAATGAATGTATTTATTTTCATGACATAGTTAAATAAATAGCGAGATAGTCGTTTGAAGCCGCAGTTGGGGTGGAATAACATCCCCAACTTAATTATCTACCAATTCTCGTTATAATACTTAAAAGTCATGAGAATACTATTAATTAAATTGACAAATTATGATGATGCAAGCTAATTAAATGCAATAAACTAAAATGCATATGAGCGATTCATATCATGATTTAATTAAAAGGTGAGTTAAATCATTTTAAGCATTGGTAATTGGGGTGAGAGCAAACATCCCCAACTTAATTCCCTACTGCACCTATATTTTCTTTTAAATCACACATGATATGCATTTGAGAACTATAAACTATAATGCACTAAAATAACAATAATTGGAACCTTAAACTAAATAAACATAAATATACACTAAACCTCACTTTCGTAGGGATCACGATTGCACTTAGCATGTGCAACAAGCCTTTAAACCCCCCGGTAGCCCGGGTGGACGAGTTATAGTCTCGTGAGGGTTTCTATTAAACACACCCACAAAGTTCATTGGGTTGCCTCCCAAGAAGCGCTAAGTTTTACGTCTTCAGCCAGACGATACCTCTTCAAGGTGGTTTGTCACCTTGTCCACATACATTACCCGGATATTTGATCGGTTTTTCCCTTCGTGCGATTCGTACTCCATAGGTACCTGAAATATCATGAAAAATAATTAGCATTGAACTAGAGCTAGTTTCAGGCATTAAACTTTTTAAATAATAATTGAAATAAGGGAGTTCGAAATATGGAGTTGTCTCCGTTGATGGTTGGAGCAGATCTTTTATAACAACTTCACTTTCGACTCTCTCTTCCTCGTTAAAGTTTAGTAATTCTAAGGACGTCTCTTGATGGATATCTTGATGCTCGAATCCTCGCTCATCATAAAAGTCATCATCCGGCTCCATGTACATCTCCCTCTCCGCTTCTTGTTTTAAAAAAAGATCGGTGATTTGCCCCCATGTGTTCACGAGATATTGGAGATGTTTGGTGTTGGCCTCCATAAATGTCATGCATTCCCTCATGGATGTCATGACATTCTCTTGATAGCACCGATTTTCATCATATAATTGCTGCTGAGATGGATAATAATCATTATAATAATACTCATCGGAATCCGGATGTCGTTCCCATGGATTGTACGAATCACGACTCGAGTAGTAAGAATCATGATTATCATAATTAGAATAATATTGATCATTATAATCTGAGTAATTATGTATGGATGGATAATAATCATAATTATATGAAGATTCCATTCCAAGCAATTAAACAAATAATTAAAAAAAAAATAAACAAAAAAAAATAAAAACTAAATAAAAAAATAACGAAAATAGATTAAATTAAATTAAACCCAAGTAAACTTTAACAACTACCGTAAAACAAAATTAACAAGCGCACTAGGTCCCCGGCAGCGGCGCCATTTTGACAACCGCTCGTCGTAAAGCGTTCAAAAATAATTTATAAAAACACCAATCACCTTAACTTATAGCTAGGGTAAGTGGGATCGTCTCCTCAGGGAGCATGTGGTTATCAGTATTATTATACGATAGTTATTGACTAATAATAAAAGCTAATTATTAAACTAATTGAAGGAATGAATTGGTTAGGTGAAACTTTGGAAATTTAGTTAAATCTTTGTTACGAAAACTTAAAGATCAAAGTAAGAACGCCAACGACTTCAGATTCAGGGTTTGGGTGGAATTATGGATTATCGACATAGGGTTGCAAATAACTTAATTATTTATTATTCCGTTTAATTATCTTTATAACCTAACCACATAGACATAGTCATGACAATCACATCTATCGCAATCCGTATTTTGGGCACGAATCGTGTCATGTTCACAGTCCGTCTTAACTCCTAATCTACTGAGCTCGGCACGACATGTAATACGGCTACGACGCGTCTTACGATAAAGATATAAATAGAAGCGAACGGAACAATATCTTTAAATAATAATCACACAGAAAACTAATAAAACATATCGTTCGTTACAATAATAACTCAACGAAAAACATAAATACTTAAATAATAAACAAACCCTTGAACGATAATAGCGTGATAATCATCAACCAACGCGTACGAAACATTGAACTTTTCAGGAACAACCTTCGTAGTTGTTGGATTGATGGGGGAAAGATGGAGCGTAGAAGGAACCAAACCCCAAACCTTTCGCCGTTGGTTTCGCGCAGACTACATCGCGATGGATGAATCTGGACTTTTCTTCCTCTTTTCTCTTCAATTTCTCCTCAAAATATGTGTTTTTTTTCGTCTGGAAGCTTGTCATATATATAGGCAGCTCTGAAAAACCCTAAAAATCACGAAATTAATATTTTATGGGTTGGGCGCAGCCGTGGGCGCAGGCCTGCGCCCCGCCCTGCGCTTGGGTCTAAAATCGCGTATTTTGGCAGAATAAATCATTCTGTTGAGCACTCGGTTGGGGAGCAGGGCTGCGCCCCAGTCTGCGCTTGGCTTTCTATAAATCTTCTCCGATTGCGCTCAAATCTGCCAGACTTTTACTTGAGAGGATTACCTACATGCGTAATGTGTTTTATCAATAGTAGAACATTCCAAGGCACAATTTACTCATTTTAACTCCTTTTAAGATTTAACCCTTCAATTGATAAAAACAATTAAATGTAGCATTATACCAATACTTTATACATAAAATAATATCATTTAAACACATTAAAGTCGGTATAAAATGATCCGATCAGCAAGGAAAAAGTTCCATGGTGTTGCTGAAAGAAGGCTAGCCAAGGAAGCAATTGTCAAAGCTGTCCCCAGATCAAGAAAAGGCAAACAGTGGAAATTGCAAATAACCAGAATGGGTGTAACAGGCCCAGAACTGGACACTTATGACTACACTGATGTTGCACAAATGGGGTACAGGGAATGGGTTGAGATGGCAGTTGCTCTGAGCCAGTCTAAGTATGAGACGGCTAAGACTATCAGGGCATATGTCAAGAAGCTGATGGAGAGGGTGAAAGACCTTGGCCTGAACTCAAAAGAAGTAAGTAAGGGCGTCTCTCTGACATACCCCAAAATAAAGGCCAGGAGGATCAGAAAGGATTCTGAGCTGGAGGAACCCCTGATCTTGATTGAACAAGGTGACTACGCTGTAGAGATCAAAGGAGTTGACCATAGCCTATCCAGAGGAGTAGAGTTTGAAGAAGGAAAAGTGATTGAAGAACCTGAGTTGGGGGAATTTTTTGTGGATCCCCTGACACAGAAGAAATTCTTTCAAAGAGCATCAGATCTTCACAAAGTAGGTCTCAAACAGCTTGGGGCCTTCAGAGTTGCAAACTCCTTCAGACAATCCAGCAAGTGGAGAGCAGCCATCTGAGACCAGCTCAGAGGCTTTTATGAGAGAGGAGAGCTTCAAGATTCCAAATTTATGTTTCTCAGAGTTGAAATTCAAGATCTGGAGGAAACAAGGGAAGAGCTTAAAAGAATGCAGTGAAGTCCACCTACTATCTGAGTAGGTGAAGAATGAAAGCTGTCTATCTGTTGGACAACATTGCCATTATCTGCTCCCAACATCAACAGTCCAAATTGTTGAACTCTTTTGTACAATAGTTGTACTTGGTTACATCAGTTGTAACTTTTCTTATTTACATTAGTTGTAATATACACTAGTACATAAGTTGTACTCTTGTAAAAACATTTGTTGTTTAGGTAATCAAAAATCAGTATATATAAACTGATCTTTTACTTTACTTAAATGTTGTAATATCATTTCAGCAAGATGTATTGTAAAATGTATAGGGATTATTGATTAAATCAGTTCAGACTGATTATTGCAAATAGGGGGAGATTGTTAGGCACAAAAAGTGTAAGGTCTTGAACTCACGGATCTATCTAGACGCGACACCGTCCAACGAGTGCGGAATCCTCGTTAGCGGCTTGACGGTAAGATCACACGCACGGAACACTGAGACTTCCACTGCGTTATACGAATGACGACGAACGTACCTACATGATGATTCTCTCCGAAAACACTCTCTGAAATCTGATAAACTCGAGATCGCCTTTGCTTAATTACTCTCCGGAATTCTGCAAAAGTCTCAAAATTATTCGAGTTAATCCTTAATTATACTGACCCATTCGAGTTTGTCTTAGGACAAATTAGAATCAGGCCCAAGGCCCATTCGAATTTGTCCACTTGACAAACTCGAAACTGCCTTATATGCAAATTCGAATTTAGACCAAATTTGAATTTGCCTTATGTGATAAATTCGAATTTACTCTAAATTCGAATTTCACATGTCAAACTTCTATTTGAACTTATGTTTTCACTAATGTTTGAATTTATCTTTGAACTTTATGTTTGAACTTCTTGTAATGAGTTACACCAAGTTCAAACATACAATCAATCAATATCAAACACATATAAACACATATATCAAATACTACTCAATATTCAATATTACATAAGTTGACTTACACAAAATGCCAACTATACTTAGACTGCTATCGTCACACAAGGTGTACCAACAGACTCCCCCTTGACGTTAGCTTCTAACTATTTACATTTTGATTAAGTACTAAATTCTATTCAAAATACTACCTGCATACAATCCCTTTTCTATACACACCTTGACTACCTTTTCATACTTCTTGCCTTTTGATTTCAACCTTCATGGTAATAGATAGGTTGTTCATGAAGCTTCTGCAAGTCGCTTTGGGATAGGTTAACAAGATGCAAAGGACCATATACTTTCAAAATTACCTTGTCCTCATGATCTTCCATGACTGCCTCTGCTGATTCGTTGTCAATGTACCACCATTTCATGTTTGCAAGAACATCTTGTGGCATTGTTCTCAACGGAACTTTCTTCAGGCAACAGACTGGTTTATACAACATTTTCATCCAAGGTTTTCCAGTCAATGGATCTATTCTGCATTCATTCATCACTCTCTTTCCTTCCCTCGGCTTATCCTCTCAAACCTTCCAGATCGACCTTCTTTTCTTATAATTCGCGCTATCACTTCAGCGTATTGGTCATCTCCTAGGTTTATCAAATTCTTCCATGCCAGTTCTTTGACCTCGCATTTGGGCAGAGTATTAAATACTTTCAACGTTCTCTTTATATATTGCAGCCCATCTCGTCTTTTTAGCACGAAGGGTTGTAACTCTCTATCGAAAAACCAGCTAAGAATGCCTCCAGACAACTTTCCTGGACTTGGCAATCTTATCTTCTTCTTCACAGCTAGCTCAGCTCTTTCCGCTTCCTTCCTAAACCACAGCTGTCTTTTCTCATCATTCGTAAGTTCCCTTTCAGTCTCTTCACTCTCAGATTCAACATTAAAAACATCTTTAAATGCATCAATGTCTATCAACTTCTATTCAGCTGTGGTATATGTAACTGTGATAGGATTCTGTTGAACGATGATTTCATTTGCCTCATCTTCTTCATCAACTAAGACCTCAGCATCAGATTTCCAGTCAATTACCTCTTCTGGCACAAATTCTCCTTCTTCCAAATCTTCAAACTCATCTTCAAAGTCAAAATCTAATACTTCTTCCTCAATATTCATTAAAGCTTCAATCATTTCGTTCATGTCACTCTCAGTGACCTTTGAGGAACTCGCCTCACCTCCTCCCGCTTCACTCCGACTTGGCTCCCCCTGAAGTTCAGCATGTTGCACAGCAGAAAAATCTATTGGCTCACTCACTTTCGGTGCATCGGGATCATTGCCATTGCAATCATCTCCCCTTCGCTGCTCCTCAGAATCCCTACAACTTGTCTCCCCCTAAGCTTTTAGGTTTTTCATTAACTGCTCAATAAGGGATCTCATCGTTCGGATTTCTGCTGACTGTTCTGCAACAAATGTTTTCACCTCGAGATTCTCTTGTTCAATCTTTCCAACAAATTTCTTCAACTCTGCATTCTCTTTGTCGATGTTTGCATTATGTGCATGTATCTCTCCGATGGCTTTAGTGAGCTGAAAGATTTGGAGCTCAGCAAATCGTTGATCGTCAATGAAGGTGGATGAGGTGGATGGAATGGATTGAATTGATGTCAAAATGATTGGTGAGGGAATGGATGTTTGAACAGGTGGTGGTAGTGGTGGAATGGATGTTTGTGCTGACGTCTGAGCGGTTGGAATTACTGGCTCAGAAGCAGAGGCCGATGAAGCTCCCTACATAAAATGATGCCTTTTGGCCCTATGCCTAGGCACCAAAGGAGTAGTAGTATCTTCAATTTCAAAGTCTGAGTCATCGTCATCAGAAACTCTCGATGCTCTTCTCTTTGCAGCCTCTTCATCAATAACTATTACCCGGGATCCATATGTGGCTACCCGGATAGTCGGATCTTTTGTACCTTCTTCAATTTCAATCTCTTCTGCTTCTTCCGAGTCAGATTCAGAGGTTGACTCAGCTTCACCTGCTGCCTCAGGTTCATACTCATCGATCTGTAGGAAAATTTCATCTTCATCAGCCGGTGGCTCCAGAATATCGCCAATGAGCTCAGAAGTAATTGCTTCATTTGCAAGAGGCCCCTGTGCCCATATTTCTTCCAATGTTTCAACCCTTGGATCAGATACGGGAGGTACACTTGAATGACCAGCTTCTTCTGGCTCTTGCATTCGGCTTGTTGAAGGCCTAATGGCCTGAGTTTGTCTGACTGATGGTCTTTGCCTCCTCCTTTGTTGCTGAGTCCTGGGCTGTTGTTGTTGCTGTTGTGGCTGCTGTGGAATTTGAACTTTCCCGGCCCAGTTGGCACCTTCAGGGGCTTTAAAATCCAGATTAATCACTGCACCAAAAAGTGGTGCCTCCACTGGCCTAACTAATGCCCCTCTATGTGCTTGACAATCTGTAAATATTCTTTTGTCAATCACAGCAACACTTTGAATTTCAGGTAACTGTGGTAGATTTGGCAAGAAATGTCGTATCAACATCATCACAAATCTCGGATACTGCAAAAATCTTTCTCGTGTCGGAGCTGTTATCTGATGAACAAACTCTGCAAAGAACATTTCAGAATAGCTGAACCTCTGATTGTAGTCTAACGCAATCATTCCCGACTGAATCTTCGATACAATATAATCAAATCCTTCTTTCTTCGGAGCAAAGCACACCATGAAAACGTGTGCAAGAATCTCCAATGTCCAATCAATCCGCTCTTCATATACGACGACTTAGCCACATCCAGGCTATAACCCATTCTGATGAACGCAGCTTGCCTAATTGCTAATGGAAAGTCAATCGGTCCATCTTTGTTGGGAAATATTCTAAGTAATTCAAACTGTTAGTTAGACTTCTCAGACTGTTAGTAGAATTTCTATGTAAGTACAAAGTTCATGCTGTCAGTTGAAGAAGTTCAAGCTGCTAGTATAAAAGTTCATGCTGCCAGAGTAATTTCACTCAAGCTGCTCTGCTCAAGCTGCTAAGTGATTCAACCTGCTCAACAGTTTCATAAACAGAAAGTGCTGATATTCAGGAAAAGATATTTACACGAAGATTCCAGCATATCTACTATCAGAGAACTCAGAGTCCTTAAAGGGAACAAATCAGAAAGCATTATCAATACATAGAATAGGTTTTTCTATTGTAATCAAGTTTCTGCACATTTAAGTTTGTAATTGCTTTTTGCTTAAGTTTTCATAAGCCTCGAAGGTTATAAAACCCTAAGAACAATTTGTGTTCTTCGTCTAATCAAACAGATTAGAGGTGATTGTAATCATTCAAGTTCAGCAATACAAGCAATTTTGTTTATTCATTAATGTTTATCTATTATGGATTCTGAAAGCTTTTACTAAAGTAATTAAGTGTTATTCCGCAAACTTCTTAATTAGACTTTGATTTAATACAAGATTATTGGTTTACACTCTGATCAATTCAAATCAGTTCATCTTAGGTAGTTAAGTTCAGATCCTGACAAGTGGTATCAGAGCCACAGGTCGTTCTTTGTTTTTCAAAGTCGAAAGCTTTCTTTTAACAATTTTTATTTTCTGCAATGGAATTTGATAATAGCAGTAGTGGATCTGGGCAAGGACTCAAAGTGCCTATGCTCAAGCCCACTGAGTTTGAGATGTGGAAACTCAGGATTCAACAGCATATTCAATTCATTGATTATGCCATATGGGAAGCGATTGAATTTGCTCCTGCAGTTGATCCTGAACTTGATGCTGAGGGCAAACCCATCAAAACTCCTCTAAAAACTGAACTTGAAAGAATGGCTAGAATGAATGAAGTGAAAGCTCTTACACTTCTACAAATAGCCATTCCAAATGCTTATCAACATTATTTCAAAAAGTTTTATACTGCTCATTCTCTTTGGATTGCTTTAGAGAAAAGATTTGCTGGTAATGCTAGTACCAAGAGAAATCAAAAGGATCTTTTGAAACAGCAGTATGAGAACTTTTCTGGTGGCAAGAATGAAAACCTTACTCAAATCTTTGACAGGTTCAACAAACTGATAAGTGAATTGGAAAGTGCAAAAGTCAGCCTGGATCAAGATGAGGTCAACAGAAAGTTTCTTAGATCTCATGGAGAAGAATGGACAGTTTATGCTGCTCAATGGAGAACAAAAGACACTCTTGATGAAATAGAACTGGATGATCTGTACAACAGTTTGAGAGTGTTTGAGACTGAGATTGACACTAAAAAGAAATCTCTTTCGTATAATCATAATACTGCTCTTCTGTCATTTGAAAAATCTAATTGCAGTGATTCCTTTTCAGGTGGTGATGGTAACTCTACTGAAGCTCACTATGAGGCTTTTGTTGCTAATGATGGACTGTTTGCTCTAAATGCTGAAGATCTAGAACAGATTCATCCAGATGATCTAGAAGAGATGGATCTGAAATGGCAACATGCAATGTTGACCATGAGGGCCAAAAGGTTTCTGAAAAGAACTGGCAGAACCACCTTTCCAGCCAGAGCAGAAGGCAAACCAGCTTTTGATAAGTCAAAAGTTGAGTGTTTTAAATGTCCCAAACTTGGTCACTTTGCTAGAGAATGCAGATCTCAAGGTCAACAGTCATCAAGGCCTCAGCAGACTAATTAGGCTTCATCATCACAAGCACTTGTCTCTCAAGAAGAAAATGTGTTTGACTGGAGTGATCAGACAGAGGAAGAGTTTCAAAATCAAGCTCTAATGGCAGAAATATCAAATGTCTCCTCCACTGAATTATCATCTGAGGTAAATTATAAACTTTGCTCTCAAACATGCGAAAATATGGTTAAAAAGTACAGAGATCAAAATGAGAGCATGTGTAAAACTCTAGCTAAGATGGAAGAAAGGAGATATGAATACATGCAGGCCATAGAAGATCTTGAAAATCAGATCAATGACTATAAGGATAATAAGATTCAAATGGGACATGATAGAACATATCATGAGTGGGAGAAAAAGGAGCTAAATAAGAAAATAGAATCCCTAAATAAAAAATTAGAAGAGACTGAACAAAAGGTGTTAGAGGCTAATAAGAAACTAGAATCTGTCAATATAGATCTAGGTAACTTCAAATTGGCAAATCAAAAGCTGGAACACCTAATGGAAGTCCAATTTAAAGATAGGGTAAAAACTCAACTCAATCCCAATGAGTGAGGTTGCTGATAGGCTTGTTAATGAACCATTAGATGAGTCTATGACTACTGTAGATCCTATCCTTGATAACAATCCTGAATCTAAAGAAGATCAGATTCAAAATAGAGACTATGAGTGCACAGCAGTTAAGAAAGAACACAAAATAATGGGTGCACCTATAGAAATCCAAATTCCCAATAAGAAAGGAAAGGAGAAGATGAGTGTATGCAATGCTGCTCCACAGGTTTCTGTACCTTCTAACTGTAACACTGCATCTTCTTCAAAGAATAATAAAAAGGGTAAAAATGTTCCAGTCTGCACATGCCAAAAGCATGGTGTCCAAAAGTTTCCCAAACAACCGCAGCTAAGGGGAAATCAGAGGAACAAGAACCAGATACTGTCTAATAAAACTGGTTCTCCAATCCAAACAGTCAAAAAAATGCTTCCATTGTGGCAGGAAAAATCACTTGGCCAGAGATTGTTTTTATAAACCATCTGTTGAAAAACAGACTGTGATTCATAAAAAGACGAACTCTCAAAATTCAAAAAATTCAAAGGCCAAACCTCCTACTGCATCAGTTCCAAAGAAAACAGTTGATCACAGGTTCTCAAAAGTTAATAAGAAACAGTCCACACACCAAAACAAGTTTTAGCTGAACCAAAATTAAATTTTAAACAAATATGGTGTGTTAAAGGTAAAAACTCAGGTGAACCTATTGATACAAATGTTGAAACTGCCAAGTCTAAAGTTGAGACTGCTAGTGCAAATTCTCAAGCTGCTAGCACTGCAGACTCAGTTCAGACTGTTAGGCTCAAAGTTGGGACTGGTAATGGATCATCTGAGACTGTTATTGAAAAGGAAGGTAAAAATACCTGGATACCTCATGTGATAACTAAGTACTCTCCACAAAATCCATCAGTGGATCTTACTAAGTATAAGAAATCAAAGACAGTATTTAGTTATGTTAATGCACAAGGACAACCCAAAACCAACTTGGTTTGGGTTTACTCCACTACTAACTAAGCTTTTATTTGTGCAGAGCAACCACAGGTCACCTCATACAGCAAGATGGCATTTGGACAGTGGATGCTCTAGGCACATGACAGGAAATTCTGACTGCTTGTCAAATTTCAAAGTTTGAAGGAGGATTTGTTGCATTTGGACGCAATTCCAAAGGAGGTAAGGTTACAGGTAAAGGTACTGTTAATGCAGGCAACATGATTTTCAATGATGTTTTGTATGTTGAACAACTTAAGTATAACTTATTGAGTGTGCCTCAAATCTGTGACAAACAAAATATTGTTTTGTTTACAGATTCTGAGTGCATTGTCCTTTCAAAAGATTTTAAAATTCCTGAAAATCTTGTTTTACTAAGAACACCAAGAAAGGACAACGTATATTGTTTGGACACAGAACTTTTATCCAAATCAGCTACTTTAAGCTGTTTGATATCCAAAGCATCATCCAATGAGTCTGCTCTTTGACACAGAAGGATGTTTCACATGAAATTCAAATCCATGAATGTTTTAGTCAAAAAGAACCTGGTAAGAGGTTTACCACAAAAGGAGTTCATATGTGATGATCATTGTGTAGCATGTCTTAAAGGCAAGCAACACAAAACTTCTCATAAGGCCAAAGAAGTGAATTCAATCTCATCTGCTCTTCATCTGATTCATATGGATCTATTTGGTCCAACATCTGTTTTGAGTTTGAATAAAAGGGCTTACTGTTTAGTCATTGTTGATGATTTCACTAGATTTACTTGTGTTTACTTTCTTAGGTCTAAAGATGAAACTGCTGAGCTAGTTAAGTCATTTATTCTTAAGATAGAAAATCAATCCAACTCAAAAGTCAAGGTGATAAGATCAGACAATGGAACTGAGTTTAAAAATCATATTCTATACTGTTTTTATGAGTCCAAAGGTATTGCTAGGCAATATAGTGCACCAAGAACACGACAGCAAAATGGTGTAGCTGAAAGAAAGAACAATAAATTAATTGAGGCTGCTGGAACCATGCTAGTTGATTCAAAACTGCTAATGACCTTTTGGGCAGAAGCAGTCAATACAGCCTGTTATGTTCTAAATAGGGTTCAAATTGCTCAATCACAAGGAAAAACTCCTTTTGGCTGTCCATGTACCATTCTTCATACTAAGACTCACTTAGGGAAGTTTGACAGTAAGGCTGAAGAAGGTTTCTTTGTAGGATACTCAAATCAAAGCAAAGCCTATAGAGTGTATAACAGTGTGTCTAAAACCATTGAAGAAAGTGCCAATGTTGAATTTAATGAAAATACTGCAAATGTCAAAGGCACTGGTCCTGATTAGTTGTTTGATTTAGATTCACTAACAAATTCTCTGAGCTTTGTTGAGTATATTGCAGAAGCTGATGAACACATGATTGAAGCTGTCAATGCAAATTCTCATGCTGGTAGCACAAATGATCAAGCTGCTGGCACAAAGTTTCAAACTGCTGCAGATTCAAATAATTGGGATGAGGATACATTTATACCACTTTTGTCTTGTGATCCTCCAGGGGTTCTGAATGCTCAACATGATTCAAATCCAGACAATGAAGTGCAACTCCCAAGTCCTGAGAGAACAGCTCCAACACAAAGGGAAACAGTCTCAGATTCAAGTCAAGCTGTTCCAGAAGTTGATCCATCAACTGGTTCTGATGGAGATGATACAAATATTGGATCCTCTTTTCAGAAAAATAGAGAGCCTACACTCAGGGTTCTCAAGTATCATCCTCTCAATCAAATAATGGGTGATCCACGTACACCTGTGCAAACAAGGACAATGGTTCAAAATGAGACTGCTGCTGCTGAACAAGCAGTTCCTGAATTTAGTCTAGCTGCTTTTGAACATGCCTGTTTCATGTCTCAGCTAGAACCTAAAAAGGCGTCAGAAGCTTTGAAAGATTCATCCTGGATTGAGGCAATGCAGGAAGAGCTACTACAGTTCAACATTCAGAATGTATCTTATTGATCTTCCTAAAGGAAAGAGAGCTATTCGTACAAGATGGGTGTTAAGAAACAAGAAGGATGAGAGAGGGATAGTCATCAAGAACAAAGCAAGACTAGTAGCATAAGGGTACACTCAAGAGGAAGGCATAGATTATGAAGATGTATTTGCTCCAGTGGCAAGAATTGAAGCTATTAGACTATTCTTAGCTTATGCTAGCTTCAAAGGTTTTAAAGTGTATCAAATGGATGTGAAGTCTGCTTTTCTATATGGCACAATTGAAGAGGAGGTCTATGTGTGTCAGCCTCCTGGTTTTGAGGACTACAAGTATCCAGACAGAGTCTACAAGCTAGACAAGGCTCGCTATGGACTCCATCAAGCTCCTAGAGCATGGTATGACACTCTGTCATCCTACCTTCTACAAAATGGGTTCAAGAGAGGCACTCTGGACAAAACATTATTCACAAAGTCCATGAAATATGAGATTCTACTTGTACAAATATATGTTGATGATATCATCTTTGGATCAACCAATGACAGTCTGTGTAAACAGTTTGAGGCTTTAATGCTCAAAAAGTTTCAAATGAGTTCAATGGGAGAACTCACCTTATTTCTAGGATTGCTGGTTAAGCAGAAGCCCACAGGTCTCTTCATAAGTCCATCAAAGTATGTTAAAGACATACTGGAAAAGTTTGGGCATCAAGATACCAAAGTTGCAAGTAAACCTATGGATCCTCACAAGCAGCTCCATACAAACAAAGATGGAATAGATGTGGACATTCATCTATACAGATCTCTTATAGGATCTCTTATGTATGTTACTTCTTCTAGACCTGATATTATGTTTGCTGTTTGTGTGTGTGCTAGGTTTCAATGTTCTCCAAAGGACTCCCATTTGGTTGCTGTTAAGAGAATCTTTAGATATTTCAAAGGCCAACCACATTTAGGCCTCTGGTATCCTAAAGACTCTCCTCTTGAATTAACAGCCTATTCGGACAGTGATTATGGAGGATGCAACATTGACAGAAAATCCACAACTGGTGGATGTCAATACTTAGGAACAAGATTGGTCTCT
The DNA here is from genome assembly GCA_020465985.1 of Centrapalus pauciflorus. Classification (NCBI taxonomy): domain Eukaryota; kingdom Viridiplantae; phylum Streptophyta; class Magnoliopsida; order Asterales; family Asteraceae; genus Centrapalus; species Centrapalus pauciflorus. The sequence continues at coordinate 96,003 of JAANYP010000876.1, forward strand.
TGGCAGTGCAAAAAGCAAACGACTGTCTCCACTTCATCTACTGAAGCAGAATATGTACCAGCTGCAAGTTGCTGCTCCCAAGTGATGTGGATACAAAATCAACTGAGAGACTATGGTATGAATTTCCTATCCACTCCCATTTATATTGACAATTCAAGTGCAATTAGCATTGTACAAAATCCAGTGAAATTTCCCAAAACCAAGCATATAGAAATTAGATTTCATATTATAAGGGACTGCAATGAGAAGAAATTAATCCAAGTTACCAAAATTCATACTGATGATCAGTTAGCTGATCCATTTACAAAACCATTTGATGTAGGAAGATTCACCTTCCTAGTATCAAATATTGGTATGGTTAATATGGATTAATTTGTTCTTCTTTATACATATGCTAGATTAAGGGGGAGTCACTGTTTCATTAGCAGTCGTCTAATTTTCAACTAACAGCTTGAGTATTTTCTCAAGCTGCTAGTTCATTTTCTCGGACTGTTAGTTGTTTCAATTGATCTGTCGAAGTGTGCATGGTACTATGGTCATTTCCATAAATGTGTGCGCGGGTTTAAATATTTTTCAAAACCTTTAAAGGTTCCAGTTTCGTTCCATTGTAACTACCAGTTGCAAAATATCTTCCAGAACCCTTCTTCGATTCTCTAAACAATTCCCACGCACTTCACTGAAACCCTAAATTCTTCGTTCATCAATGGAGTTCGTCAAAGAACACAACTGTTTACCCTACTCTCTCAAACACGCTGATCTTGAACCATTCCATGACATGATGGACTTCCTTCGAAGTTTCTATATCCATCATGCCCTTACCATTAATCCCACTATCTACATATCTCATATAGAATAGTTCTGGAAATCTGCCTCAGTCAAATCGTTAACGGAGTCACATCCCTGATATCCAAAATTGATGGCAACACTGTCTCTATCACTGAGGAGATCATTCGCCAACATCTGCATCTTCAAGATGCCTCAGGTATATCAGACCTATCTCTTGCTACTTTACATAATGGTCTTCATGCCATTGGATATAGGGGTCCTGCTGAATCTTTTACTTTCTTTAAAACAAATTTTGCCCCTAAGTGGATATATCTTGTCCATATTATTCAGCAATGTATAAGCCCAAAAAGAACTGGTTGGTCGGAATTTTCATCAAACATAGCCACTGCGTTAGTGTGTTTATCAACTGGCCAACAGTTTAATTTTTCGAATATGATTTTTCAGGGTATTCTAAATCATCATGCCCTAAAACATGGGAAATTTTTGATGTATGCTTGATTTTTGGCTGAAATTATTGCAAGAACTTGCAGTAATTTCAATGTACATAAAAGGATTAATGTTTCCCATAGGCACTCTTTACCTTCAATAAAACGTCTTCTAAAACAAAGTGCCAATGTTTTGACTGTTGATGTTCCATTGCCTTCTACAATGATGGGCATCATTCCAAGAAACAGAGGAGAGGGTCCATAGCAGGCTCAGCCTAACATTACTGCTTCACCCCCAGGACCCCAACCCACTCCTCATGATACTCAAATGCCTTCAGTTCCTGTTGCTCAGCCCACATCCCCACTCAAACTGTACAAAAGAAAAAGAGGACCAGGAGCTCCTTCCTCCTCAGCCCTCATACAAGAGCCAAATAACCCTATGCAGGAGGACACTTCTGCACAGAATATACAAAGGGCACCCATTGAGGACACTCCCACCCTTAATCAGGAGGTGGACATCTCAACAGAGATTGTCCATATGGGTTGTGTGGCTGACACTACTGTTGCTTCTGCACAAGAGGCACAGGACAGTGCCAACATCAATAAGACCACGCCCATGGAAACAGAAGGTGTGCAAGCACCATCTGGAAGTCCCCAGTACCAAGAACAGAGGGGCCCAGAGGTTTCTACTTCTGGTATTCATGCTAGTGATAGATCACAAGCACCACATTCGTTTGCTGATCTTGAGGCTAGTCTGCAACTCATGTTATTGACGGATCCTAAGCTGCAACCTGTTGTAGCAATGTTGGAATATCATCAGTCCATCATTGTTGCACAGGGGGCACAAATTAATATCCCTTGGCCTTTTTATTTTTCAAGAAATTACCCTACGTGACTCAAACTTAGACGTACTTTTATGATCAAGGCATACACACAATGATTTTAACTTTTTGGTATTGCAAACTTTCTTTAAAAGCCAAACATCGGACACAGGTCTGTATTTACATACAACAAAGTGTCTTGGTTTATCTTAAGGTTTATTTTTAAAGCTAGCAAGACAGCGGTGACAGGTCTGTACCGACGTACAACAAAGCGACTTATCTTGCTAACTCGAGTCAAACCAGAGGCAACAGGTCTGTACTTACGTACAACAGAGTTACTTGTTTTGACTCTCAACTCAGAATAATTTTTCCAATTCTTTCCATTTCTTTAAGATGTATATGATGTTGCTATACATCCTCAGAAAGTTTGCATACCTCATTTAGAATCAACGTCTGTATGTCTCTAACATAAAAATTAAGACCAATTGGTAATACATCTAAGTTAGTGACACGTCTAACTTTTTCTTGAATATTTTATTAGCCTTGAGACTCCCTATATGTATTATGCCTACCAACATATCAAACTGGATAATGTATAACACTTAGAATTTTTAGGTGCATTATTTGTGAAAGCGAAACAGTTAGAGATTGTATCAACTGTGCTAATTTTCGTCACTTTGAACCTATGTATCTAAGACTCGACTCATTTTCTTATATTCTCTCTTTTTTTAACTTTTTATTGTTTTCTCGCTTTTTTTCTTTTGTTTTTCATAAATAAGAGTAAGGAAATAAAATAAACTACTAAGTTACTATAAAAGTAAACTATCCTAAGCTACTAAACTTACTATGAAAAGAAAGAAAAGCTACTACTATAAAAAGAAATAAAACTCTACTAAGGTCAACTTACTCTGGATTACGCATTCCATTTAGCTGAATCAAATACTCAAAACGTGAGCTTTGGTAAATAAATCTGCATTATTAAAATCCGTTGCAACTTTTACCAGCTTGATTAAGTTCTTTTCAGCACAATCACGTATAAAATGGTGTCTTATGTCTATGTGCTTGGTTTTATTATGTTTAACTGGATTCTTTGTTATAGCAATTGTTGACTGGTTATCTATCCTAATAGGAGTATGAGTATTAGTCAAACCGTAATCCCATAATTGTTGTTGTATCCACAGAACCTGTGAACAACAACTACCAGCAGCAACATATTCGGCCTCGTACGTTGACACGACTACTGAAGTCTTTTTCTTGCATTGCCAGGAAACAAGTCTCCCTCCTAGAAACTAACAACCTACAGTTGTTGATTTGCGGGTCAAGCTGCATACTCCATAGTATGAATCCATGAACGCCTCCAATTCCAGATCGCCCTCCGCGTGATACCAAAGTCCCAGCTTCGGTTTCGACTTGAGGTATCGTAGAATCCGCTTCACAGCTTTCATGTGCATCTCTTTCGGATTAGCTTGAAATCTAGCACAAATACAAAAGGCAAACGTTATATCAGGTCTTGAAGCAGTTAAATACACGAGTGACCCAATCATAGCCCGATATAACGTCGGATCCACATCGGTATCACTTTCTGTACCCGGTCCGAGATTGTGATTCACTTGAATTGGCGTGCTGAAGTGAGTTGTCAGCTTGGTTCCTTCCATCCCGAAGCGCTCTAAGATGTCATAGACATACTTCGTCTGATGAATAAACATTCCCTCCTTCATTTGTTCGACTTGCAAACCCAGAATGAAGTTTAACTCACCCATTGCACTCATCTCAAACTTTGACTTCATCACCTTCTCAAAGTCTTTGCACATCTGTTCGTCTGATGATCCAAAGATGATATCATCGACGTACACTTGTACCAAGATGAAATGTTCCCCTTTTCGCTTCACGAACAGCGTACTATCTATTCTCCCTCTTTCAAACACGTTGTCTAAAAGATGGTTGGATAGAGTATCGTACCACGCCCTCGGTGCTTGATGTAATCCATACAAAGCCTTATCTAATCGATATACTCTGTCTGGATATTTCGGATCTGTAAACCTGGGCGGCTGTTCCACATATACCAATTCCTTCACTTTCCCATAAAGGAAAGCACTCTTAACATCTAGCTGATAGACTTTAAAACCCTTGAAGGAATCAAAAGCCAGAAACAAATGAATTGCCTCCAACCTTGCCACTGGCGCGAACACTTCATTGTAATTGATTCCTTCCTCTTGGTTGAAACCCTTTACCACCAGTCTTGCTTTGTTGCGAGTGACTATACCCCGATCATCTCTTTTGCACTTAAAAACCCATTTGGTTCCTATTGCTATTTCTCCTCGAGGTAATGGAACTAACTCCCACACTTCTAGTTTCCTAAACTATGACAGTTCTTCCAGCATCGCTTAAACCCAAGAGTTGTCTTTTAGTGCCATCTGCACATTTTTCGGCTCTACTTGCGAGATGAAGCATGAATACAGGCAAGTATGAAAGGCCTCGGAGTCATTTATCGTCGACAACAACACTATGTTGTTATTTAAACTACTCCTAGTCCTCTCACCAGCATTAGGACTTCCTATGATACTTTCAATAGGATGATTCTTGTTTATCCTAGATGTCTCTATCTCGTCAACCCTAAGATTGTCTCCCAAATTTAATCCTATCTCTCCTAAAGGGGGTACGACTTCAGACTCCACATTTTCTTCCTCATGGACACTGTCTTCAGAGGCTGAATTTGTTGTCTGATTTTCGACTGTAGGCACTTCAGAATCATTTTGTTCCGGAGATCTATCTTCAGTTGATGTAGGCTCGGATGTTGATGGAACGGCGGTCCTCGGAAAACATTGACCCTCATCATTCAAGTTTAATGACGACAAGTCCTGTTCGATTGTACCTGCATTTCCATCCAAAGGAATGTTAAATGACTCAAACAATTTGTCATAATCAAATATCCATTCCGGACCAGATTGGGGTTCATATGTATAACTTGTGACTTCAATGTTATACACAATCTCTACTGTACCATTTGATTTATTAAAAACTCTTTTATTTGGTGAATTTGGCACATAACCTAGGAAGTATCCTTCGTCAGCTTTTTTCACCAAACTTAGGTTGATGTTTTGTTTTCATTAAAGTACATGGTACCCCAAAAGGTTCGAAGCTAGTTTAATTTGGTGGCCGTTTATTCAAAACTTCATAACAGGTTTTGTTCAAAGATTTGACAGTAAGGACCCGGGTTAAAACATGGCACGCGGTATTCACTGCCTCCCCCCAAAACATTGTAGGAAGCTTTGAATTCAATAGCATGGTCCTTGTTGCCTCAATCAATGTACTGTTTTTCCGTTTGGCCACCCCATTTTGTTGTGGCTCATAAGGTGCACTGAATTGATGCACTATGCCCTTTGATAGGCAATATACACCAATAACTGTGTTTTTAAACTCTATTCAATTATCACTTCGAATGCGTTAAACCCTCGTTCCATAAGAGTTTTCCACTTGGTCTAAGAACCCGATGAGCTTAGCAGTCGTCTTGTCCTTTGTACCTAAAAAGAAAACCCAAGAAAAACGTGAGTAATCGTCAGTAATAACTAAACAGTACTAACTACCACATATACTCCTTTTGTTGATTGGTCCGAAGAGGTCCACATGCAACAAATCGAATGTGGCAGCGATCGAGTTCTGAGTCTTGGACTTATGTGTCTTCTTGTGTTGTTTTCCTTTCTTGCACGGTAGACACTTATCCTCGAACAGAAAACTCTTCATGGGAACACCTTGCACCAATCCATTTTTCGTAATGTAGTTCATTTTCCATAGGTGCAAGTGTGCCATGTGTCTGTGCCATAAAACTGACTCAGTCTCTGAAGCTTTAGATAGCAGACAAATTGGTCCCATCGAAGATTCCGTCTTGTTCATGTCGAGCATGTACAGGTCATTCTTCCTTGGAGCCCTCATCAGTATCCGCTCTTCAGGTACTTTGAAACCCGGTTTCGTCACTAATGCCTCAGTATCGGTGAACAACACTGAGTTCTTGTTATCACAGATTTGAGATACACTAATGAGATTGTGAACCAGTTTATCAACGTGATAAACTTGATCCAATTTGATAGTCCCATTAGTGACCACTCCAGTACCGGTGATATTCCCTCCTTTATTGCCAGCAAATGATACAATTCCCCGATTCCCTCCCTTGAAGTCTGCGAGTAGATTTCTTTCCCCTGTCATGTGCCTGGAGCAACCACTGTGGACGAACCATTTGTTGTTTGGACCTGTAGTTATATCCTGCACATGAAAGAAAACAGGTTAGTTATCACGGGGAACCCAAGCCATAACTAACTTGGTAATATCATTCTCGTCCACATATTTAAACTCTTTCAAATACCCATTTCTCCTTTCAGGTGACTTGGGTCTTTGAATTGGAGTCTGTAGTGGTGCAGAGTAATTTATGTTCACTCTCGGTCTATATGTAGGCATTTGCTGTGGAGCTCTTGAATAATATTGATTATAATGCAATTCTGTTGCGGTCCTGACCTAGATTGATTAACGACTCTATTTGGTGAATTAGTCCTAATCACGTCTTTTGGTCGACCTGACACAGGCATTTGTTTCACAGCAGCTTTTTGGTGCAGCTTGCACAGTTTTCTCGGTATTCTGAGAACTACTAGTGGTTCCTACACTTGGTGAAGGCTTGTGTTGTTCCGGCTTTTCAGATTTAGGTGTATTATCTACTTTCCTATGTGGACAGCTAGACGCAACATGCCCCCTTTCGTGACATCTAAAGCAAGACATTTTGTCAATCGACTTTTTGTGTGTGCCCTTTGATTTAAGTGTCTCACTAGTGTCTGGTTCCTTTGTTCAACTATAGCGACTGGTTCTTCCTCATGATCATTAAAGTCAATTTTGTGTTGCCCTACAGGTTTATCACTATAGGGTGGCACAAATTTAACTTTCTTAATCTTGATATTATTTTCAGTCACCTTAGTTTCATTTTCCTTTGTAATCTCGGACACTGGTTTCGGTATTTCCTCTGATTCAACTGATTTCTCAATTTTCTCCTAAGGTTGAGGTACATAGTTATCGTTGAAAGGTGGACGACTCTCATGATATCCTAGACCTACAGGCTTCTTAGACTGACGCTGTGCATCTAAGATTTTCCCTAGGTTAAGAGATGAGTTCCTAAACTTTTCAAGTTTACTGTTGACCTCAGCTACCTTTACCTTCGATTAGGCTAGCTCTACCTCTTTGGATTTAAGCTCCTTGGTTAATGCCTCAACATGTTCATACATTAGTTCTAACCTAACACAATGTTCGCTCAGTTTGTCCTTTAGAACTACAACATCCTTTGCATCAGCCTTAAGCTTATCCCTTAAATCTTGCTTTATGTCTATTAGGCTAGCGTTATCTTATTTTAACGATTCATTTTGAGCATATATGGTTTGATGTGATTCTAGTACTAAATTTAACCTATCGTTAGACGTAGCACATAAAACACATAAATCATGGAAAAAGAGAAAAGTTTAGAGTTACCTTGGCATGATCTGATTCCACGTTGGCCATCTGTGCGGCAAACTCCAGAATTGTCTGATTAGCTGACTTTTCTACCCACATCGGACTGCTTTCATTCTGAATGTTGTCCCCTGTGATTTCCTCTGCCCCATCACTTCCAGTCTCAGTCACTTCAGCCATAAAGGCTCTAGCATTCGATTTTGGATGTGTACTCCACTCATAAGTTCCATCTAGCTGTCTGTTTAATGTAACATTGGATAACTGACCAGCTATATTCGCTTAACTGGTTGAACTACTCGGTAGATATCGCCCTTGCGATTGATTCTGATACTGTCCCTGGTAGTTCTCTACTTTCAGTCTGTGACACTCCCTAGCGAAGTGCCCTAACCCCTGACAGTTGTAACACTTAACCATCGACTTAACAAATCCAATCTTATTGTTAATAACGTTCAGATTCCTTCCTGTTCTTTTGATGAACCTTTTAACTCTCTGAGTTACTATGGCCAATTGCCATTGCAGATCCATCTCTTCCAAATCATCAGGATCTACCTGATCGTAATCCTCATCCCAAAGTGCAGGATCGTTGATTTTGCCCTGAACGCAATTGCCGTAAACGGCCACAAAGGAAGCCAACAGATTCAGATGGTCTTCTGCAGATTTTGCGCTCATAGGCATCTTTGAATACCCTTGATATGTAAATGTCGGGGTAGCCTGATACTGCTTTTCTTCTGGTTGAGAAAACCCTAAGAAAGCCCTACTCACTGAGTCTTCTGTTTCAGCCGATGACGATGTTTCGCCCGAGAAGAATGTTGTAGTGGTCTTCAATTCAGTTGCCACTAAAGGTTTTGATTTCCCAAAGTACATAGTCGGATCTTGAACTTGATCTTAATCCGTTTCCTTCTTCAGCAACTCAAAGTAATATGCCCTCAGCGTTCCGATAACCTTATATAGAGTCAGAGTATAGAATATCTCTTCATCATGCTTTATTAAGGTCACATACATCTCCCATTTGGTCGGTAACCATCCAGAATCTTGTTAGTCTTTTCCGTATCACTATACTCCACGTCGTGGCTATCTAACTCATTTAGCAAACGATAGAATCGTGTAATAGTCTCATCCAGCTTTTCATTTTTCAAGGCTTTGAAGATCGCGAACTGCTGCTTGTGCATTTCCATTCGATTCTTTCTTACCCTCGGGTTACCTTCACACCGTTTCTCTAACGCATCCCACATCTCTTTTTCTGTCTTTAGATTACGGAAGGTGTGCAAGATCTCCTGCGGTAACGCCATTCGAATGATAGCTGTGACACCCTTGCCACATTAACCACCAATTACCATTCACCCAGGATTAATCACCAACAAACACATATATAATGATCTGATAGCTTAATAATAGCGCGGAAGCATTAAAGTACATAAATTTAAAGTATTACAACTGAATCTAACACCCTACGGTGCTACAAGGTTACATGTCTAAGTCTACATACTCAAACATTTTACATTATCCCAAATTTATTACAACAATAATTCCATAATCCAAATACCAAAGAAAACGGTAGAAATCTTCAATCACTTCAATAGATTTCCTAGCTAGATGGTCCCGCAGCGGATTTCCCTTTTCCTGTAAAAATATAACAACTGAAAGGGTAAGCTAAAGCTTAGTGAATACCAGATGATTTTCACACATTCTACAAATCTTTATGATGCCCCCAGAGTATCCGCGGTAACACATACCGTATACTCCACACGTATCCCAGATACGCAAACCTGAGCCGCAGCTCCTTCGAGCTGACACTCGGCATAAGAACAACCAACCATCTGAGGCAGACATTACATCGGGGATGACCTACTGTCTATCCTGACCACAGAGGTGTCAAACTCTTGGTCATATAGCACAGTAACATCAGAGTACAGATGCGACCACGCAGGTCCATCGAAAAGATGCACAACAAATGAACGGACATGCAACAAATATGAATGTGCATCAACATAAACGCATGTTAGTAGAATGCCAAACGAACATGAAACAACAGGCCTCAGCAGGCAATGCAAACATAAAGCAGATGCAGACATGTTAAAAATCAAAGGTACTCACAGTGGGTGCGTTATTAATCTTTAAGCAAATTTTATTTCTCCACGGAATTTCAACCGGATCCACAAAGTACCCCACTGTGGGTTAAACAACACCACAAGGGACCTGTTAATTCAGTTGTAACAACACATTGTGTCAATAACTTGTTTAATCTCATAAAACTTAATTTTATAATTTTTTACCATTTTTGATCCCAAATTCGGATCTGTGTCCGAATTCGGATCCCACCCGAATTCGGACCCCAGTTCGGATCCCACATGATTCCCAATTCGGTCCATATATATATATAAGTCCCAATTTCGGATCCTTTGTAAATTCGGACCAATACAATTTCGGATAATGGTCAAATTCGGACCATTAATTAGAATCGAACCACATGCTAACTTCGGACCACATCCGAATTCGGTCCCCAAACGAATTCGGACCCCATCCTAAATTCAAACACTTAGAATATTTTTGCCATATAAATTTTCCAGAAATCCGGACCTCATCCTAAGTTCGAAGATATCCGAATTCGGATCAGATCCGAGTTCATCATGGATCCGAATTCGGACCATCTGATGTTCAAACTTGTGCAGTTTTATTATTTCCAGATTTTAATCCAAGTCCTTTTTGGTACTAATTCAATACATGAAATAAATTATACCAACTAAAATGCACTTAATTTCAACCATTTTAACACTAACATTAACCTCTTTCATACACCAAATCACACCCTTTTTAACCATTTTTCATTATTTTCGAACACACACACTAAAACACACACTAAATGCTCAAATCCATACTTTCAGTTCGAATCAGAGGCTGAAATTTAATATGTAACATCAATAACATTAGATTTAAACTAATCTTCAATAACATCGTACATGCATCCATGTTTGAATCTCCAAATCGAATTTTCGGTTCATATAAAAACCGAACCAAATATTCCCACAAATCAAATTTTAAAGAGATACTTACCTTAATTCGATGATTGCAGATGTTATAATTCCTTCCTAGCAATCTTGTTTCAGATTTTCAGCTTAAAAATCCAATCTTTGATGATCTTCAAATTTTTAGAGAGAGAGAGATAGCCGAGAGAGAGATTTCTAGAGAGAGAAAAGGGCTTGGTGAAAATGAAAGACAAATTTGTCTTTCATTCCTTTTTATTCATCACATTAATCTTTTTGGCACATTTAACCCCTCAACTTATCCGGTTCCATAAAATACTGATTATATAAATAAAGAATTCCATCTTTTATTTATTATCCTTAATACTTAAATAATTATTTTCACTTAAATAACTTGAAATTTCTAAATTTCCAAATAATACAACAAACTTTATAATTAATCCAATTTCCGTACCAACTTTCATAATTCAACTTAAATTACCATTTAAACTTAATAAACTTTAAATATAATAATTTAAATCCAAGGATGTTACAGCATGGGCTCCACCACGCTCAAACTTCGTCCTCGAAGTTATTTGAATTCGATCATATACTTATTCAACGTATCGACCTTTGTCTCTCAAATGTGATTTATTTCCTTGTGATGCTTCCAACGTATCAGTACCATTTTAATTTCTTTGTTTCTTAACTTCTTTACTTTCATATCCGTAATATATTCCGGCTTTTCAACATATACCACCCTTTCTTGAATTTCTAATTCAATATAATCAACCTAATCTTCATTACCAGTTGTGAAAATTTCATAAAGCTTTCCACATGAAACACCAAGTGTTATTTCTATATTTCCTTATGTAATTCCCAATGAGATAACAGATTCCTAACTTTTCTGTTATTCTAAATGAGCCAACACACCTCATTGGTGATATTAACAATTATGCTCCATCGTTTACCTCAAAGTTGATTAATTTAGGTGTCTCATCATTATAACTCTTCCTTTCATATCACAGACTCAGCAATCAGAGTCCTTTCAATTTCTTTCCAACATGTAGAGGTTCTACATTTCCTCCCTTACAAAACTTTACACGGTGTTCTCTTGATTTTTAACATGATAACCAATGTTATACAATAATTCCATCAAAGTAATTGATCTTTTCAGGTGGTACTTAAATCCAAAATATATGATCTCATCATGTATTCCATTGTGAAAATAGTCCATTCATTTTGACCATCTGTCGGGGTCGATAAACTGTACTCATAGCTATATGTGTACCTGATCTCACTTGTAAAGTAAACCAAGAGTTGAAAATGAACCGACTCTTCCAATCAAACATAATCGATTTTAGAGCATCATAAGAATAATAACCTTACTCACGCAAATCTGTGCAAGTCTTCCAAATAATAACTTTCTCGAGTTGGTATATACATACCCATTTAAATCAGCCTGTCTACAATTTACCAATTGTAGAAAATTTCTTAAATCTGTAATACTGCAAGACAACTTCCAAATTCTCAATCGCTACACTTTTAGCGGAATCCTCCGAGATCTCAACTCCAGAAACCACATACTAGAAAATATAACCCATTGTAATCAAAACTCACGATTTGTTATATTCAATTTTACACTTACACCAAAATATCTTCGATAATTACAATTACCGATTCCTTCAACATTGATATACAAATCCCTGTTCATAATGTTCATAAAACAGCTGGGGTGTTAATCAATCAAAATGTCGTAATCAGAGACTCGTAGCGCTCATAACTATCCTTGAAAGCCAATTTCAGTACATTCCTTCTTTGGACCTCAACTAATCATATCCCATTCGTAGATCACTCTTAGAAAAATAATGAGCTCTCATGCAACTTAATTGAATAATCATCATTTCCCGGCAGCGGATATTTATTTATTATAGTCAATTTGTTCAAATCACTTTAATCTATACACATTCAGTAGATACAAGACAGTATGAATAACAAACTTTTGGGAGAAGCTCCAGGGATCAAGTCAACACAGAATTTCACTTGTCTTTCAGGTGCCACACCAGACAAGTCTTCCAGAAATACATATGGAAACATTTGGGACAACAGGCGCATCAGCCACAATTTTCTCTTCAGTCTTGGCATCAATAGCATATACCATACAAGACTCACAGCCCTAAGCAATCAGCTTTCGGGACCTAACAATCATCAGTAGACATTGATCCCCATTTCTCTAATTCCCATATATACAAAGCTCCCGCCCCTCCGGCGTAGTTATCTTTATTATTCCTTTATTGCAAACTACATGCGTCTCATCACATATATGCAACCAATTCATTCCAATTATCATATCAAATCGCTGATCTCTTATTGGAATTAAGTCAAGATTGAAGACTACCTCTTCAATCACTAAAGTACAATCATGATACACATGATCTACGTTAACTATTTTGTTACTTAACAGTTTCAACATTAATCACAATAGACAATCTTTAGACCAAGGCATCAACACTTGTTGAGCAAAAGTAGTAGATACAATTAATCAGCCGTCACTAAAATCATACACTACTCATGACCACCTCCGAATCCTCCTTAGATTCCGAATCGTAGTACCAGACTTTTCTTTGTTGTATAAGCAATTTCCTTAGTGTCCAAAGTCTCTTTAAACTTTTTATGGTTGATCAAATCTCCATTTCATTAAGTATTATATCCCCCTTCCGATCGATTATACTTCACATTCATTTCTTACTTTACACTTCGCATTGCATATTTCAATTTCTCTTTTAAAATTATCATGTATTTTCCATGTATTATCATACCCTCGTATGCTTTCTCCATAATTTCTAGATTCGCTTTCCTTATATAATATTCATATATACCAATATTGAAACAGTCTCTTTGATTCCAACTACATCAAAATTCTCACGAACAATTCGAATCCTGTTGTTCTTAACCACAACCCTTTTTAAGTCAAAATATCAACACAGTGTAACATACAGTTTCTCTTAATAAAAGTTAATGCTACATAGTTTATGATAACAATTACAAGTTGTTATCAATCCTTCAACATATCATATATAAGACTAATACAATTAATTTCCAATTCTTTAACCTATTATGGTCAAACTTAAACTTTATTACAACTTTAAAACTCGTTCATAAATTCCATGATATCTATTACATCTTTTCCAATTCAAAACTTCAAAATGCATCTTGGCTATTCATTTAATGCCTGTTTATATACTCGAGTATTCTCATACACAAACATGATTATACCTATATTAGTGATAACATTTCATATTACTCAAGTTCATATTAACTTCAGAATCATAAAACTTCGATGAAATCTTACATATAGAATTCTTAAAGTACTCTTCTAACTCCGTAATTTAAGGTACATAAGTTATAACAATAGTCTCATAGATCTCATTTCCTTTGTTGAACTCTTCATCCATAGTTTCATCATGTAATGTTAGTACATGCTAATTCTTTGTTCGAAATCTGCAAGTTCTGCTAAAATGACCCACCTTTCCACATTTATAACAAGCATCGGCCTTCCTTGGACACTTGTCAGCCTTATGTCCAAATTGGTTACAATGTCGACATCTTCTACATCTATCACGTTTATTTGTTCTTGACATCAAATACGGTCCATTTAGTTTATCACCTCCAGAATTTGCAATCTTTCCGATAGCTCTATCTTCAGGATCAACATGAGGTACGACATCAGGCTCACCATATTGCCTACTAAACAACAACTTGAACTGTTCCCAACTAAAGGAAGTAATCAGTTCTGATCCCAATTCTCTTTCCCAACAGTTCCACCATTTCTTGGCTTGTCCAATCAATTGATCCTTAGCCAAAAATACCTTGTACTCATCCTTACAATTCATTTCCGTAAAAATTTGTTCCATAATTGTAATCCATATTTCTGTTTCCTCAATTCTCAGAGATCCAGAGAATGTTGGTGGTTGCCAGTCCTTGAATGATCTAATTACATAGTTCATGTAATTCTCATTAATTCTGGTTTCATACTCAATCTTTTCCTTGCCCTTGTCTTTACGTTTCGCTTTATTCCTAAGGTTTACGTCATCCACAACATAATTACTTTCATGTTCCATCTTTTCTTTTCTCTTGTCTTCTTTTCTTTTAGCTTTGACCTCATCTCGAGCCCGAAACAGATCTTGAATCATTCTGTTTTGTTCTGCCATCATTGATAGCATCATTTCCCTCGTTTCTCGTGGCGTCATTCCTCCTCCAGACATGTTCTGAAATATAAAACATATAAATCTTTTAGTGATCCCATCACATTGTTAACTACAACACATGTTGTCCCGTATGGAAGTCACTTTCCTAAAAGCACTAGATCATATCCTATCTTAGTTCAGATCATTACTTACAATCACTACATATCATCACTTAATGTTTGAGACCAAGACCTCACGGACACTTGAATCTCAAACTACTGCTCTGATACCATACGCTGTGACACCCTTGCCACATTAACCACCAATTACCATTCACCCAGGATTAATCACCAACAAACACATATATAATGATCTGATAGCTTAATAATAGCGCGGAAGCATTAAAGTACATAAATTTAAAGTATTACAACTGAATCTAACACCCTACGGTGCTACAAGGTTACATGTCTAAGTCTACATACTCAAACATTTTACATTATCCCAAATTTATTACAACAATAATTCCATAATCCAAATACCAAAGAAAACGGTAGAAATCTTCAATCACTTCAATAGATTTCCTAGCTAGATGGTCCCGCAGCGGATTTCCCTTTTCCTGTAAAAATATAACAACTGAAAGGGTAAGCTAAAGCTTAGTGAATACCAGATGATTTTCACACATTCTACAAATCTTTATGATGCCCCCAGAGTATCCGCGGTAACACATACCGTATACTCCACACGTATCCCAGATACGCAAACCTGAGCCGCAGCTCCTTCGAGCTGACACTCGGCATAAGAACAACCAACCATCTGAGGCAGACATTACATCGGGGATGACCTACTGTCTATCCTGACCACAGAGGTGTCAAACTCTTGGTCATATAGCACAGTAACATCAGAGTACAGATGCGACCACGCAGGTCCATCGAAAAGATGCACAACAAATGAACGGACATGCAACAAATATGAATGTGCATCAACATAAACGCATGTTAGTAGAATGCCAAACGAACATGAAACAACAGGCCTCAGCAGGCAATGCAAACATAAAGCAGATGCAGACATGTTAAAAATCAAAGGTACTCACAGTGGGTGCGTTATTAATCTTTAAGCAAATTTTATTTCTCCACGGAATTTCAACCGGATCCACAAAGTACCCCACTGTGGGTTAAACAACACCACAAGGGACCTGTTAATTCAGTTGTAACAACACATTGTGTCAATAACTTGTTTAATCTCATAAAACTTAATTTTATAATTTTTTACCATTTTTGATCCCAAATTCGGATCTGTGTCCGAATTCGGATCCCACCCGAATTCGGACCCCAGTTCGGATCCCACATGATTCCCAATTCGGTCCATATATATATATAAGTCCCAATTTCGGATCCTTTGTAAATTCGGACCAATACAATTTCGGATAATGGTCAAATTCGGACCATTAATTAGAATCGAACCACATGCTAACTTCGGACCACATCCGAATTCGGTCCCCAAACGAATTCGGACCCCATCCTAAATTCAAACACTTAGAATATTTTTGCCATATAAATTTTCCAGAAATCCGGACCTCATCCTAAGTTCGAAGATATCCGAATTCGGATCAGATCCGAGTTCATCATGGATCCGAATTCGGACCATCTGATGTTCAAACTTTTGCAGTTTTATTATTTCCATATTTTAATCCAAGTCCTTTTTGGTACTAATTCAATACATGAAATAAATTATACCAACTAAAATGCACTTAATTTCAACCATTTTAACACTAACATTAACCTCTTTCATACACCAAATCACACCCTTTTTAACCATTTTTCATTATTTTCGAACACACACACTAAAACACACACTAAATGCTCAAATCCATACTTTCAGTTCGAATCAGAGGCTGAAATTTAATATGTAACATCAATAACATTAGATTTAAACTAATCTTCAATAACATCGTACATGCATCCATGTTTGAATCTCCAAATCGAATTTTCGGTTCATATAAAAACCGAACCAAATATTCCCACAAATCGAATTTTAAAGAGATACTTACCTTAATTCGATGATTGCAGATGTTATAATTCCTTCCTAGCAATCTTGTTTCAGATTTTCAGCTTAAAAATCCAATCTTTGATGATCTTCAAATTTTTAGAGAGAGAGAGATAGCCGAGAGAGAGATTTCTAGAGAGAGAAAAGGGCTTGGTGAAAATGAAAGACAAATTTGTCTTTCATTCCTTTTTATTCATCACATTAATCTTTTTGGCACATTTAACCCCTCAACTTATCCGGTTCCATAAAATACTGATTATATAAATAAAGAATTCCATCTTTTATTTATTATCCTTAATACTTAAATAATTATTTTCACTTAAATAACTTGAAATTTCTAAATTTCCAAATAATACAACAAACTTTATAATTAATCCAATTTCCGTACCAACTTTCATAATTCAACTTAAATTACCATTTAAACTTAATAAACTTTAAATATAATAATTTAAATCCAAGGATGTTACAATAGCTATTGCACGGTTCTCAGCTTCATACACCTTTTTATCGTCATCCTTCATTTTTGAATAAGGCACAACCTTTTGTCGTCCTTCAACCTCAGCTATAGGTGGAATGTACCCTTCATCAATACAAAGCCACTTCGGTGGTGAATTCGCCTTGCCAACCTCATGATCCATCTCCATAAACCTCTGCAGACTTGACATTGTTTCATATATATTTGTATTCAAACTTAATTTATTTTATTCGAAACTAATTTAAAATAATTATTTCGAATTTAGGTAAATTCGAATCTAATTAAATTTATACGTGTTTGAAATTAAATTCGAATATAATTTTGTAGGTCCCAAAAGGTTTCCCAAGTATATAGCCTTAAGTTGTAGAGGGGGGGGGGGGGTGGTGAATACAGAAATTTAAAAACTACACACAATTTTCTCAATGTTTGTATGTATTATCAACAAATGTTAATTACAAACGAGCTTGAATGCGGAAAGGTTCAAGCTGAGATGACAGATACAACAGTATGTTTAACTAGACTAAGACAGACTTAAACTAGTTACAATGAATACACTCACTAAGAATCTCTCACTGTGTTTACAAGACTTAGAGGAACATCTTGGATAAGAACAGATTAGACACCAAGCACTGTTTTATCCAAGCAGACTTGCATGCATGAAAGATATACTTGAATGCACGTACACTCTTGACTTCAGCACTTAGCTTTTTTGCTTAATCTTTCAGTCCTTGGAAGTTTCTTTTTATACTCACTCAGAGGATCTATGTGAAGCTTCTTCATTGGATGAAAGGAAAAAGGAGAAGTCTTGTTGAAAAGACAACATAAACTTTTCTGCACATTCTGAAAAGCAAACTTGTCTTCATGTGGGTAGAACTTTTGTCTTTTCTTTTTGTCTACTATTGCATTAGCTTTAACTAAATAAGGAATGTCAACTTTGCGTCTTTCTTCCTTTGTTAAGGCTTATTTTGATATAAGAAAAAGGTATGTCATCCTTTTTCAAATATCCTTTTCTCTTCATGTAACAGAACAGCTTGGGCAGGCTGAGCAGTTCTGATTTCCACTTTGTCTTCGACTTTGTAAACTGATCTTCTAGCCAAAAACAATATATGAAGACTTGGAAACATATTCCATAAAGTGTTTAGCCTGTTCACAAAGAACAGGTTCTGTTCACAAAGAACAGAACACTTGAAAACTGCCCAACCTGCTCACCAGTCTAGAGCAGCGTAGACAGTTTATGTCCAGCCTGTTCAGCACACTGAACAGCTTGGACAAACTGCCTTTGTTGCAACACATGCAACAGGGTGAACAGCTTTTGGACTGATATTGCAATTCATTTTCAGGTTACAATAAGGCATATTACAGGCCTTAAATTCAACCTTCAAATGCATCAACAGGTTTGATTGAAAATCTCCCCCTCAGATGCAGAACCGGTTTGACTGAGGCCTTTTTGTGCCTAACAATCTCCCCCTATTTTCAATAGGCAGTTTAAGCTGACCTTATCAAAAATCACCATATATTTTTACAATACATTTGCTGGAATAAAATTAAAACATCAAAGTAAAGTAAAAGATCAGTTTATATATACACTGATTCTTGATTACATAAAACAACACATGTTCCTACAAAAGTACAACTGATGTACTGATGTATATTACAACTGATGCAAAAGAAAAATTACAACATATGTAATTTAAGGTACAACTAATGTACAACAGATTTTGGACTGTTTGTGTTGGGAGCTGATAATGGTAAGCCTGTCCAACTGATGGACAACTTCCATTCTTCACTTACCGTGATTGGTAGATGGACATCACTGTACTAGAGGTGGCAGTCCTTCTTCAAACATTCTTTCAAGTTCCTCCCTTGTTTCTTCCAGATCTTGAATTTCAACTCAGAGAAACATGAAGTTTGGATCTTGAAGCTCACCTCTGTCATAAAAACCTCTCAGCTCATCCCAGATGGCTGCTCTCCACTTGTTGGACTGTCTGAAGGAGTTGGCAATTCTGAAGGCTGCAAGTTGCTTAAGACCAACTTTGTGTAGGTCTGAAGCTCTCTGAAAACACTTTCTCTGGGTTAAGGGATCTACAAAAAATGCCCCCAACTCAGGTTCTTCAATTACCTTACCTTCTTCAAACTCCACTCCTTTGGGCAGGCTGTGGTTAACTCCTTTGATCTCCACAGCATAGTCTCCTTGTTCAATCATCACAAGGTGTTCTTCCAGCTCAGTGTCTTTCTTGTCCTCCTGGCCTTTATTTTTGGTTGTGTCACATAGACACTTTCACTAACCTCTTTAGAGATTAGACCAAGATTCTTCACCCTCTCCAACAGCTTCTTGACATATGCTCTGACAGTCTTAGCAGTTTATGACTTAGACTCGCTCAGGGGAACTACCAGCTCAATCCATTCACTTTACCCCATTTGTGCAACATCAGTGTAGTCATATGTTTCTAGTTCTGGGCCTGTTGCACCCATTCTGGTTATTTTCAACTACCACTGACTGCCTTTTCTTGATATGGGCGCAGCTTTGACAATTGCTTCCTTGGCAAGCCTTCTATCAGCAACATCCTGAAATTTTCTTCTTGCCCGGTTGTCAAAGTGGAACTGAGCTCTTGCAGAGGGCACTGGAGTTTTGGTCCCTGAGACCAGAGCACCTTTTTCTTTTTCTGCTTCCTTCTCTCCTGCTGACCCCTTAGCAGCTTCCATTAATTTCTTTTGCACTTCAAGAGAGGACATTTTGATTTTCTTTGCCTCTTGAAGTGCAAGAGACATAGCAGCTTTGGCAGATTCTTCTTCTTTCCTTAGAGCTTCCAGGGCTCGAACTTGTTCTTCTCTAAACTCAAAATATTTTTGCATAGGAAGACCTATTTCTTTGGCCTTGGCTTTGTGAAATTTAATCTCTGCTGCTTTCTGCTGTTGGGGATCAACTGCTGCTTTTTCTTTTCCTTTAGCTGCTATAGTGACAGGAGCTTCAGGACTTTCCTCCTCTTCTTCTTCTTCTTCTTCTTCTTCTAGAATCAGATGCCTCCTTCTACTGCTTGGCCTGCCCTCAGGAATGAATTCCTCCCCCTTAGACTGATCAGGGTTTGGAGTTTCAGCCTGAGTAGGCTGAGCAGTTTGGGAAGCACCCTCCATTGTACCTGTTGCAGATGCTCCTGCTGGTTGACCAGTGAGTATTGCAGGCACTGATTTCTCCTTAGGAGAAGAAGGTTTCTCCCCCTTAGACTTAGTCTTAGAGGCAGATGACTTTTCCGCCATTGAAGGAGATGTACCAGCACCTTCAACACCCGGTCTGCCAGAAGACACAATGTCAGCAGGCTTGCCAACAGTTTTGGCAGCAGGCTTGGGGCCAACAAGGCTATTCACTAAGAAAGCCAGGTTGTCCTTCACCTCTGCAAGCTAGGAAAGACAGGTTTGAAGAGAAGAGGATTGGGTATCAGCAAGGGAGGTCAGCTTAACAATGTTTTCCCTATCAGAAGCTGTGAACAACAAACTTTGAAGCTGTGCAAGATGGAGTTCAATAGAATCTTGCACATCAGCAACGTTTGATGACAAAGAATTGGATAGGGAGCCAATTAGTGTGTTCAAGCTGGCCAAAGTGGCAGGAAGGGTAGAATTGCAAGAAGTAAGGAGAGATGACAGCTGTTGAGAAATAGCTATGATTGAGGACACAGAATCCTGTTGTAATGAAAGAATGGAGGAGAGGGATGTGGAGACAGTTTGCAGCTGTGCAGTGAGTGCAAGCAGCTGTGGAGAGTTATCAGGTTGTGGAGTGGCTGGGAAGGAATCTTTGAACATATCAAAGAAACCCTTAAGCTGTTCAGACACATAATCTGAAATAAGAGAGGGTAGAGAGGACATAGAGGATTCTAAAGAACCAACTTTGTTGGTCAGCAGGGAAAGCTGATCCTTCAAAGGCAGGTCTTTAGGAGATGGAGGTGTATGGGTGGACTGTTTAGATTGGGTTGATGGAGAGGAAGATGATGAGGCTGGTGTATGAGGATGTGATGGAGAGGGAAGAGGAACATTTGAGAGAAGCTCCATAGCCTGGGCAAAAGTAATGTGGCCCAGCTTGGAGTGGTCAAAGAGTCCCTCAGCAACGGCTGTAGCTTCATCATCAGAAGAAGGAGTTGATGTTGGGGGCCTTTCAGATGCTGCTTGTGTTGCAGCACTTCATTAAGGCCAGTGGGTGTTCCCTCTACAGTGCCTTGGTGTAAAAGCACCTCATCATGGGGAGATGGGATATGCATTTCAACATCAGCAGTGGTGAAACCTACTGATGGAGTTTGTAAGGAAGAAGCCTCACCTATGGGATGGTATGTTCCCTGAGGTTCATCAGCCTGGGTTCTTGGTCCCTCAACAGCCATTTGGTGTTGAACAGCTGTATCATAGGGAACAGAAGTTTGAGGCTCGTCTGCTAATTGGTTTATATCAGCAGTGTGGAGACCTCGTGCAGACTCAGGGTGTAAAGAAGTTTGAGGTGGGGACAGTGTGGACACAGTATGGAGTGGAGAGAACTCCTGTCTTTCAATATTCTCAGCCTGTTGGGAGGCTGGAATAGTTGAGGTGGCTATCTCCTGTTATACAACTGGTTCCTGTTGGGAGGAACCAGAGGGTCTAGGCTGACTCTGGGTAGACACAGGTTGGAGTGAAGCAGGCTCCAATTGTGCTGAACCTTCTCCCAAAATAGGAGAGGCAGCATGGGTTGCTTCTTTTGCAACTGAACCCTGTTCAGAGGGAACAGAGGGGCTAGTTTGGGCTGTTGGTTTCTTTTTGCGTTGGTATAGAATGTCAGATGAAGTGGGGGATGATGGAGAGGAGAGGAGAGGATCAGACTGGACAGATTTGGAGACTGGGTCAGATTCAGGTGGGTTGACCTGTTCCATAGTCTCAGGTGCCACAGGGGCACCAGCCACAAAGGCTTCAGGGTCAACAAATAACCCAGGGTGAGGAGCCTACTCCCCCTCAGCCACAGAGGCTAAGGAGGCAGACTTAGACTGAGTTGTTTTGGCCTTCTTGTGGACAGGCCCAGCTTCAGTGGTTGCCATGGTCCTTTTAATATGCTTGGAGCTGGCTTTGGTTTTTGCTTTGGGAGCAGCTTCTGGATCCACCCTCACATCAAAGGGTCCTTCCACCAATCCTAACAGCCTCCTCATTGGTGTGGACAGAGGAAGCTCATTGGGTAGAACAATAGTGTAGAAAACTCTATTTCCTATTACAGGGAAGGCAGCAGTATGAAGTAAAGGCTGAGAGTTGTACAAGTGCTCACCACAAACGTGCCTGAAGATGAGGCTCAGAAACCTGGGGTATCGAACAGCAGCTGGTCGTGTCTCCTGCTGCACCAGATTCCTCAAGCTCAGAAAAATCCACTTAGCCATGTCCATTGTAGTCCCATCCACCAGCTGTAGGACTACTGGAATTTCATCACGGCTCAGTTGGTCAAATGAACCAACATTGCTGCTAAAGCACATCACCACTGAGGCAAATAGAAAGCTGTAGGTAGGAGACAGATCCTTCCTGAACAGCGTAGCTCCGATTTTGGGTTCAGCTACACCACAGAAGCGTAACAAATTTCCCATTTGTTCATTCTCAGGTTGAGGAATGTCATATGAATCAGCAGTTGGCAGATGAAGAACTTCCCTAAGAAGATCAGTAGTGATCTCATTGGTCTGAGTCCCATTGAGAATAGTCCCCTTCATGACTTCGGTATTGGGGTTGTAGGCCCAAGTGTACCAAAACTCGTATACAATATCCTGGTACAGGACACCAGGAGTAGCAGCCATGACGTAGTTCAATGGATGAACTGTCAAAAACTCCACCATTTGGTCATAACCTTTCCCCATATAGTTTTTGGGGATTGTGAGGTTGGCAATGTAGTTAGTGGGTTTGATGGTTAGCATTGTGGTGACTGATGAGTGTTTCTGTACATCATCACCAACAAATACTGGAAGAAAGGGATTGTTTTTTTGAGCCATTTGTGAAGGATTTGGGTTTAGAGAAGCAGAAGACACTTAGTCGATTTACGGTTCTTGAGGATTTCTGGAAGTAGTGAGGAAGACGAAAATGAAACAGTAGGGGGTATTTATAGGATTTGAATGTGAGTGGGTATGAGAGAGTAACATTTGGGCGGTTGATTTGAAAAAGTCGTTAATGGAAAACGGAACGGTTGTCCATGTCAGACCATTTGTCAGACCACTTGAGCCCTTTTTAATCACTAACACACGTAACCCACATTATCCGCAGTAATTAAGTTAAATAAAAACAGAAATTATGTAACTTAATTGTGAAGAAAGGTAATTAAAAAAACTGTTGGTCTAAGCTGTTGGTCAAACCTGTGATGAACAGGGTCATCACAAGCTGTTCATTCTTCAAACTGTTCCCTTAACCTGTTCAGCCATGTAAGAACACGTTGTGTTCAATAGCTGATCAGGTTACAAGACAGTGTCTTGTAGGTCATTGTGAAGGAGTGAGCAAGGTGGAGAATAGACCATCAGAGCAGGCTGGACAAGTAAACTGTTTTTGTTCAGCCTGTTATATGTTCAAGATGTTCAAGTATTTCAGAAAAATGACTAAGTACAGAATATGCATAACCTGTTCTGTCTAAGCTGTTCTGAGAAACTTGAGCAGTGTGAGACATACAATGTCTTAGACCTTTGAGGACACTTAGTCACATTTGTTTAACATGCCCAGCTTGCTGACAAGGTAATTAAACCTTGTTTCATCAAGAGGTTTGGTGAAAATGTCTGCAAGCTGTTCATTTGTGGAAATAAAACTTACCTCCACATTACCTTTCTGAATGTGATCCCTGATGAAGTGATGTCTGACCTCAATATGCTTGGTTCTTGAATGAAATACTGGATTGTTGGAAATGGCTATAGCACTTGTGTTATCACAAAGAATAGGAATTTTCCTATACACAAGCGCATAGTCTTCAAGCTGATGCTGCATCCACAGAATCTGCCCACAGCAGCTTCCAGCAGCAATGTACTCAGCTTCAGCAGTAGAAGTAGACACTGAGTTCTGCTTCTTACTACACCAATTTATCAACTTGCCACCAAGGAGTTGACATCCACTTGTTGTACTTTTCCTATCTAGCCTGCAGTCTGCAAAATCATAATCTGAATAACCTGTTAGTTCAAGGCTTGAGTCTTTGGGATACCAAAGACCCAAACCTGATGTACCCTTTAGGTATCTGAAGATTCTTTTAACAGCAGCTAGATGAGATTCCTTTGGATAAGCTTGGAATATAACACACAAACAGGTAGCAAACATAATATCAGGTCTACTAGCAGTTAAGTATAACAAGCTCCCAATCATGCCTCTGTAAGCAGTTACTGAAACAGCTTTGCCACTGGCATCAGCATCCAATTTTACATTGGTTCCCATTGGGGTTTTAATAGGAGAACTTTGATCAAATTTAAACTTTTTCAAGAGATCTAAAGTATACTTTCTTTGATTTATAAAAATTCTAGTTGAAGTTTGTTTAACCTGTAATCCTAAAAAGAAAGTAAGTTCTCCCATCATACTCATTTCATATTTGGATTTCATGAGTAATGAAAAATTCTTGCATAGTTGTTCATTAGTAGAACCAAATATTACGTCATCCACATAGATTTGAACAAGCATAATATCAGACTTCACCTTCTTTATAAATAGTGTGGTATCCACTTTACCTCTGGAATACCCATTGCTCATAAGGAATTCAGTAAGAGTGTCATACCAGGCTCTAGGGGCTTGTTTGAGACCATAGAGAGCTTTGTCCAACTTATAGACAAAACCTGGATGCTGTTCATTTTCAAAACCTGGAGGCTGCTTGACATAAACTTCTTCTTGCATCTTCACGTTCAAAAATGCACTCTTCACATCCATTTGAAATACCTTAATGCTCTTATGAGCAGCGTAGGCTAGATACAAACGAATTGCTTCTAGCCTGGCCACAGGAGCAAATGTTTCATCGTAGTCAATTACTTCCTGTTGTCTATAACCTTGAGCAACCAGTCTTGCCTTATTTCTAATGACATGACCTTGCTCATCCATATTATTCCTGAACACCCATTTGGTGCCAATTATAGTTTTACCTTTAGGAGCAGGGACCAGCTTCCATACCTTGTTTCTCTCAAATTGATTGAGTTCTTCTTGCATGGCAGTGATCCAATTGGCATCTTTTAGTGCTTCATCCACATTCTTTGGCTCCATTAGTGGAACAAAACTAGAGAACATACAGAAGTTCCCTAAGCTGTCCCACCTTGTTTGTATCCCTTTGTTGATATCACCAATTATTTGATCATTGGGGTGACATTTGATCCACTTAGGATCATTCTTCAATGAGGATTCTCCTGAGTTATCAGCAGCTTCAGCAGGTCCTGTTGAACAGCTTTCAAGATTTTCAGACACACTATTGTCTTGAGCCTATTCACTTGTTGAACATGATTGCCCACTGTTGAACATATCAGCAGAGGAACTAGGAAAATCAGCATTGATAGGTTCAGGACATGCAGTTGCAATTAAGTCAGTACACTTATTCACACAGGGTGTATTGACATAATCATCATCATGCCCATCATGGTTAACAGGTTCCACACTGGATGTAGTGGAAGCTTTTGAGTCTTCTTCATTGTTTGAATGCATAAGATCATCAAAGTTTAGTTCTCCTGGAACTGATTCAGGAACAGCTTTGGTGGAAGCATTCTTGGACTCTTCAAAGGTGACATTGATAGATTCATCTATCACCTTTCTTTTGTTGTTGTACACTCTGTAGGCTTTGGAGATAGCAGAGTAGCCAACAAACACACCTTCATCAGCTTTTGGTTCAAACTTTGCCAGTTAGTCCCTTTGATTCAGAATGAAGCAGGGACAACCAAACACATGGAAGTAACTGACATTTGGCTTCCTCCCTTTGAGTAGCTCATAGGGAGTCTTGTTGAACCTTTTCACCACTAAGGATCTGTTTTGGGTAAAAAAGGCAGTGTTAACAGCTTCAGCCCAAAATGATGAAGGTAAACCAAATGCACACAACATGGTTCTAGCAGCTTCAATGAGAGTTCGGTTTCTCCTTTCAGCAACTCCATTTTGTTGTGGAGTTCTTACAGCTGAAAAGTTTTGAGTGATTCCTTTCTCTTCACAGAAGTCTTCAAGTGTACTGGTTCTGAATTCAGTATCATGATCAATTCTAAGCTGCTTCACTTGGGCAGAGTTTAGCATTTCCATCTTTTTCACAAATCCAATAATTTCTCTAGCAGCCTCTCCTTTGCTCTTCAAGAAGATAACCCATGTGTACCTGTTAGGCACAAAAAGGCCTCAGTCAAACCTGCTCTACATCTGAGGGGGAGATTTTATAATCAAACCTGTTGATGCATTTGAAGGTTGAATTTAAGGCCTGTTTTATGCCTTATTGAAACCTGAAAATGATTTGCAATATCAGTCTAAAGCTGTTCTGATCGTTGCATGTGTTGCAACCAAGACAGTTTGTCCAAGCTGCTCAGTCTGCTGATCAGGCTGGACATAAACTGTCTACGCTGCTCTACACTGTTGAGCAGCTTGGGCATTTTTAAAGTGTTCTGTTCTTTGTGAACAGAACCTGTTCTTTGTGAACAGGCTAAACACTTTATGGAATTTGTTTCCAAGTCATCATGTATTGTTTTTAACTACCAGATCAGTTTACACAGTTGAAGACAAAGTGGAAAGCAGAACCGCTCAGCCTGCCCAAGCTGTTCTGTTACATGAAGACAAACGGATATTTGAAAAAGGGTGACAGACCTTTTTCTTATATCAAAATAGGCCTTTACAAGGAAGAAAGACGCAAAGTTGACATTCCTAAAATGGTTAAAGGCAATGCAACAGTAGAAAGTAAAAAGACAAAAGTTCTGCACAAGAGAAGGCAAGTCTGCTTTTCAGAAAAGTGCAGAAAAGTTATATTGTCTTTTCAAACAAGACTTCTCCTTTTTCATTCTGCCCAATGAAGATGTTTTCTTAGATCCTCTAAGTGAGTATAAAAGGAAGCTTCTAAGGTCAGAAAGAATGTGAAGAAAGCTAAGTGCTTAAACCAAGAGTGAACGTGCAAGTGTGATATTCATGCATGCAAATCTTCTGTAAACAAGCTTCTGTGTGTCTAAGCTGTTTACCTAAGCTGTTCCTTAAAGTCTTGTAAAATACAGTGAGTGCATCTTAGTGAGTGTGTTCATTGTAATCTAGTTTGAGTGTGTCTTAGACTAGAAACCATACTGTTGTATTCTGTCATCTCAGCTTGAACAATTCCGCAGTCAAGCTTGTTTGTAATTAACATTTGTTGATAATACATACAAACATTGAGAAAAAGAGTGTGTAGATTTTAAATACTGTATTCACCCCCCCTCTACAATTTATTACTATATACTTTGGGAACCTTTCGGGACCTACAACTGGTATCAGAGCAGTTTAGAGTGTGTGTCATTCTAGATCTCTCATAATCCCAAGTTTCCATGGACAACAGTGCTGCAAACTCTTCTTACTATGACAATGGTTCTATGGGCAAGCCTCCAAAATTTAATCATCAAAACTTCTCTGGTTGGAAGTGCAGAATGATGCTCTATTTAGAGAATCTGGATGTACAACTGCCAGAGATAGTGATGGAGGGTCCCTATGTGCCAACCTCTGTTACTACAATAACTCCAGCGGTTGAAGGAGCTGCTCCTGAAATCAGGACCTTTGAGAAAGCAAAAGCTCAATGGTCTGATGAAGACAAGAGAATGGTAGCTCTGGATGCAAAGGCCAGAAACAACCTGGTCATTTCTCTTCCTGATGATGTGTTCAAGCAGGTTGAGAAGATGAAGACTGCAAAGGAGATGTGGGATACTCTGTGTACCGTCTATGATGGACCCACAATCACACTGGACAACAGGATTAACAATCTTGTTAGACAGTATGAACTCTTCTTTGCCAAACCAAAGGAGTCTCTCACAGAAACCTACACCAGGTTCACTGCTCTGGTGAATGATCTCAAAGCTGTTGGGATCACCAAGGACAGTCTTACTTTGGTGAACAAGTTTCTGGACATTTTACCTGAGGAGTGGAACTATTTCTCAACCATCCTAAGAAACTCAGGTACTATCAGAAGTATGGATCTGGTCAATCTGTATGGATCCTTACTGAATGATGAACAATCAAGGCAGCAAAAGAGGAATGCCTTGGAAATGTCCAGAAGAGGTACTGCCTTTGTGGCTAATGTGAGACAGTCTGTTAATCAGGTGAGCGATGTGTTCACTCAACCTGATCAACAGGATGATGATAAGGAGGAGGTGTCTGAAGAAGAAGAGGCTGCAGATCTTACTGAACAAGATGATGAGCAAATGATAGCTATGCTTGTCAAAAAGTTCAGCAAGAGAAGGTTTGGAAGAAATATGCTGCAAGGAGGTGCAAGTGCTGGCAAAAAGAAAGCATTTGACAAATCCAAGGCTGAGTGCTTCAAGTGTGGCAAAACTGGCCATATAGCTGCTGACTGTGTGTCAAAAGCTGTTGGTCAGTCATCCAAACCTATCAAGACTAACAGGGATGATGGCTATAGGGTTAAGTACCTTATGGCCATGGCTAAGCTGAGGAAATTGGAAAACTCTGTGTCTTCCAATCGCCAGAAGGGACTCATGGCTGAGACATGTGACTGGGAGGAATCTGATTCATCATCTGATGAAGAAGATAATCAGTGTCTGATGGCCAACTCTGATGTCCCATCAACAAGCAGTTTCAAACAGGACATGGCTGAAGCTGAAGCCTTCAGCAGCTTGGAGAACTGGAATCCTACAATGATGTATAAGGTACAAAATTTTATGGCTTACAGTTCTGAAGAAAAAGTTAAAATGTTTGAATATATGCTTGTTGATCTGAAAGCTGCTGTTGAGAAGCATGATGCTTTATTATCTGAAATTTCTAAGCTTAAAGCTGATCTTAAAACTAAAACCAGTAAACTGGACAGTTTCTATAAGTTGGAAACTGAGCTTGATGAATTAAAACACATCAACTCCATTTTACTGGAAGAAAAGAGAGAAACAGATATAAAGCATGCTAAGCTTCAAAAGATAGTTGACTCTTGGTGCCAATCTGCACAAAAAAGTCAGCCATTGTATCAGTCAACAGATCCCTGCTCAAATCCAAGCCTATCTTGGAGGGGATCTTGACACAGCAGCTTCCATTGTTGAAATAAGTAATTTGAAAGAAGACTTGTCCACTCTTGGTGAACTTCCAAATACATTCATCCAAAATGTGAATGGTAAACTTATTTCAACAAACAGGTTTGTCAGGCCTCAAAATACTGACAGCTTGTGTGAACTCAGCTCAAAAGCTGATGTTGGAGTTTGTTCTCCAAAACAGCCTGCTAAGTGCTCTGCTAGCTCACACAAGCAGAAGAAAGGAAAACATGCTCAAACTGAAGCTGTGGATGCTAAGCCTGTTGACAAAACAGGTTCAGAGTCCAAAGCTGTTGGTAAAAAGCATGTTAATCCTTTTGATGCTAAACATTTTGAAAATAAGTTTTCAAAAAGTAAGCAGCCTGTTTTCAACAAGGGTAAGTCTCAGGTTGAAAACAAAACTGCTGTGATTTCAAATAAGTTTTCAAATCATGGTGGTAAGTTGGTTTTAAATGAAAATAAGTTTTTCAAAACCAAACACAGTGAGTATGCTGATAGGCAGCATAAATCACAACTCAGTAGGGGCAAAGGCAAAGCCATTGCTCAAACTGAGACAACTGGGAATAAGTTTCCAAACCTGTGGAAGCTCAAAGGCCAATCAAGCTTCCTGTCTTTGACATCTGTCCTCCCAAAAAGAGGAAAGAAGAGACAGTCAAAGCTGTGGCCTATGAACTTACCACACAAGCTGTTGATTCTGCAAAAATTGCTAAACCTGCTGAAAGAATCAACAAAAACAATTCAGAATGTGTTTCTGAAGGACCTTCTTCCAAAAGCACCAAAAAGAGAAAATGTTATAAGTGTGGGAAGAAGACACATCTGGCCAATGACTGTCCTGAATCTGAGGACATGAGGCCTGTTGGCTCTGCTGTTTCCCTCACAGCTGTTACAAGCAGTGGTGGAAATGACATAGTCACTGAGGATGGTATTCAAACTGATACCATTCAAATAGGGAATATTAGTGTGGACATTCAAAATCCATCAACAAGTGTTGATGAAGTAGGAGAACTCATCTGTGTGATGAGTTCCCCTAAAAATAACTAATAATTCTCTTCTCACTCTGCAGGAAAAACAACCTTCCCAGGTTTGGTACTTGGACAGTGGCTGCTCAGGGCACATGACAGGTTGTAAAGAACTGCTGAGTGATCTCAGGCCTGAAAAAGGGCCAAAAGTCACATTTGGTGACAATGTACAGGGATCCACTGAGGGATATGGAACTCTTAAAGCTGGTGCTGCAGTGTTCAAAAGGGTAGCCTATGTGGTTGGGCTAAAACATAACCTTGTTAGCATAAGTCAACTGTGTGATGCTGGCTACAAGGTTAACTTTGATGAGCACCTGGGTTACATATTGGATTCCCAAGGCAAAGTTGTACTGTGTGCTCAACGAAAGAAAGGTGTATATGTTGTGGATATGCATTCTGCTGATCCCACAACTGAAACCTGTTTTCTCACAAGAACCAATGCTGATCTAAACTGTTTATGGCATAGAAGACTGTCACACCTGAACTTCAAGAACATCAATAAACTCTGTAAGAAAGAGTTGGTGACAGGTTTGCCTTCTATTACTTTTGCCAAAGATAGATTATGCACAGCTTGTGAGAAAGGCAAGCAGAGAAAAACATCTTTTAAATCCAAACATAATTTCTCTATTGATACTCCACTCTTCTTAATCCATATGGACTTGTTTGGACCTATTAATGTCCCAAGTCTAGGAGAAAGAAGATACACTCTTGTAATGGTTGATGAGTTCTCCAGGTACACATGGGTGATCTTTTTGAAGAGCAAAGGAGAGGCTGCGAGAGAAATTATTGGATTTGTTAAAAAGATGGAAATGCTGAACTCTGCACAAGTAAAGCAGCTTAGAAGTGATCATGGTACTGAATTCAGAAACAGTACTCTTGAAGACTTCTGTGAAGAGAAAGGTATCAATCAAAACTTTTCAGCAGTAAGAACTCCTCAACAAAATGGAGTTGCTGAAAGGAGAAACCGAACTCTCATTGAAGCTGCCAGAACCATGCTGTGTGCATCAGGTTTGCCTTCATCATTTTGGGCTGAAGCTGTCAACACTGCCTGCTTCACTCAAAACAGATCCTTAGTGGTGAAAAGGTTCAACAAGACCCCCTATGAGCTGCTCAAAAGGAGAAAGCCAAATGTCAGCTATTTCCATGTGTTTGGATGTCCCTGTTTCATTCTGAATCAAAGGGACCAGCTGTCAAAATTTGAACCTAAAGCTGATGAAGGAGTGTTTGTTGGTTACTCTTCTATCTCCAAAGCCTACAGAGTATACAACAACAAAAGAAAGGTGATAGATGAATCTATCAATGTCACCTTTGAAGAGTCCAAGAATGCCTCCACCAAAGCTGTTCCTGAATCAGTTTCAGGAGACCTCAACTTTGATGATCTGATGCATTCAATCAATGAAGAGGACTCAAAAGCTTCCACTACACCCAGTGTGGAACCTGCTAATCATGATGGACATGATGATGATTATGTCAATACACCCTGTGTGAATAAATGTACTGACTTAATTACAACTGCATGTCCAGAACCTATCAATGCTGATTTTCTCAGTTCCTCTGCTGATATGTTCAACAGTGGTCAGACATGTTCAACAAGTGAACAGGCTCAAGACAACAGTGTGTCTGAGAATCTTGAGAGCTGTTCAACAGGACCTGCTGAAGATGTTAACAACTCTGGTAAGTCATCATTGAAAAATGATCCTAAGTGGATCAGGTGTCACCCCAATGATCAAATAATTGGTGACATCAATAAAGGGATACAAACTCGGTGGGACAGCTTAGGGAACTTTTGTATGTTCTCTAGTTTTGTTTCACTGATGGAGCCAAAGAAGGTGGATGAAGCACTAAAAGATGCCAATTGGATCACTGCCATGCAAGAAGAACTCAATCAGTTTGAGAGAAACAAAGTATGGAAGCTGGTCCTGCCCCTAAAGGAAAAACAATAATTGGCACAAAATGGGTTTTCAGGAACAAAATGGATGAGCAAGGTCATGTCATTAGAAATAAGGCAAGACTGGTTGCTCGGGGCTACAGACAGGAGGAAGGCATTGACTATGATGAGACATTTGCTCCTGTGGCCAGGCTAGAAGCAATTCGTTTGTATCTAGCCTACGCTGCTCATAAGAGCATAAAGGTATTTCAAATGGATGTGAAGAGTGCATTTTTGAATGGGAAGCTGCAAGAAGAAGTATATGTCAAGCAGCCTCCAGGTTTTGAAAATGAACAACACCCAGGTTTTGTCTATAAGTTAGACAAAGCTCTCTATGGTCTCAAACAAGCCCCTAGAGCCTGGTATGACACTCTTACTGAATTTCTTATGAGCAATGGGTATTCCAGAGGTAAAGTGGATACCACATTATTCATAAAGAAGGTGAAGTCTGATATTATGCTTGTTCAAATTTATGTGGATGACATAATATTTGGTTCTACTAATGAGCAACTATGCAAGAATTTTTCATTACTCATGAAATCCAAATATGAAATGAGTATGATGGGAGAACTAATTTTCTTTTTAGGATTACAGGTTAAACAAACCTCAACTGGAATTTTTATAAATCAAAGAAAGTACACTTTAGATCTTTTGAAAAAGTTTAAATTTGATCAAAGTTCTCCTATTAAAACCCCAATGGCAATCAATGTAAAATTGGATGCTGATGCCAGTGGCAAAGCTGTTTCAGTAACAGCTTACAGAGGCATGATTGGGAGCTTGCTATATTTGACTGCTAGTAGACCTGATATTATGTTTGCCACCTGTTTATGTGCTAGGTTCCAAGCTAATCCAAAGGAATCACATCTTGCAGCTGTTAAAAGAATCTTCAGATACCTGACGGGTACTCCAGGTTTGGGTCTTTGGTATCCCAAAGACTCAAGCCTTGAACTAACAGGTTATTCAGATTCTGATTTTGCAGGCTGCAGGTTAGACAGGAAAAGCACAACAGGTGGATGTCAACTCCTTGGTGGAAAGTTGATCAGTTGGAGTAGCAAGAAGCAGAACTCAGTGTCCACTTCTACTGCTGAAGCTGAATATATTGCTGCTGGAAGCTGCTGTGGGCAGATTCTGTGGATGAAGCATCAGCTTGAAGACTATGGGCTTGTGTATAGGAAAACTCCTATTCTGTGTGATAACACAAGTGCCATAGCCATCTCCAACAATCCAGTATTTCACTCAAGAACAAAGCATATTGAAGTCAGACATCACTTCATCAGGGATCACATCCAAAAAGGTAATGTGGAGGTAAGTTTTATTTCCACAAATGAACAGCTTGCAGACATTTTCACCAAACCTCTGGATGACACAAGGTTTAATTACCTTGTCAGCAAGCTGGGCATGTTAAACAAGAGTGACTAAGTGTCTCTCAACGGTCTAATAATTCGTATGTCTCACACTGCTCAAGTTTCTCTGAACAGCTTAGACAGAACAGGTTATACATGTTCTGTACTTAGTCATTTGTCTGAAAAACTTGAACAGCTTGAGCATACAACAGGCTGAACAAAAACAGTTTAACCTGTTTATTCGTCCAGCCTGCTCTGATGGTTCAGTCTTCAACCTGTTCACTTCTTCACACTGTAACCTGTTCATCTATTGAACACAACCTGTTCTCACAAAGGAGAGCAGGCTGAAGGAACAGTTTGAAGGACTAACAGCTTGAAGACTGAGAACCTTGTTGACCCTGATCATCACAGGTTTGACCATCAGCGTAGACCAGCAGTTTAATTACCTTTCTTCATAATTAAGTTATTTAATTCATGTTTTATTTAACTTAATTACTGCGGATAATGTGTGTTACGTGTGTTAGTGATCAAAAAGGTCAAGTGGTCTGACAAATGTTTCTGACATGGACAACCGTTCCGTTTTCCGTTAACAAACATTTCAAATCAAACCGCCCAAAATTTTTTTTTTTCTCTCTCATACACACGAACATTCAAATCCTATAAATACCAACATACTGTTTCATCTTCGTCTTCCTCATCATTTCCAGAAATCCTCAAGAAACCTAAAATCGACTAAGTGTCTTTTGCTTCCCCAAACCTTCAAAATTCCCGAATGGCTCACAGACCTAACCCCTTTCTACCAGTCTTCGTTGGTGAGGATGTTGTTAAACATCCATCTGTCACCACGATGCTGACCCTCAAGCCCACCAACTACATTGCAAACCTCACTATCCCCAAAAACTATGTGGGGAAGGGTTACGACCGAATGGTGGAATTTCTGCAAGTTCATCCGTTGAACTATGCCCTGACTGCATCTCCTGGTGTCCTGTACCAGGAGATGGTATACGAGTTCTGGTACACCTGCTCCTACAATCCAAACACTAAGGTTATCAGAGGTACTATTCTCAATGGGACTCAAACCATTGAGATTACAGTCGATCTTTTGAGGGAAGTTCTTCATCTTCCAGTGGCTGAGAACTATGATCTCCCTCAGCCTGAAAATGAGCAAATGGGCAATCTGCTACGCTTCTGTGGTGTGGCAGAACCCAAGGTTGGAGCTACTTTGTACAGGAAGGACTTATCACCTACTTACAACTTCTTATTTGCCTCTGTGGCAATGTCGTTCAGCAGCAAGGTTGGTTCCTTTGACCAACTTAGTAGAGATGAAGTGCCGATAGTCCTTCAGCTGGTGGATGGGACTACACTTGACATGGCCAAATGGATCTTCTTGAACATGAGAAACCTGGTACAACAAGAGACAAGACCAGCAGCTGTCAGATATCCCAGGTTCCTGAGTCTCATCTTCTGCCATGTCTGTGGTGAGCATCTATATCACTCTCAACCCTAATAAGTAAAACTGCTGCATTCCCTGTGATAGGGGAAGAGAGGGTGTTTCATACTCCTGTACTGGAAAATGAGGACCTCCTCTCTCAACAACCAAAGGGAGGTGTTGTGTTTTGGAAGGACCCTCTGCTGTGAGGGTGGATCCAGTCACTGCTGCCCCGTTGGAAAATCCAAAGCCCAGGTCTAAGTGGTAAAAAGGACCTTGGCAGCTGAAGCGGCCTGCTAAAAAGAGGCCACAAAACATCAAGACTAGGTGAGTCTGCCTCCTTGCCTCTGTGGCTGAGGAAGAGCAGATTCCTCCCCTGGCTCATTTGTTAGCCTGAAGCCTTTGTGGCTGGGGCCTCTTGGGCACATGAGACTATGGAACAGTTCCAGCCCCACTGTTCCTGACCCAGTCTCCCATCCAGTCCAAACAGATCCACAACGCCTCTCCACAATCACCCACTTCATCCATTGTTATCAACGAAATTCCTTAGCCAAAAAGAAACTAGCCCAGAAACCAGTCTCCTCGTGCCCCTCTCAACAGGTTCAGTTGTAAAGAAGCAAGCCCAACCCAAGCGCCTCTCCTATTTTGGGAGAAGGTTCAGCTCATTTGGAGCCTCTTCACTCCAGGCCTGAGTCACTCTGAGTCAAGCCTAACCCTCTGGTTCCTCCTCCCACAAGGAACCAGTTGTACAAATGGAGATACCCACACAACTGCCCAGCCTCGCCAACAGGCTGAGGAGATATTGAAAGACGGAGCCCTCTCCACTCCTCCACACTGAGTCCACACTGTCCCCCACTCATATCTCCTTACACCCTGAGTCTGCACGAGGTGCCCACGCTGCTGATATAGACCAATCAGCAGCTCAGCCTCAAACTTCTGTTCCCCATGATTCAGCTGTTCAACACCAAACAGCTGCTGAGGGACCAACAACACAAGCTGATGAACCTCAGGGATCATACCATCCCTCTGGTGAGGCTGATCCCTCAATGCAACTTCCATCAGCAGGTTTCACCACTGCTGATGTTGAAATGCATATCCCATCTCCCCATGCTGAGGTGCCTTTAGACCAAGGCACTGCAGAGGGAACCACCACTGGTCTTCATGAGGGTGCTGCAACACAAGCAGCATCTGAGAGGCCCCAAACATCATCTCCTTCTCCTAATGATGCAGCTACAGCCGCTGCTGAAGGACCCCTTGATCCCTCTAACCTGGGCCACCTTACTTTTGCCCAGGCTATGGAACTATTGTCCAAAGTTTCTCTTCCTTCTCCCCCTCATCCTCAAACACCAGCCTCATCATCATCTTCTCCATCTACTCACTCCAAACAGTCCACCCATACACCACCATCTCCCAAAGACCTGCCTTTGAAGGATCAGCTTTCATTGCTGACCAACAAAGTTGGTTCTTTGGAACATACCATGCACTCCCTACCATCCATAATCTCAGACTCTGTGTCTGAGCAGCTCAAAGGATTCTTTGATACGTTTAAAGACTCCTTCCCAGTTACTCCACAAGCTGACCACTCTCCACAGCTGCTTGCACTCACTGCACAGCTGCAAAATGTAACCAACTCTCTTTCCTCTATCCTCTCCTCACAACAGGACTCTGTGTCCTCTATGACAGCTATTTCTCAACAGCTGTCCTCTCTCCTCACTTCCTGTAATACTACCATTCCTTCCACATTGGCCAGCCTGAACACTCTTATAGGTTCTCTATCAAATTCTGTGTCATCAAACCTTGCTGATGTGCAAGATTCTCTTGAACTTCATCTTGCACAGCTCCAAAGTTTGTTGTTCACAGCTTCTGATAGAGACAACATTGTTAAGCTGACCACTTTTGCTGATTCCCATTCTTCTTCTCTTCAAAACTGTCTTTCCCAGCTTGGTGAGGTGAAGGACAACTTGGCTTACTTAGTGAACAGCCTTGTTGGTCCTAAACCTCCCAAACCTGCTGGAAAGCCTGCTGACTTTGTGTCTTCAGGCAGACCAGGGGTTGAAGTCGCTGCATCATCTCCTTCAAAGGGGGAGAAATCATCTGCCTCGAAGACTAAGTCTAAGGGGGAGAAGATTCCTTCTCCTAAGGAGATACCAGTATCTGCAACCCAAACTGATCAACCAGCAGAAACAGGTGCAGCTGAAGGTGCTTCCCAAGCTGCTATGCCTACTCAGGCTGGCTCTCCAAACCCTGCTCAGTCTAAGGGGGAGGAAGTCATTCCTGAGGACAGGCCTAGCAGCAAAAGGAGGCACCTTATTCTTTCAGAGGAAAAAGAAGAAGAAGAAGAAGAAGAAAGTATTCCTGAAGCTGCTGTCCCTAAAGCAGCAGCTAAAGGAAAAGAAAAGGCAGCGGTGGATCCTATTGAGCAGAAACAGGCAGAAACTCAGTTTCACAAAGCCAGAGCCAAAGAGATGGGCCTCCCTATGCACAAATACTTTGAGTTTAGGGAAGAACAACTTAAGGATCTGGAAGAGTTAAGAAAAGAAGAACAATCTGCCAAAGCTGCTAAGTCTCTTGCCCTCCAAGAAGCAAAGAAAATAAAAATGTCTACCTTGGAGGTGCAAAAGAAAATAATGGAAGCTGCCAAGCAATCAGCAGGAGAAAAAGGGAAGGAAGTGGAAAAAGGTACTCAGGTCTCAGTGACCGAATCAACAGTACCTTCTGCCAGAGCCAAATTCCATTTTGACAACTTGGCCAAAAAGAAATTTCATGATGTTGCTACTAGAAGGCTGGCCAAGGAAGGAATTGTCAAAGCTGTTCCCATATCAAGAAAAGGCACTCAGTGGAAACTTCAGATCACAAGGATGGGTGCACCAGGCCCTGAATTGGAATCATATGATCACGCTGATGTGGCTCAAATGGGTTACAGGGAATGGGTGGAACTGGCAGTTGCCCTGAGCCAGTCTAAGTCAGAAACGGCTAAGACTATCAGGGCATACATAAAGAAGCTGATGGAGAGAGTGCGTGAGTTGGGCCTGATCCCTAAAGAAGTCAAAGAGGGTGTCTCTGTGACATCCCCTAAAATCAAGGCCAGAAGGAAAAAGAGAGATTCAGAGCTGGAAGAACTCCTTATGATGATTGAACAAGGAGATTATGCTGTGGAAATTAAAGGAGTTGACCACAGCCTGCCTGAAGGAGTTGAATTTGACGATGGCAAAGTGATTGAAGAGCCTGAGTTAGGGGCATTTTTTGTGGATCCCTTATCTCAGAAGAAATGTTTTCAAAGAGCTTCTGACCTACACAAAGTTGGTCTTAAGCAGCTTGCAGCCTTCAGAATTGCCACCTCCTTCAGTCAGTCCCGCCAATGGAGAGCAGCTGTCTGGGAAGAGCTGAAAGGATTTTATGACAGAGGTGAGCTCCAAAGTTCTAACTTTATGTTTCTTACAGCTGAACTTGAAGAACATGAACAAACAAGGGAAGAACTTTTAAAAAGATTCAAAGAAGGGATGCCACCCCCTGTCGAATGAAGTCCACCTGCCATCTGGGTAGGTGAAGAATGGAAGCTGTCCATTAGTTGGACAGGCTTGCCATTATCTGCTCCCGTCTCAAACAGTCCAAATCTTGTACATAAGTTGTACACTCTGTACATTAGTTGTACACAATTACATTAGTTGTAATTTTTTATTTTTACATTAGTTGTAAAATACATTAGCACATTAGTTGTACTTTTGTAAGAACATATGTTGTTCAAGTATAGTCAAGAATCAGTGTATATATAAACTGATCTTTTACTTTACTGTAATGTTGTAATTTTATTCAGCAAATGTACTGTAAAAATATATAGTGATTTTTGACAAAACCAGCTTGGACTGGTTATTGCAAATAGGGGGAGATTGTTAGGCACAAAAAGGCCTCAGTCAAACCTGCTCTACATCTGAGGGGGAGATTTTATAATCAAACCTGTTGATACATTTGAAGGTTGAATTTAAGGCCTGTTATATGCCTTATTGAAACCTGAAAATGATTTGCAATATCAGTCTAAAGCTGTTCTATACGTTGCATGTGTTGCAACCAAGACAGTTTGTCCAAGCTGATCAGTCTGCTGATCAGGCTGGACATAAACTGTCTACGCTGCTCTACACTGTTGAGCAGCTTGGGCATTTTTAAAGTGTTCTGTTCTTTGTGAACAGAACCTGTTCTTTGTGAACAGGCTAAACACTTTATGGAATTTGTTTCCAAGTCATCATGTATTGTTT
Source organism: Centrapalus pauciflorus (assembly GCA_020465985.1). Lineage (NCBI taxonomy): Eukaryota > Viridiplantae > Streptophyta > Magnoliopsida > Asterales > Asteraceae > Centrapalus > Centrapalus pauciflorus. The sequence goes on from JAANYP010000876.1 coordinate 135,301, forward strand.
TTAACTACCAGATCAGTTTACACAGTTGAAGACAAAGTGGAAAGCAGAACCGCTCAGCCTGCCCAAGCTGTTCTGTTACATGAAGACAAACGGATATTTGAAAAAGGGTGACAGACCTTTTTCTTATATCAAAATAGGCCTTTACAAGGAAGAAAGACGCAAAGTTGACATTCCTAAAATGGTTAAAGGCAATGCAACAGTAGAAAGTAAAAAGACAAAAGTTCTGCACAAGAGAAGGCAAGTCTGCTTTTCAGAAAAGTGCAGAAAAGTTATATTGTCTTTTCAAACAAGACTTCTCCTTTTTCATTCTGCCCAATGAAGATGTTTCTCTTAGATCCTCTAAATGAGTATAAAAGGAAGCTTCTAAGGTCAGAAAGAATGTGAAGAAAGCTAAGTGCTTAAACCAAGAGTGAACGTGCAAGTGTGATATTCATGCATGCAAATCTTCTGTAAACAAGCTTCTGTGTGTCTAAGCTGTTTACCAAAGCTGTTCCTTAAAGTCTTGTAAAATACAGTGAGTGCATCTTAGTGAGTGTGTTCATTGTAATCTAGTGTGAGTGTGTCTTAGACTAGAAACCATACTGTTGTATTCTGTCATCTCAGCTTGAACAATTCCGCAGTCAAGCTTGTTTGTAATTAACATTTGTTGATAATACATACAAACATTGAGAAAAAGAGTGTGTAGTTTTTAAATACTGTATTCACCCCCCCTCTACAGTTTATTACTATATACTTTGGGAACCTTTCGGGACCTACATATACATGAATAGCTTAGACACACTCTACTGTTTTATATAAGCAGACTTGCATGCATGGAATAACACACTTCAATGCACATATTGATTTTCGCACTCTTGATATCTCATTATCCTTAGAAGCTTCCTTTTATACTCAAAATGAGAATCTCAGTGAAGCTTCTTCATTGGACAGATGAGATAGTGGAGAGTCTTTCCAAAAGGACAAAACACCTTTCTGCACGTTCTGATAAAGTATATTTGTCTTCACATGGCAGAATCTTTGTCTTTTCCTTTTTGTCACTGTTGCATAAGGCTTTAACCAAAAGAGGAATGTCAACTTTGCATCTTTCTTCTTTTGCTAATGCCATTTTGATATAAGAAAAGGTCTGTCACCCTTATTCAAATATCTGTTTGTCTTCATGTAGCAGAACAGCATGGGCAGGCTGTGCAGTTCTGTTTTCCACTTTGTCTTCGACTTGTAAACTGATCTTGTAGCCAAAAACAATACATTAGGACTTGGAAACATATTCCATAAAGTGCTTAACCTGTTCACAAAGAACAGGTTTTGTTCACAAAGAACAAAACACTTGTAAACTGTCTAAGCTGCTCAAGAGACAGAGCAGCGTAGACAGTTTATGTCCAGCCTGTTCAGCAGACAGAACAGTTTGGACAAACTGCCTTTGTTGCAACGAATGCAACATGGTAAACAGCTTTGGGCTGATGTTGCAAATCATTCTCAGATTTCAATAAGGCATATAACAGGCCTTAAATTCATCCTTCAATTGCATCAATAGGTTTGATTAAAAATCTCCCCCTCAGATGTACAACAGGTTTGACTGAGGCCTTTTTGTGCCTAACAATATTGAATAAGGTAGACAACAGTCCCTGTCACCAACTTCAATTCACTCACAATCGAGTCTAGGGCCAATTGAACATGACATATCCTTGGCTAGAAAACCTGTGTCGTCCCACTCGCAAAGTCTGCGTGATGTTGCCGGAACACTCAGAGTCGTGCACACTACAAGTGTGCCGGTGATGATCAGTGGAAGTCCTGTCACGACCACCTCACCGCCAACCGTGAACACATGCCAAAGAGGGATCTCTTCTGAGAAACCCTCTAAGACACTACAACAAAATGAACCTAAAGCAACATGGGAAAAGTGTTGTGTTAGGCCTTAAAAGTGTTGCTATAGACCTAATGCGACACTTTATGTAGTGCCACCTTAGCCAACGTCGCCTTAGGTCTAAAGCGACACTTTCATTAGATAATGCAACACTTTTCAAAGTGTTGCCATTATTTTATAAATGCAACACTTTTTAAATGCAACACTTTTTATATTCTAAAGCAACACTTTTTAATGTGTTGCAATTATTTTATAAATGCAACACTTTTTAAATGCAACACTTTTTATACTCTAAAGCAACACTTTTAATTTATTGTTACCAACTTATAGCAACACTTTACTTATCAATTGCAACACTTATCAAATGTTGTCATTATGTAAATGCAACACCATTATCAATCTATTGCAACACTTTATTATTGTTTTAAATTACATAAATGCAATATATTTTAGACAAAAGAAACACATTCATTATTTTTTAAATTTAATGCAAATACAAATATTTATTTAATTGTTTCGTGATAGTTATTCAACTTACAATTCAATTTAACAAAAATAATATCATTTCATAACATATCGATCAAAAAGTATTTCAAGTATATAAACGTCTACAACTAAAATAAGGTTTATCAAATGTATAAGCGATACAACAAAAAAGTAAATTACAATTTTAGGAATGCATATTCAATTCCTCTTCTTGTAATTTCTTCCATACGAAATCAACGCTTATCATGCACAACTCTCCTTCTGTCAATCACCTTCACAAAAAATCTGCCTAAAATAGCAATCAACTTTCCTGAAACTGCATAATATGGCAACAAACTTTCAAATTAAGTCAGTTTTTGATGAAACTTTCACAATACCTTAAAAATCTTCTAAAAACAGTATATCTATAAAAATATTACACTTCCCACATTAAATTTGTATTTTTACTCGTTAAACTACAATTCTTTGTATAAAATAACAAAAAACTTTCGTTTGACGTCCAATTTTAACGGTACTTTTTGTAACAAGTCTAAAATCCTTAGGAAAGACCAAATATATAAACATATTTCATCATTCATTGATATTTCATACTTTTGGGCATTAAAGTACCAAAAGTTTGTTTAAAATAGCAATGAACTTTCATGTGATGTCGGATTTCGATGATTCTTTTTGCAACACATCCTAAATCCTTTAAAGACATCAAACTTATATAAATATTTCATCATTTATTGCTATTTCGTGATTTGGTATATTAAAGTCTAATTTATTCATTATTTGGCTTTTAAAAGCCAAATATGAGACTTTTCTTAACTTCATCAATTTTGAAAACTCTATTTAAGTAATTTAACCATATTTAAAGTTTAGAATTACCTGAGAATAGAGAGTGTTACATCAGTGCTTGAATCCTTCCATAAACCAAGAATAGAAATTTGTTGAATCTCCTGCAGAACCAATGTCAATCAGGTGTATTCATTAGAACAAAATTTCAGCGAGTCAATCACTAATGCTAATAAAAAAAAGGAAAGGATTAAGAACAGAATTGAAAACCTGCAGACGATGAGAAACCAAATCGTTGAAAGGCTGATGGACTAAGAACAGAATTATGTTTTAAAGATATCTGACGTGCTATAACCTGCAACAAACAAAGCACATGTTAATCGCACCTACAATTTCAACCTATTTATATGACAAGCAGATTGATTTGGGTTGCATTTTATTATTAACAGGCCAAACAAGTAAAAAAACATATCTAAAAAGGATATGGGTCAAATTGGTTGAACAAGCTAAACAGGCTAAGTGCCACCAAAAAGACGTATTCAGAATTTCAGATATTTACAACACATCTTAAATCTTTTTAAAATTAGTCCTATGTGTAGTGTCGTCACTATCAAAAACTGAAAAATAACATCATCAATAATCAGCTCATGTGTGCGTTTGTTCAATTTGTTAAACAGAAATATGACAGGGGTGTGTGAGTGAACAAACAGCAACAGCAATTGCATATATACACACATAAGTGTGTGAATTAAAGTTGTCAAAAAGTACCTGGTAATTAAAATAGCAGCAGCAACCAAGAACTTAAATAGAAAGTGAGTCTGGTAATTAAAACGTGCCAGCATCAAGATGAACAGCAAGATGAACTGATAGAATAATCATACATTTGGTGCCAAACCTTCTGGGAGAACATATTGAGGGTACTATGTCCGCTTTTCAGCATAAAAGCAGCAATAAAGATGGCTTTTTCAATTTTAGATGGAAATTGCTCCATCACATAAGATATGCAAGCACCACCAAAATCATGGCCTACGAAAATCACCTGCATCAATGAGAAGGGATATGACTTTAAAATTAGAGAAAATAAAATTGTGAGGTCAATTGCACATGCTAACTAAATTTCCATAAGGGGCCTACACAGAGCCAAACATCTTACTGACTTAAACAATGGTACTGCTATAATCAGATTATCTTCCATATTAATGTATGCCAATATGGAACTAACTCATTGAAGGTTGCATCTATAACAATGAAAAATTGTGTGAATGCATCAAGTACATTGAAATGGTCCTGCATGCTACATTCAACTCATTTCTAGACGGGTTTGATTTAATTATCGATGGCCTGAAAGTATTGCCAAGGAAAGCTACAACGGCAACTTACCTTCAATGCCTTTTTCACTTTTCAATCTTATAACTTTGAATGAAATATGTTTTGCTGGTATAAGAACTTTATTTAATTCCGCTACTTTTTCAAAACAGCATCATTATAAACAGACAAAAATACCGATATCGCATCAGCTCGAGTTTGAGACAGATCGATTTGGTTTCATTTGTGTGGAAAGTGAAGAGAGTTTCTCCACCAGATCAAAATCAGAAAAAAAATCAGAGCTTTAATAACCTAAATGACGACATTAAGAACAAAGAAACCATACCTGATATTACGGTTGGTGGACGGTGGTGGTTCTGGTGGCGGCGCTGTAGCAGGACGGCCGTAATGACCCTGGTGGCGGCAGCCGATAGAAAGAGAGGAGTGAAGAGAGCGGTGGCGGCAGCGACGGAGTTGTGGCGATTGCGATGCTAGGGTTGGAGTGACTATGGCAGCCTTCGAGAGAAAACTCAGATCCGGTCGTCATCAAATGAAAACACTTTGTGTTACGACATGAATATGAACCCGAGGGAGTGATATTCGTCATGGACATCAAATACTCAACAAAACTTAAATTCATATTTCATAGTGTCAAAAGTTCGAATGATACATCCTAAAATGCTTTTATTATTAATACATACACACATCAAACCTGTTTGAAACCAATAGTTTTGACTTTCATCCCATGTGCTACTTAAAATGGATGTCAGTTAAGACGATATTATTAAGTACAAGAGATTTAATGAGAGTTTCTATCAGGGACCACATTATCTATTAATTAATATATATTAGTTAGAGGTCTGAGTGTCTGACATTGAAAATGCAAATATTTCTATTTTTCCATAGCAAATATCCAAATAATTGCTTGACAAATTGGTCTCCTATAACTTGTTATCAGAATGTTACCGGATGTATTAAAGGTCTCTGCAGCAATTGACAAAGTGAAGTCATGCATGTAAACCCCATCACTTGAACACTTTTTTCCATACTTCCATTGAAATTTTGCATCTAACTAAACAATGATCCAAGTTTTCAATAGCCTCTTCACAACATGGATATAGTATGGAAATGAGATCAATGCCTCAACTGACTAAAGTCGAACAAACCGACAATCGATCTTGCAAAGCTTGCCATGTAAAAAAGCTTACCATTTCTAAAAGCTATTATATGACACAACAAATAAAAGCTATCAAGCCAAGGTAATTCTACTCCTAAATCCATCAAACGAGCATATGTTTGGGCTGCTGGGAATGTTTACGGTTCCAGGAGGTTTCAACACTTGAAATGGCAATTTAAACACCAAATTGATCAAGTAAACTTACTTGAAACATCATAAAAATCATTTGTGAGCCTTGGTGTGGTGTTTAATTGGAATTTTGAAGCAATTGAAGGGCTGAGTTGTTGAAATCGTTTTAGACTCAGGGACTTATTTTTCCTTATGAGTTCGTGACTCGTGAAGTCCCATTTGAGATGGTGATGGTGGTGCTCATAAGGGTTTAATTAATTGTGTGCTCACATGTTTACATCATTTTATGGATTCTCCCCTTCTCCAATGGTCCTTTGGCCTTTCTGAATTGCTGTCCAATTATATATATATATATATATATAGGACCGTGGGATGTTGCTGTGTTTAAAAAATCTGATTCCGAGACTTGTTAAGTCTCAGAGTGTGCAGGTTGGTGTTGTTACCTGGTAGAATTCGCCCTTTATCCTCTCCTTTTCCCCTGTGTTGGCTGCCCCTGCATACATATAGGATCGCTGGTTGCTGTTGCTGTCATGGCAACTCCGAGACTTGTGTAGGACTTAGTGACTTAGCCACTCCGTGACTTAGCCTTTGAAGGACTCCGTGACTTGTCACTTCCCCTAGTGGACTCTGTGACATGCGCATGAGGGGCAGTAGGAGGCAGCAGCAGACCCCGGGAATTGTCTCGGGGTGTAGGAGAAAGAAGGATAGGCAGGACAGCAGCGCAGATGGGTGGGGGGGCGTTAGCACACAAACTAGCTTGATCATTAAATCGTGTATGAACCATATGTAATTGTGTTGTGATTGTAATAGCATCTGGATCCTAACAGTAATAAAATCAAATTTGATCAACAAAAAACTAAGTTTAGTTGTAATTTACTGAATTTAGAAACTGAATCGATTAAAGCCACAATTAACCTTGAAGCACAACACAACAGCAAGAAGCACAAATTCAATCATCATCTCTTTGCCTTTCTTGTATCCTTTTTACATTACTAATTTCTTTGCCACACAAACACACTTCAATAAAGCCACATCTTACCCAACCCACAGCGTTGTTCTCACTCTCTAAATGCTACATTCTAGAGCAAAAATATAACCAAAATAACTGCTCATCTTAGAAACAAACTTCAATATTTGCATCAAAAATAAGTCTCGACACACAAAAAGGATGCTAGAATGCATAGCCAGAAAGAATTTTACAACAACAGGATGTGATGTGAATGTATGCAAATTTCTCACGATCATGATTGGTAACTCCAGCAACAGCAAAGCCAGAAACTATCTAATTAAAACAGGATGTGATGTGATGTGAATGTGAATGCTACTAGAATGAATTTTACCTGTGATTGACCTAAAACTCCAGCAACAGCAAAGTCAGAGACGAAAGTGATCGAAGAGATAAAGCCTTAGCCGATGGCAGAGGCACAGTCGGAGGCGAAGTGACCGTCGGAAGCGAAGGCGGAGGCGGTGGAGGCGGAGGCGGTGGAGGCAGAGGTGGAGGCAGAGAGGCAAGGTCCGGCGGGAGCCGTAGAGAGATGGGGAAGGGAGGAATCAATGGCTGAACGTGAACGTGTAAATTAGGGCAAATAAACTTTTAGATTTTATTTTTTTTATTTTAACTAGATTCACCTGCTTTATATTTTAGTTAGGCATATTGATACATTTGGTGACTAAACTAATTTCAGTCACTAAATGGTATTTTTGTTGTAGTGTTATCTTATTTTATATATATATATATATATATATATATATATATATATATATATATATATATATATATATATATATATATATATATATATATATATATATATATATATCGTAAAAGTTTTTTTTTAATTGTTGTATATTGTTTTTCTTTTTCTTAAACTAATTTAATTAATTTCTAAATATTACCCTCTAAATTTAAAAATAAAAAATACAACATGTATTATCAAATCTTGTATTTTGTTAATCCTAAGAAATCAGGCATTGAACTTTTATGTGTATATTCAATCAAAATTACAAAACAAGAAAAAATAGTATTAACACTTAAAAACACGTCATATTTTTTTCATTATAAATGCTTTTTTAAAAATGTGTTGCATTATTTTCATTATAGATGCAACACTCTAAAATGTGTTGCATTTTTTTCATTATAAATGCAAAACTCTAAAAATGTGTTGCTTTTTTTTCATTACAAATGCAACACTCTAAAAATGTGTTGCATATTTTATTGAAATATGCAACACTTTAAACAAATGTTGCAATTTTTAGTAAAAATTGCAACACTTTAGAGAAATGTTGCATTTTTTTTAGTAAAAATAGCAACACTTTAAAAAAAGTGTTGCATTAAATCATTATATGCAACACTTTTTGTCAATGTGTTGCTTTAGAGCGAACTTAAATAAAAAACCAACAGTTTTTAAATGTGTTGCATCAAAAGTGTTGTCTTAGCTTCAAAATGTAGTAGTGAGAAAACAGAAAGCCTAAGTTGCGCTGGACTTCATCAAGACTGCGTGGCTAAATAAGAATTTACGGCTTTCAAGGCCCTCATGTCACAACAACTAAGTGACATGTATACGTTCATGATGCAAAATCCAGCCAACTCTACCATCCCAACTCCCGATGATGCGAAAAGTTCTTTCCACTCACTACTCAAAGCATCTCACCACCTCTCATCCACCAACGCCTTGATTCTAGAGATCTTGAATAACGAAGCATCTGGCTCTTCTGGCCAAGAGGATCCGCCAGTTCAACAAATGGGTGAGCGCCTAAACGTAATTGTTGGCCGAGAAAGCTCCAATGATCTTTGAACAACCTCCATCTAGTCCAAGACCGTTAGCACCAGCACAAGAACCGACTGACCAAGCACCAGACCAGTCATCAGCAGATCTCCCTACCGAGTCTCTTGAGGAATTAGAATCAGGAGCTCAACTAGCACTCACAATTTGGGAGGATCCGAATCAAGTACCATCATTTGCTGAAGACGAGGAATTTTTGGCTGTCACTGTTCCTCTGAGGACTTTCGACCCCAACATGTCATTATTCTGGATTCCGATGAAGTGGAACAGGAGGCGAGAGAGGTTCAAATTAAAGAGGCATAAAGAATTGAACATGTCGTTGAAGAAGGCGTAGCCCCAGACTTATTCAACTTTGAAATTCCTTCTCATAATCCGGTATCTACTCCACCAACTTCTACTCGAGCTCCATCTCACCCAGTCCAACCAGCTTCCGCAAGTCTAATGGTGATCACTGTTATTCCTGATCAATACTTTGAATCAGCCGGGTCTTCTCGTCAATTCCCAATATTCCAAGAAATATCTGACATTCCAACTCCATCCTCTGCCGCCCCGAATGTATTGGAAGAGATCACAAGGCTGCAAGTGGGAATGTCTGGAGATGCTAGTTCCTCTCAAAAGTGACAGGAGCGAGACACTAAAAGGTTGACTGCCCAAGCCCTCGATTGGGTAAACCATAGGGTACGGAGTCCGTATATGGAAGAAAAGTATAAACGGATGTTCGTAAAAGATATCAAGTCAATGAGAGCGGATCTTTTCAGGTCATTAGAAGGCATGGAACAGAGGGACATGTCAGTTTATGTGGCTATCGTTGGTGCACTATGAAAAAGGTTGAGAAGAAGTCTGAAACAGGTCACCGATAGTGAGAGTTATTCAGATCAAAGTTGACAAATTTATGAGTATATTTTATCTGATTTTTCAAGTCGAACGTGAAGAAAAGACTTTCTTAGAATTCATAGAAGCTGAGTTTGCAAATCTTTTTCTTCAAGAAGTGGAATTTATTTATCTACATCTTCTGCACAACAAGAATATGAATGCGGTCACAAGTAATGCTCAACAATCTATTATTAAGTTTCTGCGCTAAAATCTCACTTTGTCATTAATATTCGATTTTCAAATGGCGTTAGAGGCTCGTCAAAGGAAAGTATATCTGCTTGCATCAAATCATGACACTTCTAGACTGGAACGATTTCCGGTTTCTAAAGTAGCAAATGCACCAACAGTCGGAGTGGTCTACCTGAACTTACAAAGGCAGAAAGAATTTGTGCGTAGAGATGAGTTAGAAAAGTATTTTGATGGGATGTTGTATATGGTGAGAAAGATGTTGATGATCAGAATACATAACTCGAAAGAAGCACTTAAGCAGGGGGAGAGACAATGGGAGTTAAAGACTGTGTTAAAGTGTGACACCCTTGCCACAATAACCACAATTACATCACCCAGGATTAAACACAACCTATAATAAACCTATGATCTAAAAGTACTTAGTACATTACAAGAAATTAGAAATACATAATTAAAATAAATGTCAAACACCTTATGGTGCTACAAGGTTCCAATCTAGTTTTTACATACTTAATATTTATTACAACCATCCCAAATAGTACAATGATGTCCACATATACCAGTTACCAATTAAGTAGTAGAGATCAATACTTCAAGATATGACATAGCTAGAAGATCCAGCAGCGGATGTACCCTTTCTTGAAATATGCAAAAAACTAAAGGATAAGCAAAGCTTAGTGAGTACAGAGATTATACATTCTACAAGTCTTTATGGAGCACATAATGAGTAACACCAGCGACCAACATCAAGTTCCCCTTCGCACACAAAGTACGGTAACACATATGAACACACAACTCTATCGTGCCATTACACGAAATAACACAGTCAATTAAGGCGGAATTTACCATCGGGGATGCTACAACTGCCCTTCGCGACCACAGAGGGATCAGCTCCAGGTTATATAGCCTCGGTAGCATCAAAATTACCAGTTATAGCTCGAAAGCCCATCACGTTGAGGCACAAAAAAGAATACAGAACATGTAATAACATGTAAACAAGCAACAATGTGCATCAAAATAAACTCAAGTTAGTTGGTGCCAAACGAATATGAATCAACATGCCTCAATGAACAACAGTTAGCATAATACAAATGTAGACATATACAATCCTAAGTAGTCACTGTGGGTGCGTTTAACAACTTCAAATATGCTTTATTTCTCCACGGGCTTTCAAACGGAATTAAAATTTTACTACACTGTGTGTTTAACAACACCAGAAGGGACCCGTTACATTTTCATAGGAAAAATATCATCAAAGTCTGTATAATCAAAACTTCCATCAATTTTTACAATTTAAAGTGTTCAATCTCCGTATTCACCATCCAAAATTCATATTTAAAATCCAATGTTCGGATCTTTACTAGGTCTGAAGAACCCATCATTAAATGTCCTATTATAATGCCAAAGTCCTTTAAAAATTCTGATTTTTAGACCAGAAGTTCGGATCCTTTGAATCAGAACCGAAATTAGCATGAGTTGAGGCCGTCTGGCCGAGTCACCCTGCTCGGCTCAATGAGTCGATGTCCGAAATTTGGATCCTTGGACGATATTAATTTAGATCCGAGACATGACCTAATTTCTTGTCTCATCCAAAATTTGGGTCCCCCACTCGGAGTTGGGTCACATCCGAAGTTCGATCCTACCCGAAAATCGGGTCCAACACTTACAAAAACTATTATCCACTTGATGTTCTTGGCGACTCGCTGAGTCATCCCACCGACTCGATGAGTCGACCTTCAGTTCAGCGGTCGCAGCTACGGGTTTTACCCAAAATTCGTGTCAAACTCATTTTTGGTAACATGCAATCCATACAAATGATATGTTAACATATAGTGAGTGTTTCTAAACCATTTACCCTATCAATAACACTCAATTTGATCCAGATTTGACCAAAAATAGAGAAAAACTTCAAGAACACAAAAGTTCCTAAAAATCCATATTTCTTACCTTTTAGGTTCAATTTGTGGATGATTTTAATTTCTGATGCTTCTAGGGACTTCACTTGATGTTTTCCAACTATTATAACATACATGCAACAAAAATTTCTCAGACCCGATTCCGATTTTTTTATATTTTAACCCATCTATGAAAACCTCAACTTAACAATCACTTCTCTTCCCTAAAGTCTGACTTGAATCTTGTTACACGAATTTCAAATTCCAGCAGATTTTCTTGAGAGGATTTGTGTGTGTTTTGAAGGTGAAAGGTTGGAAACGTGGAAATGAAAGACTCCAAGAGTCTTTTATTCTTCACTTTAAGTTATTTACACAAGTGGTCCCTCCACTTGTGCATCTTCTTAAATAAAGTTTCAATCTTAATAATTTTCACCACCATCATTTAGATTTCATAATATCAATTTATAAATTGAAAGACTAAAATTTCTTAATTATTTATTATAACAACCAACTTTTAATTTTCCGAATAAAATAGACTTTCATTAATAATCCAACTTAATTACATTAATTACGAAATTTAAACTAATTATCATCGATTACAATAATTTAAATTTTAGAATGTTATAGCATGGGCTCCACCACGCTCAAACTTCGACCTCGAAGTTACTTGGTTTCAAACAGACGTGGATACTTCATTAACATATTGCCATTTGTTTCCCAAGTGTGGTTTGCTCCTTTGTGATGCTTCCAACGTAAAGCCGTAGCGAGGGTTGGTAGTGTGGCCAGAGGCGCACTTCATCTGCTATGATGCCGGGAGAGATATTTTTTTTCTATTGAGAGATCCTTTGTATATGACCAGGGGGATAGAAGCCTAAGGACAATATCTATTGCCCTGCCTCCAAGAGAAGAAATGGTACAAAGCGATTCAATAGAAGGCACGTTCACTGTGCCGAGATTTGAGGTGCAGGTGGTGACGATCACCCCGGGGTATGCGCAACACTATTTCAGTCTCTTTGTTCCTTAGCTTCTTAACTTTAGTATCCAAAACACATTCTGGCTCTTCCACATATCGAAGCTTCTCATCTATCTGCAACTCGATATGATCAGCCTAGTCCTCTTTTCCAGTAGTGAAGGATTTCCTAAGGTTTCCCACACGAAACACCGGGTGTATGCCTGACATCTCCTTAGGAAACTCCAAAAGATAAGATTGATTCTCAATCTTTTCTGTTATTCTAAATGGGCCAACAAACCTCGGTGCCAGCTTACCTCGTTTAACAAAACGAGTAACACCTCTTAATGGTGATACTTTCAGATAAACCCAATCATTCACTTCAAAACTGATTATTTTGTGTCTCCTATCATGATAGCAATTCGGTCGATCCTAAGCCGCTTTCATATTTTGTCGGACCAATTGTATCTTCTCATTTGATTCTTGTAGCAACGTCGGCCCAGTAATCAGAGTTTCTCCTGTTTCTCTCCAACATGTAGGAATCCTACATCTTCTTCCATAGAGTGTCTTAAATGGTACTTTCTTGATCGTTGTGTGGTAACTGTTATCGTCCGAGAATGCTATTAGTGGTAGATGGTCATCCCAATTACCACCAAGGTCAAAAATGCAGGATCACATCATATCTTCAAGTGTGAGGATGGTCCTTTCACATTGGCCATCAGTTTGCGGACGATAGGTCGTACTTATCGCGATCCTCGTGCCTAACCCTTCTTGGAAAGCCGCCCAGAATTTGGAGGTGAAATGACTATCTCGATCAGATACAATAGATTTTGGGACGCCATGTCTAGTTATAATCTCGCTCACAAAAATCTGTGCTAATCTCTAGAATGAATAACTTTCTCTGATGGGTATGAAATGAGCAGACTTTGTCAATCTATCAACAATCACCCATACTGCATCATGCTGACGCCTTGTTTTTCTTAACTTATTGACAAAGTCCATGGTAATATGTTCCCACATCCATTCAGGAACGGGAAGTGGTTACAAACAGCCATATGGTTGCTGATGTTCGACTTTCACGAGTTGGCAAGTTGTACATCTTTCAACATAATGTCCAGTATTCTTCTTTAATCAATGCCACCAGAAGTCAGCTTTTAATTCATTGTACATCTTTGTGCTCCCGGGATGTACAGAAAACTTTGACTGATGTGCTTCTTCTATAATAACGTGTTTCATAACCCCAAACTTTGGCACACAAATCCTTCCGTAAACACATTTCAAACCAAACTCATCAGATTCCATACTCTTTTTCTACACTTTTATATCTTCAACTCTAACATTTTTCTCTTTCAGAGCTTCCTTTTGAGCGGCTCTAATTCTTCAATGATCTTGGAGGTCAACATCGTATCGGTCATCATATAACAACAATCCTTAGAGTGTATGCTTTACGGCTTAGTGCATCTACCACTACATTGGCCTTACACGGATGATAAAGGATCTGACAATCATAATCCATTATAGGTTTCATTGAGCGTCTTTGCCTCATGTTAAGTTCTTTCTAACTGAAGATGTACTTTAGGCTTTTGTGATCTGTATATAGTTGACACCTAGTCCCGTATAAGAAGTGTCACCATAATGTCAAAGCAAACGTGACAGCAGTCAACTCCAGGTCATGAGTTGAATAGTCTTTCTCATGCTGCTTTAGTTGTTTTGAAGCATAAGCAATAACCTTTCCACGTTGCATCAATACAGCACCTAATCCCAGTCTCGATGCATCTATATAAACTACAAAATCTTCGTTACCCTCTGGTAGGGCAAGTATTGGCGCTTCGCTTAAACTTTTCTTCAGTATTTCAAACGCTTCTCGTTGGTCGACCTCCCATACAAACGACACATTCTTTTTCGTCAATGCAGTTAAAGGGACTGCAATCACTACAAAAAAATGGTCTTTAGCGATGTAATCATCAACACTTTTTGCTACGTTAAATATGTCAGTGACATCTTTAGTGACGTCAAAGGAGGTGTCGCAATAAATGTGTCGCAAATTTTAGTGACATCAAAAGGCACGTTGCTAAAAATTTTGACACCTCTAGCAACTTTTGGTAAAATTGTCGCTACCTAGAGTTATGTCACTATTGGTGTCATTGTTTGTGTCGCTGTTCTTGAATTATGTCACTAGTTGTGTTGTAATCTGTGTCACTATATCGAATGTTGTTACTATGTGAATCACGATTCGTGTCTCTATTTTTGAATGATGTTGCTAGTTGAGTTATTGTGTATGTCACTATCATTGGATGGTGTCGCTACTTAAGTAGCTATATGTGTCACTGTTAATGAAGCTTATTGCTAATGACATTACTATTTGTGTCACTGTTTTTAAATAATGTTGTTAGTTGTGTTGCTATCTATGCCGCTATTAATAAAAATATAAGGCTTTTAATGACTAAAAAAAGTGCCAGCAAAACACAAATTTCAGTCACTAATTCCGTTTTGATTTTCTCCCTCTGAAAAAATAAGAGTCACTAGCGCCACAGTCACTAAAAGTATCCGCTGACAGAATACTTCTATCAATGAACGTACCAAGACATTTAGTGACTAATAGTTTGAGTCTGTATAGGTCGTTCAACAAATTGATGGAATTCACCTTTTTATCCTGACAGTATATGTTTAGTCACTTAAACTAAGAATTTTAACTAGAAAAAGTTGAAAAATTGTTTTAGCTACTTCGAACTTCAGTCACTAAAGATAATGTAAAAAAAATCAAAATACAATCTAGATTTTACAATGAAACCCTGCTTTTAATTATTTATATCCCTAATACATAAAACCCGTAAACAATAGAATAAAATTTATCATTTATACATTAATAGTATTGTTTAAATGTCGACAATATATTCCACAACACTAACAAATTTTATCATGAATATTTAATATTGGTCAAACAATAATTACAATTCAATTACATTTTTTAGATCCAACTTTTTCAACCTTTGCAACCTCTTGGTTCCTTTCAAAAAAATATTGGTTTATTGAATATTTTATCTGCAAGAATCACAATAAAAAAATCACTCATGAGAAATACAGGACAAGAATTCGTATTGTAGTCAATAAAGTGTGTGCATTATGTTGGGATAATGGATCCAAATGAGAATTTGGAACCAAAATTTTTTCAAAGAAGGTAGACATGGAATTATAGGTCAAGATACGAACAAAAAATGCAATTTCAGCAGAATTAACTTCACCTCAAGATCTACCGATTTAGGTGCATGCTAAAAATGACACTATCTTTTAAAACTCTTCTGATAATATTTAAAAAGAACAACATGATAACGCCGAAGCAACTTATACTACAAGTATGTTACAACTCACATGCTATTATGAATAAAAGTAGGATCTAAGGATTATATATACACAACTCACAACGCACACTACTATACTATTATAAAAATGGGGTAAGAAAATGTCTAGTGATCACTACTACATTTAGAAAAAGTTAACGTTCATGAGAAACAATCAGATCCGTAGTTAAGAAAACTGTGATCACAAATTTAAGGAAAACGTGAAAGTTTTATGGGATAGGAGCCAACATACATTTTGTACTTGTCCTATTCCAGGAAGACATCATCATCAATGCTACAGTGACTTGGTCGTAACAAGAGCTTCACTGGATCAAGCATTCTAGCCACACCATAGCATCAAGAAGTTGGGCATTGGATCGATGGTTAATATAATATACTAGTTATATTCACTGTCTAGCTAGTTGATGACCAAGAACTATTCCCAGGTCTCAACAGAAGTTGTTTCATCATCTCTAGTTGTCTATACATGGGTACCCATTAGTGTTCATAATTATAATTACTATATACTTAATATTTTAGGCATGCTTTTATCATGAACTTTATTTATTATAATTAAAGTATAAACAAATTTAATTTTTTATTTTATATAATTTCGATAAATTTACTATGTCAGTTTAATACTAGTATTTAACTATTTACTAATTTATTATTTTTAAAACAATATTATAAGTTGATAACTTTATTTACACTTAAGATAATAAATATATATACTCATGTAATACACCAATTAATTGGTAGATTGTATATAATCGAAAACAGAATAAACATCAATATGTTTTACCTCATAATATTGAGCCGCATATCTCTATGATGATCATGAATATCAGCCATTCCATGGAAGAGTGATTGATCCTGGATCATTACCTCCTTCCACACAATTTTTTAAAAAAAAACTTCATTAGCATCGTACTTTTTACATGAAGAACATCGTAAAACTAACCTCGAATCTGAAGCCCTCGCCCGGCGTATAAGATCCAACATGTTGTGAATCTGCATTAAAAAAAATACAGAATGGTTATAAGGAAGATCGAAATGGCAGGATAACAAAACGATCGAAAAATCTCGAGATTTAACACACCTCCGACACAAGTCTGCCTCTTCCTTCACTTCCTTCACTTTCATGTATCTCTGTAAGTCTACAAGCAAACCAAGGAAAGAACATCACTAGCTAACCTGTCAAGTGCAATCTGATTAACTGCTAGAGCTAATCATTATGGAGAAATTAAGTTTTAAGAAGAACAGGGGAGTGATTTGTTGTAAAATATACATAATCGTAAGAAGTGATATATACAAAATCTTGCTTTTAATCAATTAGAAAGATGATATCGTCTGGACCAAGTGCACTCGTATTTAAATGAGACCATTCAGGAAATCCAGTAGAGATGCCCTTGTAAACAACAAACACTGACCATGATTCTCAAAAGGGCATCATGCTTAAAGCTAGAAAGAATTATGAAATTTCTTACCATGTATATTTTTGAAGCCAACAGCATATCAAGTTGTAGTTTCCAAGTGTCTGAATCTGTAACCATTATTAATCATGAAAATATTACTATAATCAATCTACTAAAGCCAAAGACAAAAGTAGATCATTAGTTAAACCATTAGTTTCTGAAACTACTCAAGTTTCTAAATTATGCATGATAGCATTAGAATTTGAAGTAGCAAATCAAATACAACTGGTCATGGATGCTTTTACCTCCTGACTAGATGGTACTAACTGGTGCAGCAACAATAGTTGGCAGCAACATGTGGAGGCATATGAACATGACATATAAAGGAGGATCATTTGGAGCAACTTTGCTGGATAAAGTCATATATAAATTATATTAACAAATTATAAAAATATAGACAACTATGAAAAAATAAATTAAAACTATTGGATTTTTCACAGGTCCATTGAACATTCCAGGATCGTTATCAAAATGAAATTCTCATTACAATCTATCGAATTTACACACTACAATCTTGAAATAAGGTTCCTATTTATACTAGTCTAAGAGGTGCGATGAAAGGTTGCAACTCTTCATGGAACCCTTTCACGAACGGTTATGTCTTTTCGAATATACACACCCTTTCGGTTTTAACTTAGTGCTATTTTGGTCATTGCACTTTCTATAATTACATAATCAATACAATACTTTAAACTATTTACATAATAAATCCTATACTTATATGTTTTTGTCATTATTTCCAACATTCCCCCCTAATGACAAAAACAGTAATTCCTTGAGCGATCTTACTCAGTGTTGATTCCTTCTTCTTCTTGTACTTCTTCATCATCTTTAAAATCTTGTAAACTTGAACTTGCAAATAAGAGAGTTGGTTCTAAATCTTCTACAATGAAATCCGTCTCTTCTTGTCTTTGAAATCTTCTGTAACATCCGGCACTAAACCAGGTTAGCAACGATGACCCACTATGTATTTAATAGTCAATTATAGCCAAATCAGTGGTCATTAGAAATTAATCAAGTGATTAACAAGGTTTATTAGAAAATTCAACTCAATTAGAATCAAATTCATCGGTGCGATGAATCGGGAAATCAATTAATCCGATCAATTTACGATATGAGGGATTAATTCAACTAAATACATAATTAAGTTATGATTAGTGACACTAATCATACACTAATACAATTACTTAACATTAATTATGCAAGACTAAAACAATTCATTAAAACAATGCATTCAAAAGTATTTATAAATTTACAAGAAAAGGGAAATACAAGAATACATTCTAAATACATTTATACAAAAATAAAAAAATGAAAATACAAGATAATATCTTGAAAAATCTGCCCAAGAAAAGGGAAATACAAGATAATTCAAAGAAGATCTTACACTCCACCCCTCTTATCACCATCAATTCAACCTCCATCTTTTGTCTATAAATAGAGAGCTTCCCTTTCATGTTATTCACACCAAAACCCTTATTTTTCTCTCTAAAAACCGGATCCCACACATACACACACTACAAACATTTTCATTCAAGTGTTCTTGGTGAAATTCAAGTGTTCTTGGTGAAGTTCAAGTGTTCTTGGTCCAAATCTTGCAAGAGTTCCAACTTCTTCTCAATTTCACTCTCTAAATACTTCAAAGTAAGTAAATACTAGCTTATATCATCTTATATTTATGTTTATATAAGTCTTGCATAATATATATAATCACCTACAACAACAAGTTTCATAAAAAAAACTCAAGTTTATAAGTTTCTAGTTTTTATTTTAAGTTGTTTCCTTTAAATGTGCATATGAATATATGAACACATTATAAACATGTTAATATTATGAAAACATGTGTTATATATGTGTTATATAACTTTTAAACAAGTAGTCTTTGAATAAACAACAAGAATCATAAGTGGTTTCAAGTTTATAAACTACGGATTTTCGACAGGAAATTTATGTCGACTTTGAAAAATCATAACTAATTCATAACTCAACGAAATGAGTTGATTCTTGTCTCAAAAGTTAGATCTATGTCTTAACTATAGATCTGGAATTTTTCATAATTTAGTTTGGAGTTTAAGACCTCCAGAAATTATTTGGGAAACCGAAAGTTTGACAGCTCAAAAATGGCCAACATAGGGTTTTTAACGAGCCTTTTCAGCAACCTAAACATCTCAAAAAATGGCCGTTCTTGATTCTAAAAATCCTTTGTATATAGTAGTTTAATGTCCTAGAAACCCAAAGTCTAAAACATTTTGGAGCTTGGTCAAAAACAGCGTCAAAGTAGGCCGAAAAACCTCCGAAAAAGCTGGAAAATTATATATATATATATATATATATATATATATATATATATATATATAAACTTGACGTTTTAAGCGAATTTCATTTATAAACTTGTAATGTTGGGTGATTTAAGACATAAAAATATATAAGTATATATATCATCATATATTAGAGATATTAAGTCCTTATTATCATTTTGGACCCGTTTAATCTCGCTCGGTGCATCATCCGTCCCTTTACGCTAAAAAGCACATCACGCTAGTTTTCACCATCACACGCTCGGTGAGTTCTCATAGCCCCTATTTTCACACTGTTATGTTTTGGGGATGATATACATGCTTCGTTTTTATATGGACACGGAAATATTTTCATTTCTATTATGTATTACACATGTGGTTCCATTAGCTCTGATATCATGAACCGTTAATTACATTTATTTGTAAGCGCGAATATATTGTGGATAGATCTATTGGGAGTCATGTCCCCCACTCGGGTTAGCCGGATTGGCTAACAGCGGGTGCATATATATTCAACAAACGGTATTACGTATGGGAATACTGCACAGGGCAAACTCATTTTAAATTAAGCTTCGGTTGCGTGATGGTTATATGTAATACATAACAAGGAATTTATGATTTTATAAATTCAATCTCTATTATTGTTGTCCATATGTGTCAGATTTACGTGTAAACCTATGAGCTCACCAACAATTTTTGTTGACGTATTTTAGCGTGTATTTTCAGGAAATTAAGGCAAGTAAGCCTTCGGACGTATTTTACTTTCAAGCTTCCGCATCCATGGAGTCGCATGCATGTTCAAAATTTACGTAGATTTAGCTGTATTATTTTGGATATTTTAATTATGTAATTAAATCTCTGTATTTGTGCGAACTTCATTTCTCGTATCAGGCTATGTAAAACATTGCTATGCATTTAAAGCTTTAACGATGTATTTAAAAACGACCATATAGTGGTCGTTCATTATGATTATGGTTACGCTTGCGCACTCGTCACGCCTCGCTGCCAACCGGGGTAGCAGGGTGTGAAAGATTGGTATCAAAGCCATAGTTATAGTGAACTAGGTTGCATTAGTACCCTAGACTATAACTGCACATAAGATTTACTGATTTTAGAAAATATTTTGTAACTTGTAACTAACTGAAAGACTATGCATGGACCTTGATAGCAGAAAACATGTCCCACCAAGAGATAATCATCTTGTCCGACTCAGAAGAGGAGTATACCCCTACTAGCCCATACAATCCAGAAGTATTTTCTGAGGAGGACCCGACCGAGGAGGAAGACCCCTCGGAGGACGAGGACCCGATGGAGGAATCCGAGGAAGAACCCATGGAGGAGGAACCCATGGAGCAAGACAAATCCGGAGACGATCCACCACCCCCGGTGGTCCCCTCTTATATCCCGTATCACCCAGAGGTTCCATCATTCAAACCATACCGCCCTCACCCCAATGGCCCAAAGATGCTCAATACGCCCCGCAAGAGAGTTTTCATGCCAAGACGGGAGTCTATCCTCGTGCCAGCACCACAACCAAGTTCACCACCAAGACGACGGGCAAACGCCCGACGATGGGGCTGGATACCGGAAACCCTCCGGGAATGGAGGCAAGAGGAGGGAATCCCTCCCCACTTTGAGATTGGAGGACCATCCTCCGCACCTATCTCGTCACTTACTCAAGAGACCGCCGATCAGACCATACCACTTTTGGTAGCACGGTCGACCAGGCATGATCACCAAATTCGGTCACTTAACCTAGATATCGGAGAGATGACCGCTCGTTTAGAGCGGGAGGAGTTACAAAAGTCCAACATATATTGGGTCAATCAGCACGCCCTTGCTATTCAGCAGGACAGACTGAATAAGCTTCGGCAGCAACTAGCCAAAAGCCAAGCTCGGATTGAGGAGTTGACTTTGCGCCTCAATACCTTAGAAAAGGGAGAGACCCCTGATCACTCCCACACCTAATACCCCCCTCTATCTTTGCAATATTAGGAACTTATTATGTAATAGTGTAGGACTAAAATTTTCGGGTAATAACCCGCCTCCAATGTAAGAAAATTATGAATGATTAATGAAAATTGCAACTTATTTATGAAATTGTGTTTGATGATTATAGTGTTGTGCCTTAAGAAAAATTTACATCTTTAAGATTCAACTTCTTACGCTATGCTATTTTCTTTAAACTTTAAGATAATGCCGCCGAGACGAGTTATGAGCGCCGCTGAAATTGAGGAGCTAGTTGCACAAAGAGTGGCTGCTGCTATAGCCACTTACGAGACCAACAGAAATAGTTCAGCTAACGGAGATGGTGGTGCTAGCCGCACCACAGGAGGAACTGAAACCCACCCTAAAGGTTGTGGAATTAAGGGGTTTTTGAGCTGCAAACCCCGATACTTCAATGGGACCGAAGGAGATGTCGGATTAGTACGATGGTTTGAGAAGTTGGAATCCGTCTTTCGTGTTAGCGGATGCATAGAAGGAGACAAAGTAAAGTTTTCCACCCACACTCTGCAAGACAGTGCCCTGACATGGTGGAACTCATACACCCAGTCTGTGGGAATTGATGCAGCTTACCAACTCGCCTGGACCGAGTTGAAGCAGATGATGACCGATGAGTATTGCCCAAGGAATGAGTTACAGAAGATGGTGTCAGAGTTTTGGAATCTGGCAATGAAGGGAACGGATGTAGCCGGGTACACCAACCGATTTCATGAACTAAGTATTCTGTGCCCTCAGATGGTGACCCCGGAGTACAAGAAAATCGAACGTTATATTTGGGGACTCGCTCCTCAAATTCAAGGTAATGTCACTGCCTCCAACCCATCCACCATACAGGATGCCATCAGGATGGCCAACAATCTAATGGATCAAGTGTCCCGGAGGAATGATGCCAAAGCCGGGGAAAACAAGAGGAAGTGGGAAGACAAGTCCGGGAAGAACACGGGTTCGCAATTCAAGAAGCCCATGACCAACAAGGCTTACGTAGCAGGAACTGAGTCAAGGAAAGGCTACATGAGTACCAAGCCTTTCGGCACCCGATGCACCTTTCATCACAACAAGGGTCCCTGCCCAACTTGTAGAAAATGCAAACGTTTTGGCCATATGACCAAAGACTGTAAGTTTGGAACCCCGGGTATCAATGGCGGCAATCAAAGAGGCTGCTTTGAATGTGGAGTTACTGGGCACTTCAAGAGTGAGTGCCCGAAGTTGAGGAATAGTGGAGGAGCTCAGGGGAGAGCTTTTGTGTTAGGAGCAGGTGACGCTCGTCAAGATCCCCACGTAGTATCAGGTACGTTTCTTTTAAATGACATTTACGCTTACGTACTCTTTGATACTGGGGCTGATAGGAGCTTTATATCTGATAATTTTAGTAAGCAATTGAATGCCGCTCCTTTTCCCTTAGACAACTCTTATACTATAGAACTGGCTGACGGTAAAATAATAGCGGCAAGTAGTATCATTAAGGAATGCACACTGAAGCTAGCAGATCATCCCTTTAAGATAGACTTGATGCCTATAGAACTCGGAAGTTTTGATGTAGTAGTTGGTATGGATTGGTTGTCACACAACCATGCCGAGATTTTGTGTGGTAAGAAAGTGGTACGGATACCACTCCACAAAAAGAAGTTCCTAACAGTCCAAGGGGAAAGAAAGAACCGACAGTTGAATGTCATATCCGGCCTAAGAACATTAAAATGCCTTAGGAAAGGTTGCCATGCAGTACTGGTACAAATTGCAGAAAAAGAGTCGGAGGAGAAGCGACTCGAGGATATTCCAGTAGTTTGTGACTATTCGAAGGTCTTCCCGGAAGATTTGCCTGGACTTCCGCCATCTAGGCAAGTAGAGTTTCAAATCGATTTGGTGCTGGGAGCTGCACCGGTCGCAAGAGCCCCATATAGACTCTCTCCTTCTGAAATGCAAGAGCTATCCAATCAATTACAAGAGTTGATGGATAAAGGATTCATTCGACCAAGTTCCTCACCTTGGGGAGCTCCGGTCTTGTTCGTTAAAAAGAAAGACGGATCCTTCAGAATGTGCATAGACTACCGAGAGCTAAACAAGTTAACGGTAAAGAACCGCTACCCTCTTCCCAGAATTGATGACCTGTTTGACCAACTACAGGGATCTAGCTTCTACTCTAAGATTAATCTGCGATCCGGTTATCATCAAGTAAAGGTTCGGGAAGAAGACATTCCCAAGACAGCATTCAGAACTCGTTATGGACATTACGAATTCCAGGTAATGCCATTCGGTTTGACTAACGCACCAGCCGTATTCATGGACTTCATGAATCGAGTGTGTAAACCGTATCTGGACAAATTTGTAATAGTGTTCATAGACGATATTCTCATCTATTCCAGAAATAAGGAGGAGCATGAACAACATCTCAAGCTGATCTTGGAGTTGTTAGAGAAGGAACAGTTATATGCCAAATTTTCAAAATGTGAATTTTGGTTGCGAGAAGTTAAATTCCTTGGACATGTGATCAACAGCCAGGGAATCCAAGTTGATCCATCAAAAATCGAGGCCATAAAGAACTGGGCGACTCCTAGAACCCCCACGGAAATCCGCCAATTTCTAGGACTTGCCGGTTATTATAGGCGATTTATCGAAAACTTCTCAAAGCTAGCAGGTTCCTTAACAGAATTGACTCGGAAGGATGTGAAGTATATCTGGGGTGAAGAGCAAGAAAATGCATTTCAGCAGTTAAAGCAAAGATTGTGTAGTGCACCAATTCTTTCCTTACCTAAAGGGACTGAAAATTTTGTGGTCTACTGTGATGCCTCACACAATGGATTAGGTTGTGTGCTCATGCAAAGGGATAAAGTCATTGCTTACGCATCACAACTGCTCAAAATTCACGAGGTGAATTATACGACTCACGACTTAGAGCTTGGAGCAGTCGTGTTTGCTCTCAAAATGTGGAGGCACTACCTGTATGGAACTAAGTTCATGGTGTTCACAGACCATAAAAGCCTTCAGCATATTCTGAATCAGAAAGAGTTAAATATGAGGCAGCGTCGTTGGGTTGAACTGCTTAGCGACTATGACTGCGAAATTCGTTATCATCCGGGGAAGGCGAATGTCGTAGCGGATGCCCTGAGCCGAAAGGAACGGGTTAAACCCTTGAGAGTCCGAGCTTTGGTCATGACTATACAGTCAAACCTAAACTCTCAAGTCCGCGAGGCACAAGAAGAAGCAGTCAAGGAGGGTAATCTACTGGATGAAGCCTTGAGAGGTATGGATAAGTAATTGGAAATCAAGCCAGATGGATGTCGGTACTTCATGGGCAGAATTTGGCTACCAAAACTCGAAGGAATAAGGAAGCTGGTCATGGATGAAGGGTATAAGACAAGATATGCTATTCATACAGGGTCAGATAAGATGTATCACGACTTGAAGGGAATGTACTGTTGGCCAAATATGAAGGCTGACATTGCTACCTATGTCAGCAAGTGCTTAACATGTTTGAAGGTTAAGGCTGAGCACCAGAAACCATCAGGATTGCTAGTTCAACCAGAAATACCCCAGTGGAAGTGGGAAAAGATCACCATGGATTTCATCACCAAGTTGCCAAAAACATCTGGAGGTTATGACACTATTTGGGTGATTGTGGATCGACTTACCAAAACTGCACATTTGAAGCCCATCAAGGAGACTGATAAGATGGATAAGTTAACACGAATCTATCTTAAAGAAGTCGTTTCAAGGCATGGAGTGCCAGTATCAATTATATCAGACAGGGACAGCCGGTTCACATCAAGATTTTGGCAATCATTGCAAGAAGCACTGGGTACACGTCTAGATATGAGCACAGCCTATCACTCGCAAACGGATGGTCAGAGTGAAAGGACGATTCAGACTTTGGAAGACATGTTAAGGGCATGTGTCATCGATTTTGGCAATAGTTGGGACAGGCACCTGCCATTAGTTGAGTTTTCCTATAACAACAGCTATCACTCGAGCATTAAGACCGCCCCATTCGAGGCACTCTACGGGCGAAAGTGTCGATCACCTCTTTGTTGGGCTGAAGTAGGAGATAGTCAGATTACTGGACCTGAGATCATCCAGGAGACTACAGAAAAGATAGCCCAGATTCGTAACCGGTTAAAGATCGCGCGGGATCGACAGAAAAGTTATGCAGACGTTCGACGGAAGGATTTGGAATTCCAAGAGGGAGATCAAGTAATGTTAAAAGTCTCGCCTTGGAAGGGCGTAATCCGTTTTGGGAAACGAGGAAAACTCAATCCTCATTATATCGGACCATTCAAGATCACCAAAAGAATTGGCCCGGTAGCTTACCGACTCGATCTACCCCCAGAGCTTAGTAACGTCCATAATACCTTCCACATGTCCAATCTTAAGAAGTGCCTGGCTGATGAAACACTCGTTATACCCATGGATGAGTTAGAATTAGACGATAAGTTGAACTTCATTGAACAACCTGTAGAAATAATGGACCGAGAAGTCAAGAAACTAAAGCACAGCCGGATCCCGATAATAAAAGTCAGATGGAACTCTAAGCGAGGTCCTGAGTTTACGTGGCAACGCGAAGACCAGTTCCGAGAAAAATACCCCCATCTGTTCTCAAATACTCAAGAAGTGGAGAACACGAGCTAATTTCGGGACGAAATTCCCTTAACATGGGGAGACTGTAACATCCGGCACTAAACCAGGTTAGCAACGATGACCCACTATGTATTTAATAGTCAATTATAGCCTAATCAGTGGTCATTAGAAATCAATCAAGTGATTAACAAGGTTTATTAGAAAATTCAACTCAATTAGAATCAAATTCATCGGTGCGATGGGAAATCAATTAATCCGATCAATTTACGATATGAGGGATTAATTCAACTAATTAGTTACACTAATCATACACTAATACAATTACTTAACATTAATTATGCAAGACTAAAACAATTCATTAAAACAATGCATTCAAAAGTATTTATAAATTTACAAGAAAAGGGAAATACAAGAATACATTCTAAATACATTTATACAAAAATAAAAAAATGAAAATACAAGATAATATCTTGAAAAATCTTCCCATAGGAGGTACATAAAGGACTTGATAAATATTTTTTTACCCAACATATCTACATCAAATCCCTCTACACCATCCTCCTTTCAATTCAAAGAAGATCTTACACTCCACCCCTCTTATCACCATCAATTCAACCTCCATCTTTTGCCTATAAATAGAGAGCTTCCCTTTCATGTTATTCACACCAAAACCCTTATTTTTCTCTCTAAAAACCGGATTCACACATACACACACTACAAACATTTTCATTCAAGTGTTCTGTGTGAAATTCAAGTGTTCTTGGTGAAGTTCAAGTGTTCTTGGTCCAAATCTTGCAAGAGTTCCAACTTCTTCTCAATCTCATACTCTAAGTACTTCAAAGTAAGTAAATACTAGCTTATATCATCTTATATTTATGTTTATATAAGTCTTGCATAATATATATAATCACCTACAACAAAAAGTTTCATAAAAAAACTCAAGTTTATAAGTTTCTAGTTTTTATTTTAAGTTGTTTCTTTAAATGTGCATATGAATATATGAACACATTATAAACATGTTAATATTATGAAAACATGTGTTATATATGTGTTATATAACTTTTATAACTTTTATACAAGTAGTTTTTGAATAAACAACTAGAATCATAAGTTGTTTCAAGTTTATGAACTACGGATTTTCGGCAGGAAATTTATGTCGACTTTGAAAAATCATAACTAATTCATAACTCAACGAAATGAGTTGATTCTTGTCTCAAAAGTTAGATCTATGTCTTAACTATAGATATGGATTTTTTCATAATTTATTTTGGAGTTTAAGACCTCCAGAAATTATTTGGGAAACCGAAAGTTTGACAGCTCAAAAATGGCCAACATAGGGTTTTTAACGAGCCTTTTCACCAACCTAAACATCTCGAAAAATGACCGTTCTTAATTCTAAAAATCCTTTGTATATAGTAGTTTAATGTCCTAGAAAACCAAAGTCTAAAACATTTTGGAGCTTGGTCAAAAACAGCCTCAAAGTAGGCCGAAAAACTCCGAAAAAGCTGGAAAATTATATATATATATATATATATATATATATATATATATATATATATATATATATATATATATATATATATATATATATATATACTTGACGTTTTAAGCGAATTTCATTTATAAACTTGTAATGTTGGGTGGTTTAAGACATAAAAATCTATAAATATATATATCATCATATATTAGAGATATTAAGTCCTTATTATCATTTAGGACCTGTTTAATCTCGCTCGGTGCATCATCCGTCCCTTTACGCTAAAAAGCACATCACGCTAGTTTTCACCATCACACGCTCGGTGAGTTCTCATAGCCCCTATTTTGACACTGTTATGTTTTGGGGATGATATACATGCTTCGTTTTTATATGGACACGGAAATATTTTCATTTCTATTATGTATTACACATGTGGTTCCATTAGCTCTGATATCATGAACCGTTAATTACATTTATTTGTAAGCGCGAATATATTGTGGATAGATCTATTGGGAGTCATGTCCCCCACTCGGGTTAGTCGGATTGGCTAACAGCGGGTGCATATATATTCAACAAACGGTATTACGTATGGGAATACTGCACAGGGCAAACTCATTTTAAATTAAGCTTCGGTTGCATGATGGTTATATGTAATACATAACAAGGAATTTATGATTTTATAAATTCAATCTCTATTATTGTTGTCCATACGTGTCAGATTTACGTGTAAACCTATGAGCTCACCAACAATTTTTGTTGACGTATTTTAGCGTGTATTTTCAGGAAATTAAGGCAAGTAAGCCTTCGGACGTATTTTACTTTCAAGCTTCCGCATCCATGGAGTCGCATGCATGTTCAAAATTTACGTAGATTTAGCTGCATTATTTTGGATATTTTAATTATGTAATTAAATCTCTTTATTTGTGCGAACTTCATTTCTCGTATCAGACTATGTAAAACATTGCTATGCATTTAAAGCTTTAACGATATATTTTAAAAACGTCCATATAGTGGTCGTTCATTTTGATTATGGTTACGCTTCCGCACTCGTCACGCCTCGCTGCCAACCGGGGTAGCAGGGTGTGACATCTTCTAGTTCCTTCACGGCAATGTGAGGCATAATGTCCATTTTTATTGGAGTTGTAGCATTTTATTTTGCTGAAATCTCTTGTGTGTCTCTTCTCTTCATCATAATCCTTGAATGTGGGTTTTTCTTCTTTTTATTTTCCTTGCTTTTGACTGTTGTAGTGACGTTCACGGCCAGAATTGTTGTCGTATGTCAACAAGAGCTTGTCTAGACTTTCGGCATGTTTGTTTTTCTTGAATTTCACCCTTTCTTCAAATGTTTTTAATCTTCTAATAGTCTCATCCAGTGTCATTATGTCTAGATCAGAGAATTGTTCGATTGATGCAACAATTTGTATAAACTTTTCTGGTACAGAATTTAGCATTTTCCGCACAAGGGTTTTGTTGGGAAATAGTTTAAGTAGGATCAAGCTGTTAGTTAGACTTCTCAAACTGTTAGTAGAGTTTATATGTAAATCCAAAGTTCATGCTGCTAGTTGAAGAAACTCGAGCTGCCAGTGTAAAAGTTCAAGCTGCCAGAGTAAATCAACTCAAGCTGCTCAGTTCAAGCTGTCAAAGGATTCAAGCTGCTCAACAGTTTCATAAACAGAAAGTGCTGATTTTCAGGAAAAGATATCTACACAAAGATTCCAGCATATCTACTATCAAAGAAGTCGTAGTCCTTCAAGGAAACATATGAAGAAGCAATATAAATACATAGAATAGGTCTTTCTATTGTATAAGTTTTTTTTGCATATTCAAGTCTGCAATTGCTTCTTGTTTTAGTTTTCATAAGCCTCTAAGGTTGTAAAACCCTAAGAACAGTCTGTGTTCTTCGTCTAATCAAACAGATTAGAGGTGATTGTAATCATTGAGATCAGCAATACAAGCATTCTTGATTATTTATTGTGTTTATCTGCTATTTATTCTGAAAGCTTTTGTTAAAATAATTAAGTGTTATTCCACAAACTTCTTAATTAAACTTTGATTCAAAGCAAGATTATTGATTTATACTCTGATAAATTCAAATCAGTTAGTCTTGGTTAAGTACTTTTAGATCCTGACAGGTTTGGTTATCAATTGTTGTTCCAAGGCTAGTCATCCTTGATATAATACTTGTCAATTTCGTGGTAAATGTATCAATAGACTCTTCTTCCTCCATTTGTAGTGTTTTAAATTCTGATCTAAGGGTTTGTAGTCTTGCTTTTTGAACTTGATCTATACCAATATTTCTAATCTTCAATATATCCCACATTTCTTTTGCAGTTTTGCAATTTTCCACTTGTATTATTAGATCCTCAGGTAATGCTTGGAAGAGATATGCAATCGTAGTCTTGTCTCTTTTATCATCCGGTTGAGTTTGAGGGGTAGCTTCAACCATATCCCAAAGACTATTTACTTGTAGTATGGTTCTCATTCTAATGGACCATATGGTATACTTTGTTGAATTTAACAATGGACATTGAAAAACGGTTAAGGATCCTGGATCCTTAACTTGATTACTTTTATCACCTTTTGGATTTTCTCCCATAATCTTTTTTTTAAAAAAACTTTATACTTTGTAAAACTTTAAATACTTTGAATCTTTAGAACTTTTTAGACTTTAAACTTTTATTAAACCTAAAACTTGAAATGAAACTTAAAACTTAATAAACTTGTATATGTGTTAAACCTCGCATATACTTATAAACTTGTATGTGTGTTAAACCTCACACATATAAACACTTAAAACTTGTATACGTGTTAAACCTCACATATACTAAATACCTTAAAAACTTGTATGTGTGTCGAACCTTACACATACCAAAAACTTAAAAACTTGTATATTTGTTAAACCTCACATATACTAAAAACCTTTATAAAACCACTTGTATGTGCTTCAATCCTCACACACACATAAAACTTAAAAACACTTGTACACTTAAAAAAAAACTCTTATAAGTTATGTTGTAACAACATAAAACCAATAATAAATTATAAGTTACGTTATAATTTATTTTTTGAAACCTAATTTTATTATAAGTTACGTTTCAATAAAATTAATTCTAAGGTTAATGCTAGTTTCATTTCTACACAAATAAAACAAGGTATTCGGGTGTAAAAATACCTAACCTTATACACGGGTCGCAAAATTCGTTTTGGGCTCCTTTAAACGGGCTGCTTTCCTTTTCTGATTGGCCCTGTTTGCTTGGGCCTCTTTTTATAAAAAAAACCGGCTGGACTCCTCTTCAATTGTCGAGTCCTGATACTACTGTTATTCCAATTCTTTGTTGACTGTGATAAACTATTTCTTTGGGCCTTGGTCTCTTTCTGTGAAACGTTGGGACTGCTTCTCCTTTTGCGAATTTCCCTTTAACCGTTCTTCTCAAACGGTGTTGCCCTTTTCGGTGAACCGACACTTTGCCTTGTATGAATCGTTTTAACCCCTATGTTGAATCGATGCAACTGATCTTCTATACCCGCTGAGATTTCTTAATCGATGGCTATGGTTTCTTCTAATTTGTTGCTTTCAGTATCTTACGGTGTCAGATTTGGTGGCAAGTCGTAAAAACCCTAATTGTTGCCTAAGATTTCTGCTCAATTGTTGAACTTCTGGAATTCTGGAACCCTAATTGCTACTTCTATTTTGGATGGTGGCGATTGGTGGTTGTATGGTTGCGATTGATGGTGGTTCTGTCCGTGGGTTTCTCCTATAGTGGTGGCACTTATCTCTGTGGGTATTTCTACGGTGGTGCCTCTGAAATCAGGTTCTATCTCTCTGATTGTTGCCTTCGATTTCAGTATGCTACTGTTGAATTCTAGGGTTTACTTAATATCAATGAAATGCGATAGGGCTTACTGTTACTTCTGATAAAAATCGTTGCTTTGATTTTTGCCTTCGGTTCTTGGGTTTGCCTACTGTTGGGAATTTGATTTCAATTCCTATTGAAATCTGGAAAAAACTTGTTGAATTGGTGTCGGGTGTTTGTAGAACAAATCCTATGTTCTGCCGCCCTTGGTGTCGATGATGATTCTTCCCTGAATCACTCACCTTCTTGTGTAATTCGTTTGATTGATCGGTAAATGATGAAATCCGAATGGTTTGATCAAGCCTGGCCCTCTGATACCAAATGTTGGGAAAAGGGTCCGTAAAACACTAAATAAACTTGCACAAAACTTTGCACAGGATCTTGCATTAATCAAACTAACTTTCTTTATTAATCAAACTGAATTCACACCAGAAGGTTATTGGATTTTTCACAGGTCCACTGAACATTACAGGATCGTTATCAAACTGAAATTCTCATTACAATCTATTGAATTTACACACTACAATCTTGAAATAAGGTTCCTATTTATACTAGTCTAAGAGGTGTGATGAAAGGTTGCAACTCTTCATGGAACCCTTTCACGAACGGTTATGTGTTTTCGAATAGACACACCCTTTCGGTTTTAACTTAGTGCTATTTTGGTCCTTGCACTTTCTATAATTACATAATCAATACAATACTTTAAACTATTTACATAATAAATCGTATAGTTTTATGTTTTTGTCATTATTTCCAACAAAAACATGTTTATTATCAATATATAATTTGTTAAGTGTTACAAAATATCAAAGGGCTATGTTTAAATACACAAATCCTCTTTTTTTACTAATCACAAATCCAAACTAATCGTCTCTTCATGAAGCGAAACCCACCATTTTTATACTTTTAGATATTTATAACATATTTTGACAAACCAATAGTGGCTTTCAATACCAATCTAGCATTGTTATATGTGTTTTTTTTTATCCATATAATGAGGTCGCTTGTATGTCATCCAATACTTTATGGGCAGAAATACAATTCCTTCCAATAACCATTTGTCCATTTGTATGAACTCAAGATCCATTAAGTACGATCCATTATAATTTTAACAACAAAAATAGATAGCACTAGCACGATAATTACAAGCACCAAATAACAACCACTTAGCACTCCAAAAATACAACCGGAAATTCAACAAGACCAACACCTAACATCCAAAATAAACCCCTTCAAATAATTTCGATACTAAAGAAGAAGGGTAGTGACACCACCATTAAAGCATCAGCTACTTTAGAGAGTGAGTTCAAATTTAGAAATTACCTTAATGTGATTCAATCTCGAGTGTGAGTTTGATCGATCCAATCAGAGAGTGATCGGTTCTAAAATCATATGGAAACTATAGAACATGTCATCATCACGTAAAGTTAAGCTCAGAAACAATCTCGAGAGTGAGTTCAAATTTAGAATTTACCTTAATGTGATTCGATGTCGAGAGTGAGTTCGATCGATCCAATAATCAGAGAGGATAAGAAAAATTCGAGTTGAGAGATTCGAAAAACGATTTTGAGTTCAATTCTTTTGATCAAAATATTCCAGATTTAAGTTCAATCTAACCAGAGAGGATACGAGATTCAAGAATCAACAAGCAAATTCGATCGAATCGATGAGGATGCGAGAGAATTGAGCAGCGATATCAATTTGAGTAGCAATCAATCGATCAATTTGAGCAGCAATAGTGAGAGGAGGAAGTGTCTGTTTGGTGTAGGAAGGGTCTAGCTAGGTCATTTCTGGGCCTAACTGAAAAGATATACATTGGAATGAAAAAACATTAGATTAGATATATATTTTTGTAATGATAAAAAATCAAATAAATCATATAAACATTTAAATTTCATTTTTTATGTATGTTATATAATATTCCTATATAGTAGTATACTTCATAAAATTTAAATTTTCATTCCTAATTTATAAAAAACTAAATTAATTATTATTTAATTCAGTGACACACTTAGTGACTTGTATGTAGATGTTGCAATTTTAGTGAGATACATAATATCTTGTATATAAATGTCACAAAAGTAGCGATAGAAATAGTGTCTGGTATATTAATGTCACAAAATTAGCAACACACTTAGTGACAGACCTATACGCATATGTCGCAAATTCAGCGATACGCATAGTGTCTTATATATAAATGTCACAAAATCAGTGACGTGTATAGATACTTTTGTGTGTGTGTCACAAAATTAGTGATGTGTATAGTGACTTGTACATGAATGTCGCTATAATAGTGACATGCATAATGACATTGGTGACTTGTTTGTCTTAATAATTGTCACTACAAATGTAACTAATTTGTGACATGCAAGTACATGTCGCTAAATTTGTCGCTGAATACAAAATTTTCTTGTAGTGAATCTTTGAGAAATCCTTTATAAATCTACGATAATAACCTGCCAACCCAAAGAAACTCGTAATCTCAGTGGCAGTATGAGGCGACTCTCAATTCCTTATTGCTTCCACTTTAGTTGGATCCACCGAAATCCCAGCTCCAGAAATCACGTGCCCCAAAAATTGAATCTGTTGCAACCAAAACTCACACTTTCAGAATTTGGCATACAACTTTTCCTTTCTCAATAGTTCCAATCTCAGTTTCAAACTTAGAGTATACTAGAATATCATTGATTAATACAATTACTGATTTGTCCAACATCAGTCTACAACCCCTCTTCATAAGGTCCACAAAAGCAGTCGGGGCATTGGTCAGTCCAAATGGCATAACCATGAACTCTTAATGCCCATAACGAGTCCGGAAAGCCGTTTTCGGTACGTCCTCCTCTCGAACTTTCAGCTGATGGTACCCAGATCGCAAATCAAGCTTTGAAAAATAGCTCGCCGCATACAAATCGTCAATTCTTGGCAGCGAATACTTATTCTTGATAGGTACTTTGTTCAGCTCACGATAATCGATGCACATTCTCCTTGTGTCATCCTTCTTCTTTACAAATAGTACTAGCGCTCCGCACGCTGAAGAACTCGGTCGAATGAAGCCCTTATCAAACAACTCTTGAAGTTGCTTCATCATTTCTTGCATTTCAGGGACAGTGAACGAGCTATCGGGGCAGCTCCAGGGATCAAATCTATTCAAAATTCCACTTGTCGTTTAGGTGGCACACCAGACAAGTCTTCCAGACACACATCTGGGAAATCAGACACAACAGGCACATCGGCCACAGTTTTCTTTTCAGCCTTGGCATCAATGGTATATGCCAAATAAGACTCACTGCCCTTAGCAACCAGCTTTCGGGCCTTAGCATTTATCAACAGACACAGATCCCCACTTCTCCTATCCCTGTATATACAGATCTCTCGCCCCTTCTGGGGTAGTTATCCTTATCATTCTCATCTTGCAAACTATGTGCGCCTCATTCTTGATCAACCAGTCCATACCGACTATTTTATCAAACTCACCGAATTCTATTGGAATCAAGTCAAGATTGAAGACTACATCTTCAATTACTAAGGTACATTTACGATATACTTGATCTACTTTAACTAAAGTATTACTAGCAGTTTCAATATCAAGCACAACATATAACTTAGACAAAGGCATCAACAGTTCTTGAGCAAAAGTAGTAGACAACAAATGACCGATTGGCACCATAATCGAACAAAACTCGTGCAGGCATAGAATTAACAATAAACATACTCGTGACCACTTTTGGGTCTTCCCTAGCCTCCCTCTTCTATGGTGATTTGAAATGCACGAATAGGTGTCCTTGGTGGCCGGTTACGGCGGTTGACTGAACCACCACTTGATCCCACAGAAGAACGTGTTGAGGATAGAGCAGCTGAAGTTTCCTTTCTACAATTTCTATTATAATGCCCCCATTTACCACATTTATGGCAGGCATCGGCTTTTCGTGGGCATTCATTTTGGTAGTGCCCCAATTTTTCACAGAAAAAGCAAGCACGTCCATTAGTGCACCAACCAAAATCTTCAAGACAACATTTATTACAGTATTGCGGCTTCATGTTGATTGAGTATGCATGAGCCCAATGTGGAGAAGAAGAAGGTCGATGAAATGACTGCTGAGGTGAATGATACGATGAACCAGAGTAACCCCCTTCTCATTGACGTTTCGACGGTGACGGCTGAGTAGGATTAGCAGAGGCGGCAGCAGACCCAATCGTATACCCAGACATTATCAGAATTGGTTCAACATTTCTGGCAGTCTCCATTAAGCCAGCAAATATGGGGTAGCGGACATTGCTCATAACCCTCCTAATTTCCAAGTCCAGACCATCTCAAATCTGATCACTTTCCTTTCTTCGGTGTCAACTTGATGAGGCGCGAACAAGCTCAGCCTTGTAAATTCCACCGCCGATTGGGACACAGTCTTAGTTCCTTGCATCAGAGTCATGTAATTTAGCTTCGGATCGGCGACGCTCGTCAGCCGGACAGTACTATTGCGTGAAAAGCTCAGTGAATTCAGCCCAAGTCATAACCGACACCTTCTCCAGAGTTAAGGAATTAACCATGGAATTCCACCGCATAACCGCATCTTTAGTGAACATAGCGATAGCAAATCAGACCATAACCTTTTCAGCATAGTCGTTGATTCGGAATGTTCTTTCAGTTGTTGTTATCCATTCCAGTGCAGCAATAGCATCTCCCAGCCCATTAAACTACACAGCTCCATTTCCTTTAAAGTCCTTAAATCGACAACCCCTAGGCTTACTTGATACCCAGTGTTTTCATCTTGATTATTGTCATTACCGTTACTCTCCTTATTGTTTCTTTTGTCTTCCTTTCTTTTAGCTTCGGCCTCATCTCGAGCCCAAAATTGGTCTTGAATCATTTGGTTTTGCTCTGCCATCATTGATAGCATCGTTTCCCTCATCTCTTGTGGTGTCATTCCTTTTCCAGACATATTGTGAAGACCACCCCTCACGGGGCAGTCATCACAAGTCTAGGTCCCACATTATGCAATACGATATCAATCATAACTAAGATAGAGTAATTATATTGCGGAATTTCATATTACAGTACAAACATTTAGGATTAAGTTTAATACAATTTTACTACAGATTACAGTTTTCAAATTAAACTTATAAAGGGTACCATCTAATCTAATACATTACATCATACAATCATATCAAATCTACCTAGAACCACCACAATTGTCGTCTTCCAATCAGTACCGAAGGGTTTGTTGAGTAGTGGTTTATGAAAGCTTCAAAACTTGGATCTTGAATGACCTAAGTACTAGGTCCAGCAGGTGACTTTCCTTTATCTATTCCTGTAAAAATGTTAAGTAGCAACTGTAAGCAAAGCTTAGTGAGAATATAGATTTTCAAATTAACATGC
This sequence comes from Centrapalus pauciflorus, assembly GCA_020465985.1. Lineage (NCBI taxonomy): Eukaryota > Viridiplantae > Streptophyta > Magnoliopsida > Asterales > Asteraceae > Centrapalus > Centrapalus pauciflorus. The sequence continues at coordinate 172,113 of JAANYP010000876.1, forward strand.
ATGATTGAGACATAGAAGTCATAGAGTCGGATGATATTCAAGCCACGCTCACGGTTAAATCGTGGGGATCAGCCACATACTGGGCTAGCTACCAGTAAATCAACATGGCGGAACATCGGAGGGTCATTACCAAGTTCAGTAGAACTGTTGAATTAGCATGGTCTAGAACAATAGACCGATAAGGCTAATCAAGCTGAATCGATTATGTCAAAGATATATGCAATAATGAAGCATACGTAATCAAAGTCATGATAGCAATAATCTCAAAGCAATATCCGAAATGAACTGTAAATGCAATATCATGTGAAATGATAATCAAATAGCTATCATGATCCACTGGGCAACACCGAACCATGGTGTGCACAGGTTACAATCCAGCTGATAATATGAATGTCAAATCAATCTAACATCAACAATATGTCTCAACCGGAAATTCTAGCATGTTAAATCTGAATATGTATAACTCACTGGTTTGGGGTCTTTATCAAGCAGATTTATAATCCACCACCTGAGTTATCTCCGGATTTTATCTTTAATCAGAGCTCTGGCTTTTCTTTTCAAGTCTTTGACCCACTGTCAATCTCTTTAATTCTTTAAATCTATGTTCACAATTAAACTGAACCTGTCCAAATTTATCATTTGAAAGAACATTAGTTTTTAAACTTTAATTGATCTGATTCTGATAATTCATGTACATTTATGTCCTTTTTCATGGACATGTGTGACTTTTGTCATGTTTACATCATAACATTTTTATTTGAATATAAATTTAAAGATTTATTGATTTTAAACTTTATAAATCATAATTGTGTTTTGACAACAATTATATACATTTTGTATAATACAAAAATGATTGTTTTATTCAAATATATAAAAGTATATATATCCATGTTAGGTAAGTACATAAACACCACATGCATATGCATGTGTGGGTGTATATTTTATTTATTTTATTATTATTATTATTTTATATATATATATATATATATATATATATATATATATATATATATATATATATATATATATATATATATATATATATATATATATCACATACCTACAGTACATATATCTATGCATAATAATGAGAGTTTCAGTATTATGGTTTATGTTTCGGTAGGTGGTCTCGGTATTTTTGTGAGATTACCGAATCTTAAACTTAAAAATAAAAGTTTCGATATATATATATATTGTATTGTTTCGGTATCCATATTTGTCTCGGTACCTATTCATGGTTTCGGTATATTAGCGAAACCTTAAAGGTTTCGGTACCCTTATGGGTTTCAGTACTTCATGGTTTCAGTAAAATTATGTGGGTTTCAGTTGTTTAAGAGTATTACCGAAACCATAGAGGTTTCGGTATAAAAATCATGGTCTCGGTAGTGGTACATAATATTACCGAAACCAATTGAAGTTTCAATATTACCGAATAGACTCATCAGTACCGAAACCTTTCATGGTTTCGGCAGGTTTCGGTATCTTAAGGTGGGTCTCGGTACCCATATAAAAACACACACACTTGCACCGTTTTTTTCCTTTCTGTTTTCTTTTTAATTAACAGCAACAATACAACAATTTATACACAAAATCCTTACATGCATGTGTATTATTTCAAACCTACAACACTTAAAATCTATAATTTTTTATAATTTAGAGAAACTTTTGTGTTCATGAAATTTATAGAAACCGTGGTTAAATTTGAACCTAAAGAACACATTTAAACATAAAATATTACCTTGAATCTTTGTAGAATGTTGTAATGTGATGCTTGTTTGTTGATAATCTTGGTTAAATTCTTGGTTTCTTGTTACTAACTTTGATGAATTGATGAAGGTTGAAGATGAAGAAAAAGAAACCGTAAGAGAGAGAATGCAAGAAGTTTAATTTGGTGGATTTGAGTGGAAATGAGCAGATTACTCATCTTTTGGTATATATGTTTTCTTAAGTTTCGTACTTCACATTTTAACCACTAAAGTTTCTTTTATCACTCTCTTTTAACATTTGAAATCTTATAATTTATACATAAATAATTAACGTAATTAAATATTTTCCATTACTTTAAGTACATTACAAAAACGGTTCAATTTCTAATATTTTATTCATGTGCCACAATTTATAATATTTAATTTAATTAAATATTTTCATTACTTAATTAAATTACAATACAAATAATGTAATTAAAATTACATTATTAGGTCAAATACAAAAATTAAAAGTTCGGTTAAAATCTGGGTTGTTACAGATTGGGCTCCACCACGCACAAACTTCGTCCTCGAAGTTAGCTATGTTCGAACAGACTTGGATACGTAGCTTTCATTACATCTCTTGATTCCCAAGACTGATGTGAACCCTTGTGGTGTTTCCACTGAACGAGCACCATCTGCACTTCTTTATTGCGAAGGTTTTTGGTCTTCGAGTCCAGAATACACTCTGGCTCTTCAACCACGCGAAGCTTCTCATCGATTTGCAGGTCAACATGTGGAATTTGCACTTCTCTTTCATCAGCTAAGCTCTTTCTCAGATGACTAACATGGAATACAGGATGTATTCCAGCTAAATCCGCTGGCAATTCAAGACGATAAGACTGATTCCCAATCTTTTCCACAATCTTGAACGGACCAATGAATCTTGGAGCTAGCTTGTTTCGCTTTATAAACCGAACCACATTCTTCATTGGAGATACTTTCAGCATCACCCAATCGTTGACTGCAAAACTGATCGACCTATGACGATTGTTATAGTATGACTTCTTCCTGCTTTGAGCTTCAAGAATGTTTCTTCTAATGAGTTGAATCTTTTCATGAGTCAACTGTAGAAGGGCAGGACCTGCTAAAGGTGATTCACCTGTTTCACACCATGAGGTGGGGGTTCTGCACTTTCTTCCGTACAAAGCTTCAAAAGGAGCCATCTTGATAGTTGAATGATAACTGTTATTATATGAGAATTCGACCAAGGGTAAATGGTCATCCCAGTTACCACCTAAATCAAGAACGCAGGCACGAAGCATATCTTCCAAAGTTAGGATAGTGCGTTCACTTTGACCATCTGCACTAAGATGATAAGCAGTACTCATAGAGATCCGAGTACCCATCCCGTCTTGCAGAGCTTTCCAGAATCTCGAAGTAAACGACTATCACGATCAGAGACGATAGATTTTGGCACACCATGACGAGAAATGATTTCAGTGATGTACATCTGTGCCAATCTTTCAAGAGAGTACGTCTCTTTCATCGGTATGAAGTGAGCTGACTTCGTTAATCGGTCCACGACTACCCAGATGGAGTCGTGCTGTCTCTTGGTTTTCGGCAACTTCGTGATGAAGTCCATTGTTATATGCTCCCACTTCCACTCAGGAACTGATAGTGGTTGCATATCCCCGAAGGGTTTCTGATGTTCTGCCTTAACCATTTGACATAATCTGCAACTTTCAACATAATGACCGATGCCTTTCTTCATTCCTGGCCACCAATAGTCAGCTTTCAGATCGAAGTACATCTTTGAGCTGCCAGGATGAACAGATAACTTGGACTGATGGGCTTCGGATAAAAGAGTGTTGCGGATAGAACCATATTTAGGAATCCAGATTCGGTTTCCCTTGAGACATTGGAGTCCCAAATGATTCATAGATAGGAATTGTAACTGCCCTTTGAGATTTTCAGAACAGAGATTCTCTTCTTTCAGCACTTCAACTTGGGCAGATCTAATATCCTCGATAAGATCAGAAGAGAATACAACAGGAGTTAGGGCATAGCAGCACTTTTCAGGATACACCTTCTTACTCAAAGCATCCGCGACCACATTAGCTTTGCCAGTATGATATAGGATCTCACAATCATAGTCCTTGATAAGCTCCAAGGACAGACGTTGTTTTATGTTCAGATCCTTTTGAGTAAACAGATGCTTGAGACTTTTATGATCGGTGTAAAGCTGACACCGAGTCCCATAGAGATAGTGACGCCAGATTTTCAGTGCAAAGGTAACGGCAGCCAACTCAAGATTATGAGTTGGTGCAGTTTTCTCGTAGTCTTTTAGTCGCCTTGAAGCATAGGCAATCACTTTTCTCCTTTGCATGAGGACACATCCTAAACCTGTACCAGATGCATCGCTATAGACAACGAAGTCATCATTCCTTCTGGAAAGGCTAGGATTGGCGCTTGAATAAGATTTTGCTTCAGAGTCTCAAAAGCTTTTTGCTGATTTATCAGACCAAACGAAAGGTGTATTCTTTCGTGTTAGCATCGTGAGTGGTACAGCAATCTTTGAGAAATCTTTATTGAATCGTCGATAGTAACCGGCCAATCCAAGGAAACTTCTGATTTCGGAGGCATTGTGAGGTGTTTGCCATTTCTGAACAGCCTCGACTTTAGACGGATCGACTGAAAAACCTTCGCCAGAAACAACATGGCCAAGGAATTGAATCTATAAGGTAATCAAATTAGAATGTCAAGTTTTATTCGAACAAAGAACGCTTAGAAATAACTCAAGACAAATAAAATTTTACCTGTCTGAGCCAGAATTCACACTTAGAAAATTTTGCATAGAGTCTTTCCTTTCTCAATAACTCTAGCAATTGTCGCAGATGAATAGAATGATCAGCCTCCGTTTTGGAGTAAATCAGGATATCGTCTATGAATACGATAACTGACTTATCCAACATCGGTCTGCACACGCGATTCATGAGATCCATGAACGCCGCTGGTGCATTTGTTAAACCGAATGGCATTACGAGAAATTCGTAATGACCGTATCTTGTTCGGAAGGCTGTTTTCGAAATATCCTCATCTTTACCTTCAATTGATGATACCCAGAACGAAGATCGATTTTAGAGAAGTAGCTTGCTCCTTGTAGCTGATCGAATAAATCGTCGATTCTGGGCAGAGGATACTTATTCTTAATTGTGACTTTGTCCAACTCGCGGTAGTTGATGCACATACGGAGAGTTCCGTCTTTCTTCTTAACGAATAAGACAGGTGCACCCCATGGAGATGAACTGGGTCGGATAAATCCATCTTCTAACAGTTGTTGCAATTGTTTCGACATTTCCTGCATTTCTGTAGGTGCAAGTCTGTAGGGAGCTTTGGCAATGGGAGCCGGACCAGGAACTAAGTCAGTGCCGAACTCGACTTGACGTTCTGGTGGCACTCTAGAAATATCATCAGGAAACACGTCTGGGAACTCACAGACGATTGGGATATCAGATATGAATTTCTTATTGGCTTTAGAGTTAGATTCAGAGGAGACATAACATAAATAAGACTCGTGTCCCTTAGACAGATACTTGTGAGCTTTTTCAACAGTTATGAAGCAGTGAACACCTTTTCGCTTTTCTCCTTTGATTTCCAATACTCGACCGTCTGAAGACTTGATTCTGATGATCCGGCGGTTGCATACAATCGTAGCTTCGTTAATCATTAACCAATCCATGCCGATGATGACATCAAATTCTTTCAACGGTATCTGGATGAGATCAAGATTGAATACGATGTTATCAACGAGTAGAGTGCAGTTACGGTAAACAGAATCAGCCATAACATAGTTGTTACTGGCTGTCTCAATATCAATCACGACAGGAAGCTTGGATGGAGATTTATATAATCTTTTGCTTCTTCCGTTGTTAGCTAAAATGCGCGGGTCCTTGCTGTTGGTGTTGCAGCTGAACTTTTCATTGTAGACCCTCCAGCTGACGACTGTGACTGACCTCGTTGCCCGCTGCGACACTGATACATGAAGTGTCCGCGCTTCCCACATTTCGCACATCCGAGTCCTCGCTGTGGACACTCTTCGCTACTGTGACCAATTTTTCTGCATGCAAAGCATGTGACGTCGTCTGGATTACACAACCCCATGTGGGATTTTCTGCATCTTTTACAAAATCGGGGTTCATTCGTGAGAGAATAAGCTTGGACTTTCTGTGGCGAACTGTACCGCTGAGATTGCTGGGGTTGCTGGGACTGAGACTTGTTTGGTTTGAAGAATCTGCCGAATCTTTGCTTCTTTGGAGGAGATGGACATGTCAGATTTGCTGATGGAGCGTAGAGCTGATCACCATACTGCAGATATCCCCTCTCGATCTGTCTGGCCGCTTATACCATTTCCAAATAACTCTTATACTTAATTGCACTCATCGGATGTCGGTATCTCGAATTAAGTCCTACGCGAAATCGATTCATCTTTCTTTCCTCAGTAGCTACTTGATACGAGGAGTAACCACAAAGCCGCGAGAATTCATGCTCATATTCATCAACAGTTTTGGTTCCCTGAGTCAGCTGCATCAGTTGAACCTCCATCTTATCTCAATGGTCGACCAGACAATACTTCGCGTTGAACATGTCTAAGAACTGCTCCCATTCTAGAGTCTGGATAACTTCCTCGCCATAAATGCTCCTCTGAGTCTTCCACCAAGCACGGGCAGCGCCGACGAACAACGCAGAAGCATAGCTCACTTTCTTTGATTCTAAAGAATCAGAGATTCTAAAAATCTCTTCAGTATGACTGATCCAATCCATCGACTGAATTGGATTGACTGTACCCTCAAAGTTCAGGGCACCACTAGCTTTGAAATCTTTAAACTTACAACCTTTTGGCTGTGCAATTTGGGTTTCAGGGTTCGAGTTATCAGAATCAGATTCTTCATTCTGGATTTGCTTTTCTTTTCGCTTATTCTTTTTATCATCACGTCTTTTAGCTTCGTCCTCATCTCTGGCCTGAAACTGTTCTTGCATAATCTTATTTTGTTGTTCAGAGTGTTGGGCTAATAGCTGTTGCATCATTTCAAACATTTGTTGGGAGTCATGTTTTTTGGTATGTCACCTGATCCTGATCCTGACATCTTTTACTGAAAATTAAAATCATTTAACTATCAGTTTATAGACTTAGATCTATGTACCATTTTTCCCATCCTAATAGTCTGTACATCCTATCTCAGTTCAAACCACCTAAATGATTGATACATATGTATTGCTTCAGTTTGAGACCAAGTATTACTCTCGTAATACTTGATTCACTCAAACTATGGGCTCTGATATCATCCTGTGAAGACCACCCCTCACGGGGCAGTCATCACGAGTCTAGGTCCCATATTATGCAATACGATATCAAACATAACTAAGATAGAGTAATTATATTGCGGAATTTCATATTACATTACAAACATTTACGATTAAGTTTAATACAATTTTACTACAGATTACAGTTTTCAAATTAAACTTATAAAGGGTACCATCTAATCTAATACATTACATCATACAATTATATCAAATCTACCCAGAACCACCACAATTGTCGTCTTCCAATCAGTACCGAAGGGTTTGTTGAGTAGTGGTTTATGAAAGCTTCAAAACATGGATCTTGAATGACCTAAGTACTAGGTCCAGCAGGTAACTTTCCTTTATCTCTTCCTGTAAAAATGTTAAGTAGCAACTGTAAGCAAAGCTTAGTAAGAATATAGATTTTCAAATTAACATTCATTATCAAGCGGATCATAAGTTCTTAGCGTGATATATCTTGACTGCCGCTACAGCCACTCATGATTGAGACATAGAAGTCATAGAGTCGGATGATGTTCAAGCCACGCTCACGCTTAAATCGTGGGGATCAGCCACATACTGGGCTAGCTACCAGTAAATCAAATGGCGGAACATCGGAGGGTCATTACCAAGTTTAGTAGAACTGGAGAATTAGCATGGTCTAGAACAATAGGCCAATAAGGCTAATCAAGCTGAATTGATTATGTCAAAGATATATGCAATAATGAAGCATACGTAATCAAAGTCATGATAGCAATAATCTCAAAACAATATCCGAAATGAACTGTAAATGCAATATCATGTGAAATGATGATCAAATAGCTATCATGATCCACTGGGCAACACCGAACCATGGTGTGCACAGGTCACAATCCAGCTGATAATATGAATGTCAAATCAATCTAACATCAACAATATGTCTCAACCGGAAATTCTAGCATGTTAAATCTGAAAATCTATAACTCACTGGTTTGGGGTCTTTATCAAGCAGATTTATAATCCACCACCTGAGTTATCTCAGGTTTTATCTTTAATCAGAGCTCTGGCTTTTCTTTTCAAGTCTTTGACCCACTGTCAATCTATTTAATTCTTTAAATCTATGTTCAAAATTTAACTGAACCTGTCCAAAATTTATCATTTGCAAGAACAATAGTTTTTAAACTTTAATTGATCTGATTCTTATAATTCATGTACATTTATGTCCTTTTTCATGGACATGTGTGACTTTTGTCATGTTTATATCATAACATTTTTATTTGAATATAAATTTAAAGATTTATTGATTTTAAACTTTATAAATCATAATTGTGTTTTGACAACAATTATATACATTTTGTATAATACAAAAATGATTGTTTTATTCAAATATATAAATGTGTGTGTGTATATATATATATATATATATATATCCATGTTAGGTAAATACATAAACACCACATGCATATTCATTCGTGGGTGTATATTTTATTTAATTTTTTATTATTATTATTTTATATGTATATATATATCACATACCTACAGTACATATATCTATGCATAATAATGAGAGTTTCAGTATTATGGTTTACTTTTCGGTAGGTGGTCTCGGTATTTTTGTGAGACTACCGAATCTTAAACTTAAAAATAAAAGTTTCGATATATATATATTGTATTGTTTCGGTATCCATATTTGTGTCGGTACCTATTCATGGTTTCGGTATATTACCGAAACCTTAAAAGTTTCGGTATATTACCGAAACCTTAAAGGTTTCGGTACCCTTATGGGTTTCAGTACTTCATGGTTTCAGTAAAATTATGTGGGTTTCAGTTGTTTTAGAGTATTACCGAAACCATAGAGGTTTCGGTATAAAAATCATGGTCTCGGTAGTGGTACATAATATTACCGAAACCAGTTGAAGTTTCAATATTACCGAATAGTCTCATCAGTACCGAAACCTTTCATGGTTTCGACAGGTTTCGGTATCTTAAGGTGGGTCTCGGTACCCATATAAAAACACACACACTTGCACCGTTTCTTTTCCTTTCTAATTAACAGCAACAATACAACAATTTATACACAAAATCCTTACATGCATGTGTATTATTTCAAACCTACAACACTTAAATTATATAATTTTTGATAATTTAGAGAAACTTTTGTGTTCATGAAATTTATAGAAACCGTGGTTAAATTTGAACCTAAAGAACACATTTTAACATAAAAAATTACCTTGAATCTTTGTAGAATGTTGTAATGTGATGCTTGTTTGTTGATAATCTTGGTTGAATTCTTGATTTCTTGTTACTAACTTTGATGAATTGATGAAGGTTGAAGATGAAGAAAAAGAAACCGTAAGAGAGAGAATGCAAGAAGTTTAATTTGGTGGGTTTGAGTGGAAATGAGCAGATTACTCATTCTTTTGGTATATATGTTTTCTTAAGTTTTGTACTTCACATTTTAACCACTAAAGTTTCTTTTATCACTCTCTTTTAACATTTGAAATCTTATAATTTATACATAAATAATTAACGTAATTAAATATTTTCCATTACTTTAAGTACATTACAAAAACAGTTCAATTTCTAATATTTTATTCGTGTGCCACAATTTTTAATATTTCATTTAATTAAATATTTTCATTACTAATATAAATTACAATACAAATAATGTAATTAAAATTACATTATTAGGTCAAATACAGAAATTAAAAGTTTGGTTAAAATCTGCGTTGTTACACAATGGGCTCCACCACGCACAAACTTCGTCCTCGAAGTTAGCTATGTTCGAACAGACTTGGATATGTAGCTTTCATTACATCTCTTGATTCCCAAGACTGATGTGAACCCTTGTGGTGTTTCTACTGAACGAGCACCATCTGCACTTCTTTATAGCGAAGCTTTTTGGTCTTCGAGTCCAGAATACACTCTGGCTCTTCAACCACGCGAAGCTTATCATCGATTTGCAGGTCAAAACATGTTGAATTTCCACTTCTCTTTCATCAGCTAAGCTCTTTCTCATATGACTAACATGGAATACAGGATGTATTCCAGCTAAATCCGCTGGCAATTCAAGACGATAAGACTGATTCACAATCTTTTCCACAATCTTGAGCGGACCAATGAATCTTGGAGCTAGCTTGTTTCGCTTTATAAACCGGTCCACATTCTTCTGAAATTTATACATGTAACTTATTTAGTAATCATGTCATTTATTTAAATACACCACCCGTTGTCCCATACGAAAGTCAATTTCCTATAATTACTAGATCATATCCTATCTTAGTTCAGATCATCACTTATACTCACTAACATGTCATCACCTATGTTTGAGTCCAAGACGTCACGGACACTTGAATCTCAAACTACTTCTCTAATACCATACATTGTGACACCCTTGTCACAATAACAAAAATTACCTCACCCATGATTAAATACAACTCATAATAAATCAATGATCTGAAAATACTTGGTACATCACTGGAAATGGGAAATACATAATTAAAATAAAACTTGAATACCCCATGGTGCTACAAGGTTCCAATCTAGTTTCTATATACTCAATATTTATTACAACCATCCCAAATAGTACAATGATGTCCCCATATATCAGTTACCGATTGAGTAGTAGAGATCCTCAAATACTTCAAGATATGACCTAGCTAGAAGATCGAGGAGCGGATTTACCCTTTCCTGAAAAATGTAAACAACTAAACGATAAGCAAAGCTTAGTGAGTATAGAAATTATACATTCTACAAGTCTTTGTGCAGCACACAATGAGTAACACCGATGACAAATGTCGTGCATCCCTTCGCACACAAAGTGCGGTAACACAAATGAGCATGCAGCTCTAGCGTGCCATTGCACGGAATAATAGATTCAACTGAGGCAAAATTTACCATCGGGGATGCTACACCTGCCCTTTAGGACCATAGAAGGATCAGCTCCAGGTCATATATCCTCGGTAGCATCGAATTACCAGTTATAGCTCGAAAGCCCATGACGTTGATGCACCACAAAGAATACGGAACATGTAATAACATGTAAACAAGCAAGAATGTGCATCAAAATAAATGGAAGTTAGTAAAGTGCCAAACGAATATGGATCAACATCCCTCATTGAACTACTGCTAGCATAAAAGACATATACAATCCTAAGTAGTCACTGTGGGTGCGTTTAACAACTTCAAATATATTTTCTTTCTCCTCGGGCTTACAAACGGAATTAAAATTTTTTTGCTACACTGTGTGTTTAACAACACCAGAAGGGACCCGTTACATTTTCATAGGAAAAATACCATCAAAGTCTGTATAATCAAAACATTCATCAATTTTTACAATTTAAAGTGTTCAATCTCTGGATTCACCATCCAAAATTCATATTTTTGAAATCCAATGTTCGGATCTTTACTAGCTCCGAAGAACCCATCATTAAATGACCTATTATAATTCCAATGTCCTTAAAAATTCTGATTTTTAGACCAGAAGTTTGCATCTTTTGAATAAGAACCGAAATTCGCATGAGTCAAGGCCGACTCGCCAAGTCACTCTGCTCGACTCGACGAGTCGAGGTCTGAAATTCGGATCCTCGGTCGATATTAATTTAGATCCGAGACATGACCCAATATCTTGTCCCATCCAAAATTCGGTCCCCCACCCAAAGTTGGGTCACATCCGAAGTTGGGTCATAATATCAATTTATAAATTGAAAGCCTAAAATTTCTTAATTATTTATCATAACAACCAACTTTTAATTTTCCGAATAAAATAGGCGTTCATTAATTATCCAACTTGATTACATTAATTATGAAATTTAAACTAATGATCATCGACTACAACAATTTAAATCTTAGGATGTTACATAAAGCTAGTTAGAGATTTCCAAGAAGAAGTCCCAGACAAGCTGGAATACATAATGAGTGTCTTGACAAATATTTTGATCAAAGAAAGTTAGTGACATACCTGAGGCCACAATCTGAAAGCTATCACAAAGGGGGAAAATGTTAGATCTAGATATTTTGATAGTTTCTGTGTCAAAAATGTAATAGATAGATCTTTCTTTTGTGACAAAAGTGAAAATATTCAAACTTATATGTAAATGGGTCAAAGACCTAAAAAGGTCAACCCATGGGTCAAATAGTTTAGAGTTTGTGTGACACCCTTGCCACATTAACCACCGATTACCATTCACCTAGGATTATTCACCACCAACAGTTATATAATGATCTGATAACTTAATTAGAGTGCGGAAGCATAAAGTACATAATTTAAAAATAATACAGGTTCGTCATACACCATACGGTGCTACATAGGATACACGTCTAAGTCTACAAACTCAAAAGTATTACATCATTCCCAAATTTATTACAACAGTAATTCCATAAACCAAATACCGCGCTAAATAGTAGAAATCTTCAAATACTTAAACAAACGTCCTAGCTAGATGGTCCCGCAGCGGATTTCCCTTTTCCTGTAAAAATACAACAACTGAAGGGGTAAGATAAAGCTTAGTGAATACCATATGATTTTACACATTCTACAAATCATTATGATGCCACCCAGAGTAACCGCGGTAACACATACCGTATACTCCACACGTACCCAAGGTACGCAAACCCGAGCCGCAGCTCCTTCTAGCTGACACTCGGCATAAGAAAACCAACCATCTGAGGCAGACATTAAATCGTGGATGACTTACTGTCTATCCTGACCACAGAGGTGTCAAACTCTTGGTCATATAGCACAGTAACATCAGAGTACAGATGCGACCACGCAGGTCCATCGAAAGGATGCACAACAAATGAACGGACATGCAACAAGTATGAATGTGCATCAACATATACGCATGTTAGGAGAGTGCCAAACGAATATGAAACAACATGCCTCAGCAGGCAATGCAAACATAATGCAGATGTAGCAATGTTAAAATCAAAGGTACTCACAGTGGGTGCGTTATTAATCTTTAAGCAATATTATCTCTCCTCGGGATTTCAACCGGATCCACAAAGTACCCCACTGTGGGTTAAACAACACCACAAGGGACCTGTTTCATTTCCATAAGGAAAACATATCATCATTATATGTTCCTTAACAATTTGACATTAACTTGTATAAATGAAAGTGTTACCACATTCGGAACCGTCATTCGAAACTCATATTTAAATCTCATCATTTAGGGTGTTATCAATCTCACATAACCCTTCATTATATGCCTTAATATGGTACTAAAGATATCCCAAATGAATGTTTAATTGTCCATTAATTCGGGTCCTTAATAACTCATCCGAATTACACAAGTTCAGCATAGAACTCGCCGAGTTCCCCATAGAACTCGTCGAGTTCATGTCCGAATTTCGGATCCTTCACTGAATTTTGGACACATCCGGATTGGGTTGACCCATCCGAATTCGTTTCTTAATTTGATTTCGGTAATTTCAGGTCTCATCCGAATTCGGGTCCCAACCGAATTCGAATCCAACACTTATGAATTTTTTGAAGATTTATTCAACTGTTCTTGAGAACTCGCCGAGTTCAGGTTTTGCCTTCGAAACTTACGGATTTTCACTAAAAATTTCCAAAATCAATTTCTAAAAACATGCAATCCAGAGAAATGTTTTATTAACATAATTTGAGTGTTCCTACATCATTTTCCATAACATAATCATCCAATTTCGTCTAGATTTGACCAAAAATGAGCAAAAACCTCAAGAACACATAACTTAATAAAAAGTCAGATTTCTAACCTTTTTGGACGAATTAGCCGTTGATTCTTGTTTCCTAAGCTTCAGTAATCTTCCAAGAATGATTTCCAACTACTATAACAAACATGCATTACAAATTTTCAGATTTAAAAATCCGAATTTTGTTTCATTATTCTTCAAAATAAAACCTCAAAGCTCAAAATTATGTTCATACCTTAATTTCCACTTGAATCTGGTTTATAATCAGCTTTGTTCCACGAATTTTGTTCCTCAAATTCGAATCTTAGCAGATAGAGAGAGAGATTGAGAGAAAGAGTTCTTGAAGTTGAAATTAGAATGAAAGACATTCAAAAGTCTTTTATTCTAAGGTTTTGGGTATTGACATAAGTGGCCCTTCCACTTATCCGGTTCCATTAAATACTGATTTTCCTCATTATTTTCGACATCACCAACTTTTTAACAATCATACTTAATAACTAAAATTTAACATTCACAAACTTCTTAATTTCATAAAATAATAACCAACTTCCAAATATCCAGATACATAAACATTTTTAATAATTTAACTTAATACAGAAATTCATCTAATTATCCCAATTACAATAAATTAAATCCGAGGATGTTGCAGCATGGGCTCCACCACGCTCAACTTCGTCCTCGAAGTTACTCGGATTCGAACAGTTTCGGATACTTCTTCAACATCTCTGCCTTTGTCTCCCAAGTGTGATTCGCTCCTTTATGATGCTTCCAACGTACCAGTACCATCTCTATCTCTTTACTTCTTAATTTCTTCATTTTTGTATCCAACACACACTCCGGCTCTTCAACATACCGGAGCCTTTCATCAATCTTCAGCTCAGTGTGGTCAGCCCAATCTTCGTTTTCGGTTGTGAACGACTTTCTAAGGTTCCCCACATGGAAAACCGAGTGTATGCCCGACATTTCTTCAGGCAACTCTAAGCGATAAGACTGATTTCCTATTTTCTCAATAATCCTGAATGGTCCGACGAATCTCGGAGCCAACTTTCCTCTCTTTACAAAACGTGTAACACCTCTCATAGGTGACACCTTTAAATAAACCCAATCATTCTCATCAAAATTGATTGGTTTGCGCCTCCTGTCGTAATAACTCTTCTGACGATCCTGGGCCACTTTCATATTTTGTCTAACCAGTTGTATTTTCTCATTCGTTTCTTGCAACAATGCCAGCCTAGAAATCGGCGTTTCTCCGGTTTCCCTCCAACACGTAGGAGTCCTACACCTTCTCCCATATAATGCCTCGAACGGCGCTTTCTTGATCGTCGCGTGGTAACTATTATTATATGAAAACTCGATCAGTGGCAAATGATCATCCCAATTGCCACCGAGATCCAATATGCACGATCGCATCATATCTTCAAGTGTTAGGATGGTCCTTTCACTTTGACCATCAGTTTGCGGACGGTAAGCTGTACTCATTGCTATTCTTGTGCCCAACCCTTCTTGTAGTGCCGACCAAAAGTTGGAAGTAAATCGGCTGTCCCGGTCCGATACAATAGACTTTCGCACCCCGTGTCTAGAAACTATCTCAGCCACATAAATCTGTGCTAACTTTTCCAAAGAATAATTCTCTCTTATCGGAATAAAGTGTGCAGATTTAGTTAATCTATCGACTACTACCCAAACTGCATCGTGTTGACGCCTAGTCTTTGGCAATTTTGTAACAAAATCCATAGTAATATGCTCCCACTTCCATTCCGGAATGGGAAGCGGTTGCAAACTACCGTATGGTTGCTGATGTTCGGCTTTTACTAACCGACAAGTTCTGCATCTCTCCACGTACTAACCTATGTCTTTCTTTAATCCCGGCCACCAAAAGTCTGCTTTCAGCTCGTTGTACATATTTGTGCTCCCGAGATGTACAGAAAGTTTCGATTGATGAGCTTCTTCTATTATCACATTTCTAATGCCTCCATACTTTGGCACCCAAATTCTTCCGTAAATTCCTTTCAAATCCGATTCACTAGTTTCCATATTCTTCATTTGCACCCTTATATCTTCATTACCAACTTTTTCATCTTTCAAGGCTTCCTCTTGAGCGGCCTTAACATCATTAATAATAGTGGAGGTCAGCATTGTAGACGTCATCATGTAACAGCAATCCTTAGCATATGCTTTGCGACTCAAAACATCGGCTACTACGTTAGCCTTTCCGGGATGATAAAGGATCTCACAGTCATAATCCTTTATTAGTTCCATCGAACGTCTCTGCCTCATGTTAAGTTCTTTCTGGCTGAAAATGTACTTCAGGCTCTTTTGATCCATGTATAGCTGACACTTAGTTCCATAGAGATAGTGTCTCCACAATTTCAAAGCAAAAGTGACAGCTGTCAACTCAAGATCATGAGTTAAGTAGTTCTTTTCATGCTGCTTAAGTTGTCTCGAGCCATATGCAATTACTTTCCCGCGCTGCATCAGTACAGCACCTAACCCCAACCTCGAAGCATCCGTGTATACAACAAAGTCCTCATTACCCTCTGGTAGGGCAAGTATAGGTGCTTCACTTAGCGTTCTCTTCAAAACATCAAACGCCTCTTGCTGCACGGTTTCCCAAACAAAAGATGCATTCTTCTTTGTTAATGTAGTCAAAGGAACTGCAATCTTCGAGAAGTCCTTTATAAACCTCCTATAATAAACAGCCTGCCAGCCCAAGAAAACTTCTGACTTCTGTAGCTGAACGAGGCGGCTCCCAATTCCTTACCGCTTCTACCTTAGCAGGATCCATAGAAATCCCAGCTCCCGAGATAACATGTCCAAGAAACTGAATTTGTTGCAGCCAAAACTCACATTTTGAGGACTTGGCATACAATTTCTCTTTTCTTAGTAATTCCAGCAATTCCTTTAAATGATCTGCATGTTCGGCATCAGACTTTGAATACACCAAAATATCGTCAATGAACACAATCACCGACTTATCTAGCATCGGTCTACAAACTCGGTTCATTAAATCCATAAAAACAGCCGTGGCATTGGTTAACCCAAAAGGCATAACCAAGAACTCGTAATGCCCGTAACGTGTCCTAAAAGCTGTCTTAGGCACATCTTCCTCTCTAACTTTTAACTGATGATACCCCGACCTCAAGTCAATCTTAGAAAAGACACAAGCTCCGTGTAACTGATCAAACAAGTCATCTATCCGCGGCAGCGGATACTTGTTCTTAATTGTCAACTTATTCAGCTCTCGATAATCGATGCACATCCTCATGGTGCCATATTTCTTCTTCACAAACAATACCGGAGCTCCCCACGGCGATGAACTCGGTCGAATGAAGCCCTTGTCCAACAATTCTTGAAGTCGTGTCATCATTTCTTTCATCTCGGTTGGGGCAAGGCGATATGGAGAACGAGCTACTGGTGCAGCTCCAGGGATCAGGTCAATTCGGAACTCCACTTGTCTCTCAGGCGGCACGCCAGACAAGTCTTCCGGAAACACATCCAGGAATTGTGAAACAACAGGCACATCGGCCAACGTCTTCTTCTCAGCCTTGGCATCTATAGCATATGCCAGGTAGGCGTCACAGCCCTTTGCAACAAGCTTTCGAGCTTTTGCAATAGTCAACAAACACAGATCCCCACTTCTCCTATCCCCGTAAATACAGATCTCACGCCCCTCCGGAGTAGTTATCTTTATCATCCGCTTCTTACATACTATGTGGGCTTCGTTCTCTATCAACCAATCCATCCCGATAATTACATCAAATTCACTAAACTCGATCGGAATCAAGTCCAAATTGAAGACTACATCTTCAACCACTAAGGTGCAGTTACGGTATACATGATCTACTTTGACTAGAGTATTACTAGCAGTTTCAATATCTAGTACAGCAGATAGCTTAGACAAAGGCATGACAAGTTGCTGTGCAAACATAGTAGATACAAACGAGCGGTTGGCACCCGAATCGAAAAGAACTCGTGGAGGCATGGAATTAACAATAAACATATCAGTAACCACCTCGGGGTTTTCCCTAGCCTCCTCCGCAGTAATCTGAAATGGACGAGTCGGTGCCCTTTGTGGCTGGTTCCGGCGGTTGACTGACCCACCACTAGATCCTCCAGATGATCGTGTTGTCGATGGGGCAGCAGCTGCTGGAGCATTCTTTCGACAATTCCGACTATAGTGCCCACATACCCCACACTTATGGCAAGCATCAGATTTCCGTGGGCATTCATTCTGAAAGTGGCCCAACTCTCCGCAGCAAAAACACGCACGCCCGTTTGTGCATTGCCGAAGTGTTCCAGATGGCACTTATTACAATACTGCGGATCGGTGTTGATAGAGTAAGCACGGGCACGACCCGAAGAACCAGACTGTCGGCGATAAGACTGTTGCGGTGAATATTGGGATGATCGTGAAGAACCCGAATAGCCTCCTTCGCGTTGACGTTTCAGCGGTGAAGGTTGATTTGGGTTAACTGAAGCAGCAACGGACCCCATCACGTATCCAGACATACTTAGAATCTGTTCCACATTTCTGGAGGCTTCCAGTAGACCAGCAAATGTGGGGTAGCGCACATTGCTCATCACTCTTCGGATTTCCAAATCAAGACCAGCCTCAAACAGTAGAAATCTTCAAATACTTCAACAAACGTCCTAGCTAGATGGTCCCGCAGCGGATTTCCCTTTTCCTGTAAAAATACAACAACTGAAGGGGTAAGCTAAAGCTTAGTGAATACCATATGATTTTACACATTCTACAAATCATTATGATGCCACCCAGAGTAACCGCGGTAACACATACCGTACACTCCACACGTACCCAAGGTACGCAAACCCGAGCCGCAGCTCCTTCGAGCTGACACTCGGCATAAGAAAACCAACCATCTTAGGCAGACATTACATCGGGGATGACTTACTGTCTATCCTGACCACAGAGGTGTCAAACTCTTGGCCATATAGCACAGTAACATCAGAGTACAGATGCGACCACACAGGTCCATCGAAAGGATGCACAACAAATGAACGGACATGCAACAAGTATGAATGTGCATCAACATATACGCATGTTAGTAGAGTGCCAAACGAATATGAAACAACATGCCTCAGCAGGCAATGCAAACATAATGCAGATGCAGCAATGTTAAAAGCAAAGGTACTCACAGTGGGTGCGTTATTAATCTTTAAGCAATATTATCTCTCCTCGGGATTTCAACCGGATCCACAAAGTACCCCACTGTGGGTTAAACAACACCACAAGGGACCTGTTTCATTTCCATAAGGAAAACATATCATGATTATATGTTCCTTAACAATTTGACATTAACTTGTATAAATGAAAGTGTTACAACATTCAGAACCGTCATCCGAAACTCATATTTAAATCTCATCATATAGGGTGTTATCAATCTCACATAACCCTTCATTATATGCCTTAATATGGTACTAAAGATATCCCAAATGAATGTTTAATTGTCCATTAATTCGGGTCCTTAATAACTCATCCGAATTACACATGTTCAGCATAGAACTCGCCGAGTTCCCCATAGAACTCGCCGAGTTCATGTCCGAATTTCGGATCCTTCACTGAATTTCGGACACATCCGGATTGGGTTGACCCATCCTTCGGGTTGACCCATCCGAATTCGGACCCCTCCGAGTTCGGTTCTTAATTTGATTTCGGTAATTTCGGGTCTCATCCGAATTCGGGTCCCAACCGAATTCGGATCCAACACTTATAAATTTTTTGAAGATTTATTCAACTGTTCTTGAGAACTCGCCGAGTTCCCCCTGAACTCGCCGAGTTCACATGCAGGTTTTGCCTTCGAAACTTACGGATTTTCACTAAAATTTTCCAAAATCAATTTCTAAAAACATGCAATCTAGAGGAATGTTTTATTAACATAATTTGAGTGTTCCTACATCATTTTCCATAACATAATCATCCAATTTCGTCCAGATTTGACCAAAAATGAGCAAAAACCTCAAGAACACATAACTTAATAAAAAGTCAGATTTTTAACCTTTTTGGACGAATTAGCCGTTGATTCTTGTTTCCTAAGCTTCAGTAATCTTCCAAGAATGATTTCCAACTACTATAACAAACATGCATTACAAATTTTCAAATTTAAAAATCCGAATTTTGTTTCATTATTCTTCAAAATAAAACCCCAAAGCTCAAAATTATGTTCTTACCTTAATTTCCACTTGAATCTGGTTTATAATCAGATTTGTTCCACGAATTTTGTTCCTCAAATTCGAATCTTAGCAGATAGAGAGAGAGAGATTAAGAGAAAGAGTTCTTGAAGTTGAAATGAGAATGAAAGACATTCAAAAGTCTTTTATTCTAAGGTTTTGGGTATTGACATAAGTGGCCCTTCCACTTATCCGGTTCCATTAAATACTGATTTTCATCATTATTTTCAACATCACCAACTTTTTAACAATCATACTTAATAACTAAAATTTAACATTCACAAACTTCTTAATTTCATAAAATAACAACCAACTTCCAAATATCCAGATACATAAACATTTTTAATAATTTAACTTAATACAGAAATTCATCTAATTATCCCAATTACAATAAATTAAATCCGAGGATGTTACAGTTTGGATCCAAGTCTTAGTGTTTGCTTATAAATAGAATGTCATAGGTTTATGTTTTCAATTACAGTTATAATTGTACAAAGTGTTTTGCTGACTTTGTGGTTTATTCAACATTTCTTATATTGTTCTTAAGGAATTATCTTGTTCATCATATTCATATTGATATTCATATTGTTCTTGATGTTCATAATAAATGCATGATTATTGTTGAATGCTTAACTTAAACTGGGAATTACAGAATTTTATCATTCACCCTCAATATTCTTCAGATAAGTATCTGAATAAATCGTTGTAGAGAAACAAATCTTTGTGCTCTGTTTGTGGTCTTTGCTAGCACCACCTCTTTCAAGTCCTCCCAGATACACTGAGCAAATTCATAATGTTTATTGAATACAACTCCATGAAATATTCAGAATGCATGTATACTCCCTTTATCTACTCCCATGTGCTTTGAGAAAATACACATATTCAATATGCAGAATTGTGTACACCATTCTCCGTTTAAGTCGTTTCGATGAAATAATGAAATCTTGTGAAGTGGCTTAGTATAACCCAAACTTATAAAATCTCTGCGCATTTGATCTTTAGAACAAAATCTTTAAAATCAACTAGATCAGGAAAGTTATTCATGTCTATCTTCTTCAGTAAGAACAAGTTATGGCGGAGTCTAGCCAGGGTGATTTTGGCATTAATCTGATCAATTGTGACTTTAAAGTGATGGTCACCGACATCAGGTTCAAACTTAATGGTGTGCCAGAATTGATGCAAATAGATCAAAGGAATATAAGGTTATACTAAAGAAGATAGCCCAGAGGATGGCCTTTCAGTGATTCAACAACAACGTGGTGGCTAACTTTTTTCCCAGATGAGTCTAGCCTATGTCATCCACATAAATTTGAACAAGCATAATAACAGACTTCACCTACTTTATGAACAGTGTGGTATCCACTTTACCTCTAGAATAACCTTTGCTCATAAGGAAATCAGTAAGAGTGTCATACCAGGCTCTAGGGGCTTGTTTTAGACCATAGAGAGCTTTGTCCAACTTATAGACAAAACCTGGATGATGTTCATTTTCAAAACCTGGAGGCTGCTTGACATAGACTTCTTCTTGCAGCTTACCATTCAAAAATGCACTCTTCATATCCATTTGAAATACCTTCATGCTCTTGTGAGCAGCGTAGGCTAGAAACAAACGAATTGCCTCTAACCTGGCCACAAGAGCAAATGTTTCATCATAGTCAATGCCTTCCTCCTGTCTGTAACCTTGAGCAACTAGTCTTGCCTCATTTCTAATGACATGACCTTGCTCATCCATCATGTTCCTGAAAACCCATTTGGTGCCCGTTATTGTTTTTCCTTTAGGAGTAGGGACCAGCTTCCATACTTTGTTTCTCTTAAACTAATTGAGTTCTTCTTACGTGGCAGTGATCCAATTGGCATCTTTAAGTGCTTCATCCACTTTCTTAGGCTCCATTACGGACACAAAGCTAGAAAACATACAAAAGTTCCCTAAGATGTCCCATCTTGTTTGCACCCCTTTGTTGATGTCACCAATTATTTGATCATTTGGGTGACACCTGATCCACTTAGGATCTTGCTTCAATGAGGATTCTCCTGAGTTGTTTTCATCTTCAAGAGGTCCTGTTGAGCAGCTCTCAAGATTTTTAGACACACTGATATCTTGAGCCTGTTCACTTGTTGAGCATGACCCTCCATTGTTGAACATATCAGCAGAGGATCCAGGAAAATCAGCATTGATTGGTTCAGGACATGAAGTTGTAATTATGTCAGTACACTTATTCACACAGGGTGTATCAAAATAATCATCATCATGCCCATCATGATTAGCAGGTTCCACTCTGGATGTAGTGGAAGCTTTTGAGTCCTTCTCTTCACTGATGGAATGCATAAGATCATCAAAGCTGAATTCTCCTGAAACTGATTCAGGAACAACTTTGGTGGAGGCACTCCTAGACTCTTCAAAGGTGACATTGATAGATTCGTCTATCACCTTTCTCTTGTTGTTGTATACTCTGTAGGCTTTGTAGATAGCAGAATATCCAACAAACACACCTTCATCAGCTTTGGGTTCAAACTTTGCCAGTTGGTCCCTTTGATTCAGAATGAAACAGGGACATCCAAACACATGGAAGTAGCTAATGTTTGGCCTCCTTCCTTTGAGCAGCTCATACGGAGTCATGTTGAACGTTTTCACCACCAAGGTTCTATTTTGGGTGAAGCAGGTAGTGTTGACAGCTTCAGCCCAGAATGATGAAGGTAAACCAGATGCAAAGCAACTTCAATGAGGGTTCTGTTTCTCCTTTTAGCAACTCCGTTTGTTGTGGAGTTCTTACTGCTGAAAAGTTTTATGAGATCCCTCTTTATTCACAGAAGTCCTCAAGAGTATTGTTTCTGAACTCAGTACCATCTTGAAAAATCCAATGATTTCTCTAGCAGCCTCTCCTTTGCTCTTCAAAAAGATCACCCATGTAAACCTGGAGAACTCATCAACCATTACTAGAGTGTATCTTCTTCCTCCTAGACTTGAGACACTGACTGGTCCAAACAAGTCCATGTGGATTAAGAAGAGAGGATTATCAATAGAGAAATTATGCTTAGATTTAAAAGATGATTTTCTCTGCTTGCCTTTCTCACAAGTTGTGCAGAGTTTATCCTTAACAAAGGTTATAGAAGGCAAACCTGTTACCAACTCTTTCTTACAGAGTTTGTTGATATTCTTGAAGTTCAGGTGTGATAACCTTTTGTGCCATAACCAGTTCAGGTTTGCATTGCTTCTTGAGATAAAGCAGGTTTCAGTTGTGGGATCAGCAAATTTCATGTCCACAACATATACACCTTTCTTTCATTGAGCACACAACACAACTTTTCCTTGGGGATCCAATATGTAACCCAGGTGCTCATCAAAGTTAACCTTGTAGCGAGCATCACACAGTTGACTTATGCTAACAAGATTATGTTTCAGCCTAACCACAGAGGCTACCCTTTTGAACACTGCAGCACCAGCTTCAAAAGTTCCATATCCTTCTGTGGATCCCTATACATTGTCACCAATTGTGACTTTTGGGCCTTTTTCAGGCCTGAGATCACTCAGCAGGTCCTTGCAACCAGTCATATGTCCTGAGCAGCCACTGTCCAAGTACCAAACCTGGGATGGTTGTTTGTCCTGCAGAGTGTCATGGGAAAATTTTAGTTATTTTTAGGGGAACTCATCATAGGGATGAGTTCTCCTACTTCATCAACATTTGTTGATGGACTAGTGATATCCACACTAATATTTCCTATTTGAATGGTATCAGTTTTAATACCATTCTCATTGACTATGTTACTTCCAACACTGCTTGTTTTTGCAATGATGGAACTAGCAGAGTCAACAGGCCTCATGTCCTCAGTTTCAGGACAGTGTTTGGCCATGTGTGTCTTCTTCCCACACTTATAACATTTTCTCTTTTTAGCCTTTTTGGAAGAAGAACTTCCAGAAACATATTCTAAATTGTTTTTATTGATTCTGTCAGCAGGTTTAGCAAACTTATTACTATTTTTAGATGAATCAACAGTTTGGGTGGAAGGCACAATAGCAACAGCTTTGCCCGTTTCTTCTTCCCTCTTTTTGGGAGGACAGATATCAAATACAGGAAGCTTGATTGGTTTTTGACCTTCCACAGGTTTGGGAAACTTATTCCTAAATTTCTCAGGTTGAGCAATGGCTTTGCCTTTGCCCTTAATGAGATGTGATTGATGTTGCCTATCAACATGATCACTGCTTTTGGTTCTGAAAGATTTACCTTCATTCATAACCAATTTTCCACTATGATTTAAAAACTTATTTGAAAGCACAACAGATTTGCTTTCAACATGAGACTTACTCCTGTTGAAAGATGGCTGCTTACCTTTTGAAAACTTTTTCTCAAAATGATTAGCATCAAAAGGATTAACAGGTCTCTTACCATCAGCTTTGGACCCAGAGCCTGTTTTGTCAACAGGTTTAGTGTCCACAACTGCAGTTTGAGCATGTTTTCCTTTCTTCTGCTTGTGTGAATCAGCAGAGCACTTAGCAGGCTGATTTGATGGAGAACATATTCCATCATCAGCTTTTGGAGCTTTTTCACACAAGCTGTCAGTATTTTGAGGCCTGACAAACCTGTTTGTTGAGACTAGCTTACCGTTTACTTTCTGAATGAAAGTGCTGGGAAGCTCACCAACAGTGGATAAGTCATCTTTCAGATTATTTATCTCAACAATAGAAGCTGCTTTGTCAAGATCCCCTCCAAGATAGGCTTAGATTTGTGCAGGGATCTGTTGACTAATGCAATGGCTGACTTTTTGTGCAGATTGGCACCAAGAGTCAACTATCTTTTGAAGCTTTGCATGTTTTACATCTGTCTCTCTCTCTTTTCTTCTAGTAAAATGGAGTTGATGTGTTTTAATTTATCAAGCTCAGTTTCCAACTTATGGAAACTGTCCAGTTTACTGGTTTTTATGTCAAGATCATTTTTAAGCTTAGAGATTTCAGACAGTCGAACATTGTGCTTCTCAACAGCAGCTTTCAAATCAACAAGCATGTATTCAAACTTTTTTACTTTTTCATCAGAACTGTAAGCCATAAAGTTTTGTACCTTGTACATCATTGTAGGATTCCAGTTCTCTAAGCTGCTGAAGGCTTCAGCTTCAGCCAGGTCCTGTTTGAAGTTGCTGGTTGATGGGACATCAGTGTTGGCCATTAGACAGTTGTTGTCTTCTTCATCTGAGGATGAATCAGACTACTCCCAATCACATGTCTCAGCCATGAGTCCCTTTTGCTTGTTGGAAGCCACTCAGTTTTCCAACTTTTTCAGCTTAGCCATGGCCATAAGGTACTTAACCCTGTAGCCATCGTCCCTCTTTGTCTTGAAAGGTTTGGATGACTGACCACCAGCTTTTGACACACAGTTAGCAGCTATGTGGCCAGTCTTGCCACATTTAAAGCACTCAGCCTTAGATTAATCAAATGCCTTCTTTGTGACAGCATTTGAGTTCCCCTGCAGCATTTTTCTACCAAACCTTTTCTTGTTGAACCTTTTGACAAGCATTGCAGTCATTTGCTCATCATCAAGTTCAGCAAGATCTGCGATGTCTTCCTCTTCAGGCATCTCTTCCCTTTCATCATCAGCCTGTTGATCAGGTTGTGTGAAAACATCACATACCTGTCCAACAGGTTGTCTCACGTTGGGCACTAAGGCAGCACCTCTCTTAGACATTTCCAAGGCATTTCTATTTTGTTGCCTTGACTGCTCATCGTTCAGTAAGGATCCATATAAGTTTACAAGATCCATACCTTTGATGGTGCCTGAATTTCTCAAGATGGTAGAAAAATAGTTCCACTCTTCAGGCAGGATGTCCAAGAACTTGTTCACCAGAGTCAGGCTGTCCTTTGTGATCCCAACAGCTTTGAGATCATTGATAAGTGCAGTGAACCTGGTGTAGGTTTCTGTGAGTGACTCCTTTGGTTTTGCAAAGAAGAGTTCATACTGTCTAACAAGATTGTTGATCCTGTTATCCAGTGTGATTGTGGGACCATCATAGACGGTACACAAAGTATCCCACATCTCTTTTGCAGTCTTCTTCTCAACCTGTTTGAATACATCATCAGGAAGAGAAATGACCAGGTTATTCCTGGCTTTTGCATCCAGAGCAACCAGTCTTTTGTCTTCATCAGACCATGAAGCTTTGGCCTTTTCAAAAGGTTCTGTTTTCAGGGTCAACTCCTTCAACAGCAAGAGTGATAGTAGTAACAGAAGTTGGCACATAGGGACCTTCCATTACTATCTCTGGCAGTTGTACGTCCAGATTCTCTAAATAGAGCATCATTCTGCACTTCCAACCAGAGAAGTTCTGATGATTGAACTTGGGGGGTTTGGCCATTGAACCATTGTCATAGTAAGAGGAGGAACTTGCAGCACTGTTGTCTATGGGAAATAAGGGAGAATGAGATATCTAGAGTTGACACACACTCTATCTACTCTGATACCAGTTGTAGGTCCCAAAAGGTTTCCCTAGTGTATTGTTCTAAGTTGTAGAGGGGGGGGGGGTGAATACAGCAATTTAAAACTCAACACTCTTTTCTCAATGTTTGTGTATATTATCAACAAGTGTTAATTACAAACAAGCCTGAACTGCGGAAAGGTTCAAGCTGAGATGACAGATACAACTGTTGTTCAACTAATCTAAGACACACTCAGACTAGTTACAATGACTACACTCACTTAGATGCACTCACTGTTTTTACAAGACAGAGATGAACAGCTTGAGTATGAACAACTTAGACAAACGTACGGTTATATTCAAGGAGACTTAGATGCATGAAAAAAACACACTTTTAATGCACAATCTGATTTCACACTCTTGATATGTCACAATCCTTAGAAGCTTCCTTTTATACTCTCAATGAAAATCTTAGTGAAGCTTCTTCATTGGATAGATGAGATAGTGGGATGTCTTTCCAAAAAGACAAGACACCTTTTCTGCACATTCTGATAAAGCAGATTTGTCTTCATATGGCAGATCTGTCTTTTTCTTTTTGTCACTGTTGCATAAGGCTTTAACCAAAAGAGGAATATCAACTTTGTATCTTTCTTCTTTTGTTAAGGCCATTTTAATATAAGAAAATGTCTTTCACCCTTTTCAGATATTCGTTTGTCTTCATGTAACGTAACAGCGTAGGCAGGCTATGCAGTTTTTGTTTTCCACTTTGCCTTCGACTTGTAAACTGATCTTATAGCAAAAAACAATACATGAAAACTTGGAAACATATTCCATAAAGTGTTTAGCCTGTTCACAAAGAACAGGTTCTGTTTACAAAGAACAGAACACTTAGAATCTGTCCAAGCTGCTCAACAGAACAGAGCAGCGTAGACAGTTTTTGTGCAGCCTGTTCAGCAGACAGAACAGCTTGGACAATTATGCCTTTATTGCAACGAATGCTACATGGTAAACAACTTTGGCTGATATTGCAAATCACTTTTCAGGTTTCAATAAGGCATAAACAGGCCTTAAATTATACCTTCAAATGCATCAAACAGGTTTGATAAAAAATCTCCCCCTAAGATGTAGAGCAGGTTTGACTGAGGCTTTTTTGTGCCTAACAATATGTCATTTGGAATTGAGAGTAACAAAAAATTTCCTTGGTTGTCTTATCCCCTAACTTTCTCTTCTTCTGAGAATCATTCAAGTTTACATGTGTAATTTCTTCAATCCTTTTTTGGAACTATAGGGTTTCCATTAGGGACAGCAGGTTTTGTTATGAAGAACTGGGTTGGACCTTCTGTCAATGATTTAAGCATCCCATCTGCTAAATCCTGAAAAATGAGAAACTCCAGAAACCTCTATCTCCATTGAACATATTCACCTCTATTTAGAATTGGAGGTTTGGTTTCTGAACTCATAGCTAGTGCGTCTTTAGACATCCTGATTATTGATTTTTATCTTCCAGTTCTTGCACCATCGGTCCTAGTTAGTAATAGACATTTGAGTGAATAGGTCTATTTTAACATCAATCTCTTAACAATTGACTTGGATTTTCTATTGGTAGTATTCTTATACTACTGAAACAAAACCCGATGCTTTAAACAGAATAGACCGCTCTATCTCATGCCTATTTCAGACTATGTCTCAATGTTTTATTTTTTTAGTTTATCCAGAAGAGGCTCGGTTAGAACTGACCGAGCCAGCCACTTCCACTTGTGAGATAAGTGAGAGCGAGGATGAGAGAGTGGAGGCTGGAGCAGAGAATGTCATGGGGTCTGGTGAGTGGGAGCTTAATGTGGAGAGTGAGGGTGCATGGGCATAAAGGGCGGAGACAGTAGACTCTGAAAAGACCGTCATCGACCCAATGAGGGATGGGGGGTGAGCCAGAGAGTAGAGGTGTTCATGGATGGTTAACCCAATCGAAATCGTATTTTGGATGGTTTACCGGAGATACCGGTTCGAGGATTTCGTGAATCTGAACCTAAACTTAAAAAAAACCGGTTAACCGATAATCCTGTAAGCTGTTTTTTCGGTTTGGTTATTCGGTTAACCAATTAACCAACTTTTATTAGTTAATTAATTTTTAAATTAAAAAACTTATTATTTTCTAAAAACTACCCAAGCCCTGCACCATCTAAGGGGGATGAACTTATGTCTGAGGCCAGGCCCAACAAAAGAAGACAATTCGTCTTGGAATAATTTGAGGAGGAGGAGATTAAGGTTCATCCATCCACAATAGCAAAAGAAAAAGGCAAAGTTGTTATGGATATGGAAGCTAAAAGAGAGCTACAACTTAAGTATGATAGGGTCCAAAATAAAGAAATGAAAATAATACTAGAACAGTACTATGAGTTGAAACAAGGCCAAGCTGAGCTGTTGGAAAGAGCGAAAGAGGAAGTAGCCTCTGTGAAAGCTATCCAGGATTTGGCTACCAAAGAGGCAAAGAAAGTAAAAATGTCATCTTTGGTAGTGCAAATATGGTTAAAGGAAGCTGTCAAGGATAGTGAAAAGGAGATGGAAAAAGAAGAAGAAGAGAGAGAAGGAAGCAAAGGTCTATGTGACCAAGGGAAAGTCTGCATCCACCACCCCTTCATCAACCAGATACAATTCCTATTTGATAACCTTTCTAGGAAAAAATTCCATGATGTTGCTATAAGAAGACCGGCTAAGAAGACCATAGTAAAGGTTATTCCTAATTCAAGGAAAAATCAACCTTGGAGGCTACAAATCACAAGGCATGGTGCTGGTAACCATGAATTGGAGTCATATGAAACAGCTGACTGGCCAAGCTGAGGTACAGAGTATTGGTTGAATTAGAGTAGCTTTATGTCAGTCAAAGTTTGAAACTGCAAAGACTATTGGAGCATTTGCAAAAAAGCTGATGAAAAAGGTAAGGGGTTTGGGTCTCATTCCAAAAGACATCATGGATGGTACTTCTACTACTGAATACAAATTGAAATCTAAAGGAATGAGAGAAAAGAATGATACATATTTTGATAAGATAGTCATCTAGATAGAGTAGTCTATGCCACTGAGCTTACTAAGTTGAATCACAACTTGCCTAATGGTGTAGAATCTATTGAGGGTAAATTTATTGAAGAGCATGAGACTAGGGTATACTTTATGGATCCCCTATCCAACAAAATGTGTTTTTAAAGAGCCTCAGATCTACACAAAGCTGGTGTCGAACAACTTTTAGCCCTTAGGTTTATGACTGCCTATCGACAATATGCTAAGTAGAGAGAAGCCATTCTAACACAGCATGCAGCCTGCATTTCTAGAGTAGAGCTTGACTGTAGAGACCTCTATTACCTCAAAGAGTTTATGGAAGATTTTGAACCTAAGAAAGAAACCCTGGTTGGTGTTGAACAAGGGAAACTAACTGAAGCTGCTATTGAGTTGGAAAGGCTGGATAATGAGAAGAAGTTGGAAAAGAAGGAGCAGGAAAGAAGGAAGAGAGAGAGAGAAGAAGGAAAAAGGAAAATGGTTCATCTACAACAGTCTAAACTGACAAGGTATCTATGCCCAATCTGATTGAAGATGAAGAGTAGAAGCTGATTACTAGTTGATTAGGCTTACTATTAATTGCTCCCAACAAAAGCAATCCATCAGTTGTATTTTTGTTTTTGTTGATGTACAGTACTTATTGTACATAGTTTGTAAAGATTAGTTATTTATTATCAGTTTTTCATTGTATGTATGCTGATCTTTTCCTTTACTTCATTGTTGTAAATCTATATGTACTTCTGAATTGTTAAAATGTATAGTGAAAACTGGTGTACTTAGCCTTAGCCTAAGTATTACAAATAGGGGGAGATTGTTATTCACAAAAAGGCTTCAATCAAACCTATTCTATGTCTTAGTTGGAGATCTTAGATCAAACCTGTTGGATACACTTAGGGGAGATTGTTAGGATTTTTAACGCCACAATCAAACCTTCTGATGATTCGCAATACTAAGCCTAAGTCGGTCCTCATCAGTTGAACATGTTCGACAGTTTATGTTTAAACTGTTCATGACTGTTGAATAGGTTTGACATACTTATGTGTGTGTTCACTGTGAACAGATCTTGTTCATTGTTAACAGATCCTGTTCTCTGTGAACAGGTTTAACACATTCTATTCATTGTTAACATATCCTGTTCCAAGTCATAATGCAATGTTTTGAACATTGGTATTAGCCTAAAGATTCAAGACAAAGTGGAAAATCAGAGTTGCTACAACTCTGTCAAAGTTGTTCCACTACATGAAGACAAAGAGATATCTGAAATGGGTGACAAACCATTTCTTCTAGAAAAATGGATTTACAAATAAGAATAAAGGTTATATGATGACTTTCTTCTTTGGGGTAAAGTTATAAACGACAGTGCAAAAAAAAAAAAAAGACAAAGATATCACAACAAGAGGAAAAAGTTAGTTTTGTCAGTCTTGTCATGATGTAGAAAACTGAGCTTGTCTCTGTGTGAGACATTCTTACTTTCTCTAAAACTAATGAAGCAGCTTCACAATGAATCCCTGTATGACTATAAAAGGGAAGCTCCCAAAGAGAGAGAAAGTAAATAATTAAAAGAATTTGAGTTCCAAAAGAAATTGTGTTTTTCATGCATGCACATTCTGATTCAACTTGAGTGAAAAGGAAAGTGTGTCTAAGCTGTTCTTAGTGAACCTTTTCTCAAAGTTGTTCAGTGTTCCCAAAGTTGTTCAACTGTGTCTTGTAACTAGTTTGAGTGTGTCTTATACTAGTGTGTTTTGTTTTTCATTTCTGTCATATCAGTTTAGATCTTTCCGCAGTCAAAACTTTTTTGTAAACATAACATACGTATTAATATAAACGTACACACATTGAGAACAATTTATTTGATTATGTCTAAACTGTATTCACCCCGCCCCACACCCCCCCCCCACCCCCACCGCTCTATAGTTACTATTGAGATACTTGGGATAATCTTTTGGGACCGACATGTTTAAATTTGGTTTATCACATTTAACTCATACTACCATAGACTTGTTTATATTTTTCCCTAACGGTATGTTTGAAACAGTTTTGCTAATCAGCTGTCAAAATAAGAAAAAACAAAACAGAAGAGTCGTCAAATGGATTTTGTTCTTATTAAAGGTTATATTCCAAATGGCAACATAATTGATAATTTTCCAAGCAAGTGTATTATAGATATTCTGTATATTCATGTAATAAATTTTGTTTATGATGATATTTGTCTAGAGTGATTCTACTTACTTTTAGCAGAAATTTAATAACAAGCCAAACATTGTATATAACATTTTATCTATCAACTTTAAGTACCACATAGACACATAGTGTTAAAGATAATAATTGCGATACTGACTACCAAAAAAAATATAGTATGATCTAAGTTGCATGAACTGACATTCTCACATATTTACTTGCGTAAAGCAAATGTCACGTCTCGACATCTGTGCATTATGCAAATATGTAAGCAAGATAACAATCTTAATATGTTTGATGCTATCCTATCACAGTTTTCTCTCTAACATAAATATTTTGGTTCAGGTGTTCTAGCCACATATGCTTTCATGGATGTGAAATCGTGATATCATAACCAATAAAGAAATGAAGATGAAAATTTTAATTTCTTATCCTTTTCGATTTGGTAACTGTTCGTTTAGAAATTTGGTAAATGTGTGTAGATACAATGTATAGTGATGAGATTTAGGAAAGTTAACGACCTTATATGAACTGCCAAAGATCCTAATCTTTGGAGACATATTTGCAATATATTTCCATATTCTTCACAGCACAGTAGTAATGATGATGTAACTGAAGAGTATGAGTTGAATACATTAGAGGTTATATATATATATATATACATATATATATATATATATATATATACATATATATATATATATATACTAGCTACATACCCACGCAAAGCGACGGCGGCGACAAATATTTTTTTCGATTACTTGTTCGTTTAACAGATGACGATGATGAATAATATCTTTAAACAACGTAAAAGAAAAATACCTTAAATTTCAATGTCAGTCAAATATCATAAAAACCATATGGTTAAAGACAAAAATATGATCAAATATATTTGTGATAAAAAATTTACAAGCATTTTTCATTTTATGCATCCAAAATATCCAAATATTATAATGCTTCACTTGAACGATCCGTTTGTTGTACATCCTGCAAATAATAAAAGGTTGATAGTTATCAAAGATAAAGTATTGAAACTGTTAATTCATATTTCACGCAATTCAAACAACATTAATACAATCATATGAACAATTATTAATCAAACACAATCTATAGAATGATTAAGAGAGAAAATATTACATTGATGTTCTTGGCTTTCTTGCAAAGCACTTCTCCTAATCTCTCTAAATCAGATCCATATGTGTGTGTGTAAAAATGAGATTCTTCTTTTTGCATGCGTAGCATACATTTCTATTTATACACAATACACAAGTATTGTGTATTTACACACATAACCCCTAATCTATTGAGTATTTACAATTATATACAATATAATTGTTTCATCTCTATTATTTATTCCCAACATTCTCCCCCTTAGAGATGAACACAATTATTAAAAGTAATATTCATTTCAGCTCTACAAATATTGTCCCTAACAATCTCCCCCTTAGAGATGAAATCAATTTTCTGATAAAAGACCATTTCAGGGACTTTTTCGTGAATATTCTTCTTTTCTCTGATCTCTGAATCTTCTTCTTTTCTTTATTTTTCTCTCTCTGATCTTCACATCTCTTCTTCTTTGATCTTCTCTTTTCTTGTATTTTATTGTAAGTACACTCCCCCTTTAATCATGAATAGCTTTTTAATTCTAT
This sequence comes from Centrapalus pauciflorus, assembly GCA_020465985.1. NCBI lineage: Eukaryota > Viridiplantae > Streptophyta > Magnoliopsida > Asterales > Asteraceae > Centrapalus > Centrapalus pauciflorus. Next base: position 205,258 of record JAANYP010000876.1, read on the forward strand.
CCCTTGATCAATTCTTTTGATATGATGTAGCAATTGTCTTCAGCTGACTTCAATCTACGCAACTGTTGTCTCTGAACTTTAGCTTTTCTCCCCCTCATGATGATCATAAGAATTATGAAAATCATGCAAAATCTTCATAGACATTAATTCATTGAAGTTTACAGTAGCAGAAATACAACAACAATTACAATTTTAAAATATTACAAATTGACTTTCTCCCCCTTAAACTGATATCCTCTCCCCCTATACAAAACAAATTTATCTCACTCCCCTTCAAAATGATGCTTTTGATTTACAGAACAAAACAAAAATTTTCAACTTTGTGGAAAATGAAACACATTCATTTGTGAAATAACGAGTCCAGGTCCACATTGGATTCCTGTTTGCACAATAAACAACATCTATGTGACCTACTTTCAGTGCTGGCGTGATGTTAACACTGGTAGGATTTCCAAATAGTCATCGTGAAATCCTTTATCATGAAAGAATCACTCGTATTTGTTCCGGCTTAGTCACTTTGGACTAGCAGTTTATAGTCACGCGGACTGTCAGACTCGATGTGTCCTAAAAGTGTATATAATCAGCTCTAGACACAATGTGCATCAAATGAAAATGGAGACCGGAGCAACTGTCTTCCTTGTTTCAATATCAATAATATCCGAATGATATATCGATAGAAATGTGCTATATCTCCGTGATTATTGAAACAGAAATCTTTTGAGAGATAACTGAGTAGTTGGTGGGGTTAAGTGCATGCGTCACTGGGTCCATGACGTCTTTTGCAATATCAAGTCACATAGGGCTTGATAGATTATGTGGATTACCCAGCCGACACAGTTTAGGTAGGATTTTCTTTTCTTTTAATCCTTTCTCAACTCTCAGCACTCAGCATTTGTCAACGAAGCTCCCTCCGGCTCACTTTTGAGAAATGAATTCAGTTAGCTTTATAGCAAAAGCATGATCAGATGCACCACCATCTCCTTTCAATATCAATATCCCTCTCATTTACATTTTATCGCTGCTCGACCCTGTCAGTATCCCGTGATAACTGACACTTCTCAACTAATAAACCTAAAGAACCCTCACCCGCACAATCTATAGATGGTTTGCTTCTTGGGTAGGTCTTCCGGTTCTGGTTAGACCATAGAAGCGATATTTATGCCTATCACTCAGATTGGTGCATAATCGAAGTCAGCAGAAATAATCTTAAGCGTTTCAGCTCATGGGATACCAAGAAATTCAGCTCATTTGATATTGGAGATGATAATCAGAATAAATTTTGGGAATGATAATTTGGGAGATAGCAGAATGAAATGTACAATCTAATATAAGGTATGAAATGAATCAGACTTGTTATGAAAGAATTAGGTCATGGAGAATATAAGAAAATTCTTTGAACGGGAGAATATTAAAGAGAATCTCAGAAGTAATGAGATTTTGAACATCAAAGAGATTAGATCAATTAATCTCAACGAGAGATTCAGAGAATCAGAAGATTATGAACATATTTTGCTTTTCAGCTCAAAAAATCTTTTTATGTGTGTATCAATTATTTTCGTGAAAAATGACACACAGTTTTGAAAAATGTCACCATCAAAGTGCGTCTGAAACTCCCCCTGGAAATAAGCACACACAGTTAGTCAACTCATAGAAATGAAATCAGGAGCAAAAAATTATAAAAATAAAACTCCCTCTAAATCAATGCAGCTTCAGAGTTGAATTCAGGGCAGGAATTCCAGAAATATTTGTCTTTCAGACTCGGGTTCTAATCTGAAGTGATTAGAAGCCATTTGTCGCATAAGTTTGGGTTTCAGTCTGAAGTAACTGAAAACCATTGTCTCTGGTTCATTGAAGTCCGGGTTTTAGTCTGACTTTAACTAGAAACCAATTTTGAGTTGAAGCACGGGTCTTGACCTGAAGTAATCAAGAGCCTATTTGGAATGATAAGAAACCTACAACCTGCAAAATTTAAGATGTCTTTGGTATCCAAACAGATTTGGATCCAGACTTGTTAGCGCTCTTGGGTACCCATTTCAAAACAGGTTTTGATACCCACTTGTACTTGGGTTTAGGTACCCATTGCAAGTTATAACTATCAGCTTCTCTTCAAAAAGCAGAAAACAAATTTCTTTGAGTATGAGAAAATTGAATATCTGAATTTCTAAAGAAACTTGAATTTGAATGATCAGACTTTTGCGAACTCTTCTTTTTGAAAAACTGTCCGGTTCTTGCCTGTTTCTGATAATACTTGGTATTTTTCTGTGAAAATGTTTTCTGATTAGAATGACCAGTATTTTCAGAAACTTTAAGAAAATTTGACTTCGAAGATTCACCGGTGTAAATCTTGACCGGAAGTTGTTCAACAATTTTTTCTTTGCCGCTGTGTATCTTTAACAGATACTTAAGTTTAAGATCTGAAGAAGAATCAAACTTAGCAGAGTTAGTTAGATTCACTTCACTTTCAGAAGACAAACCAGAGTGATCAACATTGGATTTTAAACACACTGAAGAAGGGGTCTTAACCTTTGACTCAGTTGATGAAGTAAACACATGTAATTGTTTTGTAAGATGAAGTATCTGATCTTCCAAACTTTTGATAATGACTAAATTTGAATTTCTGTCATTATCAAATGATTGGTAATCAGATTTAAAAGATTGTTCTTTGATTAAGAACATTTGTCTTTCATCTTTAAACAATTCAGATTTTGATTTAAAATCTTGTTCTTTAAGTAAGAACTCATGTCTTTCCTTCTCAATCAAATATTTAGTTAAAGACAACTCTTGTTGAAGAGCAAAAATTTCTTCATTTTTGTTTAAAATACAATTCTGATCAGTTGGTTTTGTCTTACAAAGTGTATCTTCAAGATCTTGAACTTTCTTGTAAAGATCAGATCTTTCAGGCAAAAGATATTTCAGTTGAGTTGCATTCTGAAAATTTTCTTGTTTCAGCTCATCAAGTTCTTTAAGTAATTCAGATATTTTCAATTGATGAGCACAACTCTCAGAGTTTTGTTTTTCTTTTAAGTTTTGAATTTCTTCATTCAGTATTTGTACGTCACGTAACGCCAAATGTTTATCAGTATTTAACTGAACGAGAATGTCGTAATTGTTCTTACGAATCTTTTCAGATTCAGTAAGTTTGACAATCAGCTCAGACTTTGAAAATTGTTCAAACACCATTATGAATTGCAGAAAAATGAACTTCCAAGATCTTTTATGGACTTATGAAAATTTGAATGAATCTTGATTGAAGAAAACTTAATCTTGAATGATTAATTTGTTAAAAATCAGCTCTGATTTGACTTTTTGACGTTGAAATTTTAGATTTTCTGCAGAAAAATGCCCATAAATTTTTTCTGGAGTGAAATTGGGCCTCGAAAATTTACTGAACCGGCTATGCCTGTTCTGGGAATGTAGATCTCTTTTCAAGCTTCGATTTGACGTATGGCAGACCTTCTAACGATGTTCCAGTCAAAAGTTATGACCAATTTAAGCAGCTAAGGTCAAATAGTCAAAAGTATGATGAAACTCGAATGAATAAGGACTCAACTCGAGTGAAGAGTAATGAAACTCGAATGATAAAGTATTAAACTCGGATGGTTAAGTGTGAAACTCGAATGAAACACAATCAAACTCGATTGAAAGAGAATGAAACTCGAATAAGCTTGATGAAACTCGAATGATGAAGTATCAAACTCGAATGATGAAAGGATCAAACTCGAATGATTAAAGACTAAACTCGGATGATTCCTTATGAAACTCGATTGATACTTATGTTTTCTCGGGTGATAAGTTTATAAAACTCGAATGAAACATATCCTTTCTCGAATAAGTCTTTGATCAACTCGAATAAAACATAAACTTTCTCGAATAACTCTTTGATCAACTCGATTGACTTCTTTGTAAAACTCGATTTACACTATGACCTTAGTTTTGCCCGAGTATCATCATTTTTCAACAAAAAAACAAGTTTAGATTCAAAAAATTTAACAAAAATTCTTGAATTGATCTGAAATTAACAACGAAGATTCGTTTTTCATACAGAAACAACTTTTGTGAAACAACTTTATCCAATTTTCGATTAAGAACCAAAAATTAATCAAAAACTTCAAGAACACAAACTTTTTCAATAATTCAGAAAAATCAAAATTAAAATTTATGTGTTTGGAGTTATGATTTGACACTTAAATCCTCAAATTCGTCTTTAAAAACTCTACACTCGATCCAAAAATCAAACACTTTCATCCACAACATCAAAAACCATTTTGAATTTTCTGATTTTCGAACCAACAAAAATGTAACAGTGTTTTTCAAATTTTCAAATTTCAGATTTTAACTCATTCAAAATCACTCAAAAATCAGCCACATTAGGCTTTGATACCAATTGTTAATTCATATTTCACGCAATTCAATCAACATTAATACAATCATATGAACAATTATTAATCAAACACAATCTATTGAATGATTAAGAGAGAAAATATTATATTGATGTTCTTGGCTTTCTTGCAAAGCACTTCTCCTATTCTCTCTAAATCAGATCCATATGTGTATGTGTAAAAATGAGATTCTTATTTTTGCATGCGTAGCATACATTTCTATTTATACACAATACACAAGTATTGTATATTTACACACATAACCCCTAATCTATCGAGTATTTACAATTATATACAATATAATTGTTTTATCTCTATTATTTATTCCCAACAGAAACATGTGGGTAATGCGAACTATAGGATTGTACCTTAATAATCACGCAAGACTTCTTGATACACCACATTTGATGTGTAGACTCCATCTCGATTGAATTTCTTGACAGGGGTCACCAAGACCTTTGTAGTACCACGTGATGTACCTCTAGAAAGTGCCACGTAAAGTTGTCCATGGGAGAATACCGACTCAGGCAAATAAATTCCAACATTCGGAATTGTCTGTCCCTGAGCTTTATTGATTGTCATTGCAAAGCTAAGTCGAATAGGAAATTGATTTCTTCTCAATTTGAACGGGAACATATCTTCTTCGGATGGACATAAAGGAATTCTCGGCAAGAATACTCTTTTGCTTATTCGAATCTCCCATTCATTACGAAGAAAACTAAAACCTTCATGCCTAGGGTATTCGTAATAGTTAAATTCGATTTGGAAATGATCTAACGAAAAGACTCCACCCACTAAATCTTGTTGTTCATAAAAAGGGATTAAACTTTCCGAACAATTGCTGCCATTTTCTCCCTCTTAAAAAAAAAACAAAAGAAGAGTTTGTCAAAACAAATGAGTTGTTTATAAATAAGAAAGTAATTTTAATATGTGAAACTTACATTACGATCAAGTAAAATAAATATTAGTTTTTTTGTGGTTTCATCCTTCAATATGAATTCCACACGAACCGTCGTGAGTTTCCACCATAAATGAAGGCATTTAATCGATGAATAACATTCCGCGTGAAAATATTGATCCATGTTCTACAAAGACATTTAATTTACAATATTAAAAATAAAGTAAAATACACACGCCAAAAATTGAACTTAAAACCTTTAGTATAAGTTGAAATAAAATATTAGGAAAATACACATGTCAAGTTATAAAATCATGACACAATTTTTACGAGACATAACACGTTTAACATATTATAATTAAAAGGGTTGATATATGCATCCTATTTTATTAAACATAAAATTATAGCTATCATGTCATCTTATTAATCAATCATATTTAACAAAATATATTAATTTAACAAAATATATTAAAATATAAAAGAAAACATTATATCAATGTGATGCAATAGTCCCACACACAAATTACGTTGTCAAAGAAAACCTTGTTTTAAAATTATAATAAAAAGTGTGTTAATGAAATTAATAGATTCGAAACTTTTAATTTCAAAAATAAACTTTTTAAAAAACATAATTATCAATGTTAATTAATTCAAAAGACTGTGACTATTGAATTTTTAAAAAAATTATTCCAACTGTAGGATTTTCGTATCGTCAAATATATGATAAAAATTATTATATAATATTTAATTCAAATCTTTGTGTATAATTAAAATAATTGTAATTTTGAAATAATAAATGCAGGATTTTAAGTAATAATAAAAACTATAACTAATAATAAAAAAACATTATTTATTTCATAAAGCACAAATATACAAACGAACTTCATCCTCCTCATTCGCAAGTTTAACCCAAGGACCACATCACCATTTCATCTCAAACACTCAAACCCTAGCCGCCGCCCGCCTAGCGTCGCTGCCTGGCGCCTCCACCCTCCACTCCGCGCCGCCGCCTTTGCCTTCGCCTGGTCGTCTCCTCTCTCTATCGTAGCTGGTCGGCGGTCGGTTGGTCGTCTCCTCTCTCCACCGACCGCTCTCCTCTCCTCTCGCCGCCCGCCGCCAACCGCTCTCCTCTCGCCGCCCACCGCCAACCGCTCTCCTCTCGCCGCCCACCGCCAACCGCTCTCCTCTCGCCGCCCACCGCCAAGCTCTCTTCTCTCCTCTTCTCCTGACTTCCGGTCGAGGTGGTTTTCGTTAGCGCGTAGGTATCGACCCTCTTGGGTTCGAGAATATCAGGTACTTCTACTTGCTAACTCCATCTTTTATCATCTTTCTTTTGTGTATTTTAGTTTAATTTCCAGCTATACATCATACCCATGTCGTATACTATGAATATAATCAGTTTTTGGGAAGATTTATTGTTGTATGTGTTCTTGATTTATGTAGGTTTTGGAGTATTTTAATTCATGGATTTCTTGGGGTTTGATCGATCGAAGGCTTAAGGTCAGATCTGGAACCAAAACAATCTGGATCTGGAACCACACTTGTTCTTCAAATCTAGAGTTCCATTTGAGGTTTGCTTTTAGGTTTCTATTTTATTTCATAGATGCTTAATGTTTTGCATTAGATGGGGATCTCGAAAGATGGTTTCCCTTTTCTTCAAATTTCGTTAAAACAACCCCTAGATGCTCACTGTTTGGCTTGAGATGTGGAGTTTGCAGGTTTCGAAAATGTGAAAAGATGTGATTTTTATTTGATTAGATCTGATTTTGGTTTGATTTTGATGTTTATAAATGTGATATGTGTATTCGATTTGAGTTTGGTTTGTGTTTCGTTTTGATTTATTGGTTCTAAATAGGGTTTAACTCCATCAGAACAACGGGGAACCAAACATGGAGGTTTATTTGTTTTGATCAGGTTTGCCATGAAGCCCAACTGTTTAATAAAACGTAATATGAAATAGATAAAAAGTCATAATATGTGTTCCAGATCTGCCTCACAGGCTCACAGCATCTCATCTGTTCCCAAAAGCTATTAATTTTATATTTGATCTTAGCTTATGGCATGCAAGGATCTGCCTTTTTTTCTGTAAGGATATTTTTTAGGGAATCCTTCTGTTTGTAGTTTTAAGTTATCTCTATGTCCCAGTTAATGTGTTGTGTTCTTCAACCCAATTACTCCTTTAATCCAACCAAAAAACTCCAAATGAACCCGAGCACGGACACACAACCAAAAAACAGCAATGACTTGTGGTAGTTGATTTTCAGTTCTACTTTGATTTCTTTTGCAAGTCTTCGATTAAAGTTGCTTTGATGTAATCTCATTTGCAAAACACGACATCATAATCAATAAATAATCACCTTGGCATCACGAAGAAAACCTCTCAGGTCATTATTCATGTCTAGCACCTTTTACTTTCTGTTAATTAATTTTAAAACATTAAAAAGCCTCTTGTGTCACATCCGAGAGGATACTGATTTTTAATTTTAAAATCGTTATTCATTTCTGGTAGTATGTACCTGAAACAGAATAATAGAAGCAGAATGACAAAATCATTATTCACGTCTGACAGTTTTTACTTTCTGTTATTTTAATTTTAAAATGTTAAAATTATTCATCTTATTAATATTATTCTAGCAAAAGCTTTATTAATATGATACCTGCAGAATGAAGCAACAGAACGAAGCAGCAGCAAGCAGCAAGACGACAGAAGCAGCAACACCAGTTTTTTTTTTTTTTAAAGAGAATGAGTGTTTTTTTAAAATCAGAAACATAGAATTAGAACAAGAAATATAGTGGTTTTTATAACAGCTATTGGAGCTGATTGGGGAAGAGGAAGAGATTGTTTGGGGAAGGGAAAGAAATCGTTTGGGGGATGATTGCTGCAGCAGCAGCAGACTGCAGTATCCTGCATGACTGACATCATTTTACTTTTTGTTATTAAATTTCAATTTTTGATATTTTTTAAATTTGTTGCATTATAAAGTTGTACATCATGCAATAAAGACTTGTAAGTTTTAAAATTCAAGATTGTGTTATGTTTGATTGTACTTTATGCATTATAACTTGTAAGCATCTAAATGCTTTATTAGTAGTGTGTGTGTATATATATATATATATATATATATATATATATATATATATATATATATATATATATATATATATATATATATATATATATAAGGGTGGGTTCAATGGAGAACCTTATGCATCGAAGAACCTTGGAGAACCACAATGCATCGCTAGAGAATTGAAATGCATCACGTAGAAATCGATGCATCACACTGGAATTTGATGCATCACATGGAAATAATGATGCATTACGGGGAAATTGTGATGCATTTGTGGTGGTGCATGGAGCATCGCTAGAAAATTGAAATGCATCACGTAGAATTCGATGCATCACGCTGGAATATGATGCATCACATGGAAATAATGATGCATTACGGGGGAATTGTGATACATTTGTGATGGTGCATGGAAGTTCTTCAAGGTTCTTCGATGCATGGAGGTTCTCCATTGAACCCACCTCTCTCTCTCTCTCTCTCTCTCTCTCTATATATATATATATATATATATATATATATATATATATATATATATATATATATATATATATATATATATATATATATATATATATAGTAGTGTACCCGCGCAAAGCAGCGGTGAATAGTTTTTTTGGGTAACAAGTTCGTTAAGTAGCACATCCTTCAACAAAAGACATAAAGAAAGTAGGTGGGCGTAGACACTATATTGGCTTTAAATAAACACAAGGATGATATTATAATGCCAACATCATGTTTTTCTATAGACAAATGTTATGTAAATCTCAACACTTACATTTTTAAATATCTATATCTCCTATATATCATGGGACTGTCTGTGTTTAGCTACTATATTGCTGTTCTGAAGAAGTTTCCTGATGCGATTTAGCTGCACATATGAGGAAGCCAAAAAAACATTGAATTAATAAAGTAGACTATAATGCCAACTATGCATGGATCAAGATAGTAACCCAACTCAAACGATCAAACCAAGAGGATTCGATTGTATCATTTTTCAAAGAAATATATTACATAGATAGACTATTTAACTACCCATGATTACGAAGAACATTGTCATCAGAAACAGAAAAGAATGTGAGAATAAGATTAGATGTCACTTAGAAAATATCTCTCCAAGTTGTAAGATGGTTTTAAACTTCTTCACATAGGGTGAGCGTGCTTCTTCGTTGAAATATACACACATGCACAACTGGATGCTTTATTGTCCAAAAATGCAGTAGCTTCATGTTTAGGTTGCAACAGTGGAACTATGTATCAATCCGGCAGTTGACCCCCTGTAATCAATGCCCGTTTGGTAGCACATATCCGGCACACAACAACCACGCTTGTTAGGCTGACCCCTTTCATCCTTTTTGAAATAGGCCCTACACGTAGACCGAATTAGCGTAATAAGTGAATGCATAAATAAGTTATGCACTAATACATGCCTGTGAAGTAGGTCCACAACATTTTCTCTTGTTTTAATTTTTTGGGTCTAGTCTGCTTATGTTGTATGATAAAAAAAAAAAAAAGAAATTGATACCTTGGACCATATCAAAACTGACATCGCTGCTATGATCACATCAGAAGATGTCGAGTTGAGATTTGACGTCCATTCACCGGCGTCTTTGTTATTCATTTGAGCAGAACGCCTGTTTAAAAATGGTGTCTCTATCAACCTCCTTTGGCTTCTTTTTATCCTTTTAACTTTCTTTATTTTTCTAACATTAGGTTTTCCTAAAAATATTGAAGAGTTATGGAACTTAATGGCAGAATGTCTGCACCAATTAGGTACAATCAAGAAGATAGAATCGAGTGGTGTTTTATAATTACCGAGTTCGATGCCTTTGTTTGTTTAACACAAGGGTGCATTTCCATTAGACAAACAACGACTTCTACAGCTTCTGAACCATATCTTCTTACTATCTGCACCTACAAATTGAGGCAATTCAGCCACACGTAAGCACTGATTTCGAAACATTATAAATGTAAAAATCATTATATATTATCCAAGGAATGATTACCTGTACCTTGCAGCTTCCAACAAGATGAAAAACAGAATATCACCCTGTAGTAAATTTTGAGCAATCAAAAATCCCCTCCAACTGAGAGTCAATCTCATCAAAAACATCTTTATTTTTTGATTTACTGGTGCTAATGATAGAAACCAACTTTAAGTTAGAACAATTTGACAACTTAACATCCATGCTTAATATAAACACCTTTCTTCATTCAACGATATTCCATACTTTTGCGCAATAAAGTAAATAAAGTTTGTTTAAAATAGCAATAAACTTTCATTTGATGTCAGATTTCGATGATTTTTTTTTTGCAAAATATCCTAAAAATCTATAAAAACATCAAACTTATATAACAGAAGCACCAATCGTTTGGCCTAATTCACACTTCTGGAACAAGGTCCTCCATTTCATAACTTGCTTTTCCCAAAACAAACCCATATACATCAATACACAACCTCTGGGCTCTAAAACATTCCAAATATATTTTATATTTAGGTTATTTATCAAGATCCATATATTTTTTTTAATTAAAAATCGTTTGTCACAGTTAAAAAAGGAGAAAAGATTAAAGCCTCCCACACCTGCTAGTTTCTGTAAGCAGAAGGTTCAATCTTTCAACAACCTGCAACCTTATCCCTGTCAAGAACAATCAAGAGTCATCCCATAGCATTTCGCTTTGAACTTCATTCCAACCATCCCAATGGCCATTAGACATATTAACAAACTCCTTGGCTGTTGGAAATTACCCTGTTGATACAGGGATTGATTGTTGGGTAGTGTCTGTTTTACATATCTCTAAGGAACTCCATAACCATGTGTTCACTGGTGAATATTATCTCCTAGATCGCTAAATCTTTGGTTTTGCTGTGTGAAAGATCTTTGCACCAAAAGTCGAAGCCTGTTATCATTTTCAAAAGAACCAAGTTGTTAGAAAAGAACATATTGTTAAAAAATAGAACAGAACATTTTTCATGAACCAAGTCGGAGCCTGAAATACATCGATGAGCCATATATAAAAGAACAGATTGTTTGTTACTGTCTTCCACATAACATATATCAATAGTGTGATAAAGTTTAGTTTATCAAGAGAAAACATAGATTGTTTGTTACTGTCTTCCTGGAAAAGAACACAAACACTATGAGAAACATAAGATCATAAAAGACTATGAGCATTAATGCAAGATGCATACAGCCCTATACAATAGTAAGAAGGACAGAAATCTTTGGAAACCTATGCATGCGATGTACGAAATCATGCTTCCAGCCTATAATCCATTAATCCATGTTGTACCGTCTTCATCATGGAAGAATAAATTTCAATAGAAGAATATATTTCTGAAAGCTGCATTCGAAATAATGAATTTAATGAGTATGTTTTGGGCATGTGGCTCGAAAGCAAAATGGTGTCATAAGATTTCACAAGTCTTTTTGCTGATTCAATGAAACATCAACCACGCCTCATCACTTTAAGTGAGGGGTTGAGTTGCATAGAATTCTAAATGAGACAACCATTGAATAGAAATCAGAACCAATCGAAACCCAACTTTTATGAGCAGCACCACTAACTTTTAAAACAATTCCCTGGAATCTTGCTTTCATCGGTGATTTTGGTGCCATAGTGATTTTGGTAAACTATTAGAAATTGCACCAGTTAGGCTAGAAATTGTTGTGTGTCTATAGAAAATGAGATGTTTGTTCAGTAAATAACACCAATCAATTACATTGATCAAAGTTTTGAACGAAGTTAAATCCATTTCCATTTAAAGATGAGTTCTGGCAAGGATAAAGAATCAAGGATTTAAGAATCAATTAGATTATATAAGAATTAAGTAAAATAACTCCAACAAACGAAGTATAAACCTATTGGATTCACAAAAAGAAAAAGAGTTCAGTAAAAAAAGCTCCAACAAACAAAGTATATACAAGATAAGGAATTTGAAGAAAATCAACAAACCAAGATAGAAAGGAAGAAAGACATGATAAGTATAAACACACTCACACACTCATTCTGTTTCATTAAATCAACATATGTATACACTGATCACACATATATATACTCTGTTATTGCTACTACTTCCTTTTACCCGATAACGAATTAAAAGACTGACTACCTATGGATCCTAAGAAGCATAAACAAAACAGATGGTTCAAACCAAGAAATATACATAAGAAGCACGCTACAAAAAATCTTTACATCTTTCTTTGTGGGCTTGGTTCAAAACCATCCTCGAGAACCATCATTTTCATCAGATTTTTGGCATTCTTTGCAGCTTGTGCAGACAGAGAACCAAATTAATAAAAAAGATAAACAAATTTTGCTCAGATACAAGGTTCATAATGCACCTACCTTTTACCAACAATGTAGATCCTTCGAAAAAGAAACTTACCTCTTAAAGATGACCTCAAAAATCTAAAAAGAACCCATTCAAAAGAAATTTCTTAATGCTTCTGAGAGCAAGGATCAGAGGATCAGAGGAGCTATCGAAGAACACATTTCTGATGAAATAAATTAAAAAAATAAAATTTTAATAGAATAAAAAATAATAAAAACCACATTTGATATGCTAAAATTAACTTTAAATATCATTAGAATTGATAATTCTTAAAGAAACAGATAATATAGTCTTCAAATTTTGAAGTTTATTAACTAATTTTCTATAATTACAGTACAAAAATATTTTGTCTTCATAAAGTAGGTAATCGTGACCCATTGGATATTAGATTGATTAGAAAAATATAAGACTGGTCATGATGCGCCTTATTTCTGTTTAATAAGTTGCTGTCATGTGGGTGTATTAACAACAAAATAACAACAACTCAATTAGGTGTGTATAGTTGAGTTGTAAAGCAGAAAGAACAGAAGCAATTCAACAAGGAGACTTATTTCTGTGAATGTTACTGAAAAAGAAAAGATCAACAAAAAGCAGCAGCCTACAACAACAAAATAAAATTGAGTCTTTTATGTTTTGTTTGCTGGAAAATAGATAGCAAAATCAACAAACAACAACCTATTAATTGGATTGTTGTTGTTCCGTAACGGAAACAGAAAGATCAGTAGCATAAGAAACGACAATAACAAAATAAGTGTGTATGTGCATTGTGTCCAAGACTTGTGTGTGTAAATTTCGTGAATGATCAGCAAGGACAACAGCCCCAACAGCAACAACAGTAAATTGTAAATAAGTAAACTAAGTAGCCTAGTTGTAGAGTGTGCTAATGGCTGCAAAACAGAATGAATTCACAGCACCTTAACAGCAAAATAAACTAAGTAATGTGTTTTTGCTTGTGACTGGAAATCAGCAGCACCTAAATGACCAGCATGTGTGTGTGTTGCATCTAAATAGCTAAATCTGATTAAAAAAAACCCAAAACTAAATTTGATTCATCACCAGTGCCACCCTGGTATTTTATAACAAGATCTATAGAAGAAATATGTCAAATTTCTAATTATGATTCTGAACTCAAAACAAAATATAGCAGTGTAATGATTAGATCTGAAGAGAACTTACTCAAAAGCTTAGCACAAAGCCAACAACCTTGAGATTTAATAACCGAATCAGAAAACACGCATACGATATTTAATACATTGATTCAGAAGTTAAAAATATATAAAAAACGAAAAATCTTACTTCACAATCATGCGTCATTCAAATCAAGTCTTGCCCATATTCACCTTCAACTACTCGCTGACAACTTTAACTGCTTAACAAATAAGCACAAGATTCAAAACACACGAGGTTAGTGTTACATCAAAATAGATTGAAATACATAAACTGAATAATGAGAAAAAATAACGTGTTGGTGATCAAAGATGCTTTAAAATAAATCTCCTACATATTCTGCCATTCAGCTGCTCCTGGACTTGAAGGATAAGGCGAGTAAGGTTGTCCATTTTTTATAGAGAGCTCGGCTATTTGATGTTGGACTAAGAAGGTACCTGGTGGCAGGTGTTCCATAGTTGCAACACCCTTACCCTTTTGAAAAGATAACAGGGCAGTGTGTCGCTCCTCGGAAGCTGTCTTATGGGCGTCCAGGTCAGCCCGTGTAACACAACTAGCAGCACGTAAGCCGCTGTTAGCATCTTGAGAGATATCTCGGGATCGCCTGATCTTGATGGCGTTTGTTGGTTAACACCAGGTCTTCCTTCCATCATTTCAAGCTCCTCTGTGGGAAGCTCAGATTCAGAAGTTTGAGGAGCCGCGACGAAGACGGCTCGTTCATGAATGGACACCACGGAGGCGTCGTGCGTTGTGTGTGGGGGTGTGCTGTGAGCTATGGGTAAAGGAAAGGTGGTCACCGGGGGCGACAGGTGACCAGCTTTAACACCACCTCTCTCCGAGTGAGAGGGTGATGGTGTATGTGCTGATTCCCCATGGAATGAAACTGTTTCCCGTTGAGGGGAAATCAAGTGGTTGGTTGGGGTACGTTCGACCACTGGACTAGTGGTCTTATAGTGGGTAGTACGGCTGATAGGGCTTAGAACACCCTCAGATGCAGCACCCTCATCCCTCATTTGGACAGAGATGATCCTTTCAGAGTCGACCGCCTCTTCATGCGCACCCTCTACTCCCCCCTCACTACAGACATGTCCCGCTCACAAGTACCCAAAATATTTTCAATGACAGCCTCTACTCCCTCGATCTCACCCAAACGCTCCTCACCTTCGGACTGGTTAGGCTCAGTTGGATCTGACTGAGCCTCATCCGGATATATAGCCCTGATGTGATCCCTTACCCTTTCTGTTTGAACGGCCTGATGTAGCAACGATAATGGAATGTCCATTACCGCAACATTTGCAGTGGCTGTTGGTATCTTTATTCGTTGAATGGAGGCTGTGAAGTAAACATCAGCCTCGGGACGTTCATGTATTTCCTCGTCCTGATCCATTGCATATTGTATGATGAGTTGAAGAAACCTTTGAAATGAATGTATTTGCGTCCACTTCTGGTTCCTTTCTCTAGAACTGCTCTCTTTAACTCATCGAAGATGAATGCCGCATAATCAAAATTGTGATCATAGGCGAAGGTGGCAAACATCGTAAGAACTTGAATTGAGCTCGAGTCATGGCCAGAGTGTTTGCCAGTGAAGCATTTGTTTATGATGTCAAAAAGGACCCTCCAGTGAGATTGGAGATGCTTGGTCTTGAATTCTGATGGCCTGCTGAGTTGGCCATCATTTCCTATTGTCTGGATTTCTTGAAGGGTTTGAATAGGAGAAGGAATGGGGGCAAAGGCGTATTTAGAGACGGAGAAGTTTTCTGATGGAAGGCGAAGAATGTGGGAATGGCTTCTTGGGTGAGTTTAATGGGAACCGAGTCGATTGTGGTGGTAAAGTGAGGTTCGGCATCACTGATGAAGGTGAAATGATGCCAGAATTGTTGGAGGAAGATGGTTGGTACAGAAATGGCTGTGGTTAGGGCATAGAAGATAGGGTGGCCTTTGAGAATATCAAACATGATATCCTCGGTTTCGTGGCGTAGGGTAGAAAGATCTAGCTGCCAGTTGTGAGGGGCAAACTCAACAAACTGGGTAGATGGAAGAAGTGATTCTTCTGGCAGCTGATCGTTGTTATTGGGTAGCGGGGAATGCGGAAGGGTTTAAGATGATTTGAGGCTCCATGGGTCCTGTAAATATGCAACAATGTTAGTATATCAGACTTGAAAGAATGAAGCATTGACAGTAAGTCTGAGATAAGCATGAATTTAAAACTGTCTATTCCGTTTCATCCATCGGGTCTTTTATCAATAGAATGTGAATTCTACTGAATAAAGTCCAAAGTCGATCGTTAAGAGACCAATGTTAGAATAGACATTCTCACTCAAACACTTATCGTAACTCTAATCAATGGTGCATAGGACATCAAATATTTTTGTGATTTTTGATTTTTTGTAAAAATGGAAAAATGAAAATCTTAAAAAAATTCTGAAGTGTTGAATTGCGGATTGACCGAAATTCGGATGAATGAGTGATCCGAATTCAGGTCATGGGATTTTCGGATGGGATGATCCGAATTTCTGGTGGGATAGAAATTCGGATGGAAATGATGCATGAAATGAAAAAACTAAGTTTAAAACTAGATGGGGGAACCGAAATTCGGATGGATCCGAATTTCGGATGATGAGAATGATGATACTTATAAAATACACATAAGTTCCAAATTTCGGATGGGGACCGAATTCGGATGGTCCGAATTTGGATGGTTTGAATTCTGGTGATGGTAAAAATGCTGAACACTTAGAAAAATAATTATGAATGGAAAATTCGGATGAGAACCGAATTCGGATGGACCCAAATTCGGATGGAACGAGACAAAGACTTAGTTGCATAAAACCTACAAATGATATTATATGAGTCCATCCGAATTTCGGATGGTCCGAAATTCGGTTGAAACACATAATATAATTGTATATTTTGTAAGTATTGTCTATTGATCCGAATTTCGAATGGATCTGAATTTCAGATATTAAAACTGAAAATTTGTATAAGTAGGATTCGTCCGAATTTCGGATGGTCTGATGTTCGGATGATCCGAGTTGAAGACTTAGTCAAATTTTGCAGTTAATGAGTTCAAGCACATGCAACGTGAACAGTTCCAAAAATGCTTAGAAATGAATGAAAATGAAGATCCTAAGGCTAAAACATGTAAAGAACATTTTATTATACTACACTAAGTGAAAACAAACTGATTTAGTTTTCTAAAAATGCTAAAACAGAATTGAAAACCCTTTAAAATTTGAAAATTAAAAACACGATATAAGATGTTAAAAGCTCAATTAAAGCAGAAAAATGATTACCTGGTAGTAGATAATGAAGAAAATGCAAGAAAAAATGGAAGGAATCGGCTTGTATTGGAGCTTTTGAGCTTGAAGACGGTGGACAATGGCGGTTGAGATCGTCGGTCAACAGAGAGAAAAGAAGAAGAAGAGATAGCGTAGGGAGGAAGAAAGAAGCAACCCGCCTATTTAAATAGGCGGGTCGGGGCGGGGCGGGGTTAGGTCTGCACGTTTTCTTTAAAACTGGGCCAGTCGGATAAATAATTAAGCAACATGGGCTTTATAAAATTTGAACAAAAGACCAAAAATTAAAATTGAATAAAAGATTGAGCCTAAAAAAAATCTTTTTGCATTTTCTGATTTAGACTAAGGCAAAAATAAATAAAATTAAAAAATAGGATCCAAGAAAAATATTTTTGTTTTTCTTTAAAGTTTTCTAAGATATAAAATTATACTAAGACAACAACAAAATAAAATCTTTTTGACTTTTTGGTAAATTAACAAGCTAAATGAAACATAAAATCTTTTTGTGTTTTTCTCAAGGATTACATAAAATAAAATAAAATTAAAAACTAAATTAACATACTACATACTGAAATTTCTCTCCCTCAATTAAACACATATCCTTTCAAATCTAGACTCTAGAACCTTTTTACCCATTGAAATACAAACAAACCTGGAAATATTAGCGGCCCACACAATTATGAACAATTCACATAGCAAACTTCAGGATCATTAATCATTAAAAATATACTTAGATAAAGAAATATTGAATTTAATTTTGTGATACAATCCTTTAAATTTGAATAACAGATTTTTTTCTAAATAAATGAATTTCAAACACATATGTTTGAAATAGAATTATTTTAGAAAATGTCTGGAATTTAACTAGAAGGTGGATTCAACATGCCGATATGAGATACTAAAAACTGAAAACGAGGTTCGTCTAAAACTTTAGTAAAAATATCAGCAAGTTGATATTCTGTGCCTACAAAATACAATTCAATTGTTCCCTTTTCTACGTGATCTTTAACGAATTGTTACCTGATATCTATGTGTTTTGTTCGTGAGTGCTGCATGGGATTGCAAGAATTAGCAATCGCACTTCTAGAATCACAGTATATTGGGATATTGGTGAGCGAGAATCCATAATCACGTAACTGAATTCTCATCCACAGCACTTGAGAGCAACAACTTGTAGCTGCAACATACTCAGCTTCTGCTGTGGATGTGGAGACACAGTTCTGCTTTTTGGAGGACCAACTCACCGGTCTGTCACCCAAAAACTGTATTCTGCCTGATGTGCTTTTCCTATCAACTCTACAACCCGCAAAATCAGCATCTGAAAAGGCAGTAAGATCAAAGTTGGTTCCCTTTGGATACCAGAGACCAAGATCGGGTGTACCCTTAAGATAACAAAAAATTCGTTGTACCGCAGTTAGGTGTGATTCTTTTGGGTCAGCCTGAAAACGAGCACAAAGACATGTTGAAAACATTATATCTGGTCTACTAGCTGTAAGATATAGTAAGGATCCAATCATTCCTCTGTAAGTTGTATTGTCAACACTTTTCCTGGCAGGATTAGTGTCTAACTTACAGTTTGAAGTCATGGGAGTTGCGATACTTGTCCAAGAGTCTAACTTATACTTATTGAGAATGTCAAGAGTATATTTCGACTGGTTCACAAAAATCCCATTTTCAAGTTGTTTGACTTGTAATCCGAGAAAAAATTTCATTTCTCCCATCATACTCATCTCAAACCTGGACTCCATTAGGAATGAGAAATCCTTACAGATATTACAGTCATTAAATCCAAATATAATATCATCGACATATATTTGGACTAGCAATATGTGCTGGCCTTCCTTTTTAGTGAACAATGTTGTGTCCACCACACCTTTGCTAAAACCAGCAAAGATAAGAAAGTTGGAAAGACTGTCATACCATGCTCGAGGTGCTTGTTTCAAACCATAGAGGGTTTATGTGCATCAACAAATCCTTGTGGTTGTTCAACGTACACCTCTTCTCATCTATCGAAGCCGCACCTTTTGAAGCCTTATACGGACGCAAGTGTCGAAGCCCTACTTGTTGGCATGAAGCCAGTGAAGCACCAATCGCTGGTCCCGAATTACTTCAACAGACCAATGACAAGATTCGTATCATTCGTCAGCGCTTAGAAACCGCTCAATCTCGACAGAAGTCGTGTCACGACCGACGCCATAAGCCACTGGAATGGGTTTATGTGCATCAACAAATCCTTACATGGTTTCGGTATTATAGAAAAAGGTTTCGGTAGTTGCAGGTTTCGGTACAACTTAAGGTTTCGGTACTTCTATGGGGTTTCAGCATTATTACCGAAATTAATTAGATTTTCTAGAGGTTTCTATATTTTAAGGAAGGGAGTTTCGGTATATACCGAAACCATAAAGGTTTCGGTACTATACTTCCATGCAAACGCACACACACTGCACTTTAGGTTCTTTCATTTTCAACACAATTGGAAATATTTTAAGGAGATTGGATGCATAAAAGTTAACTTCATCATACATTCGCACCGATTCATGAATTATTCCGGGTTCGGTTTGTTCTTTAAACCCGTAACCCACAAAACACACTGTTCACACACTTAGATTTATAAATTCATGAGATTACCTTTTAGAAATTAGTAGATGGTTGCTTGGTTGCTTGAGTCTTGCTTGATTCTTGAATTTATTTGCACAATTGGAGGTCTCTTGAGGTTGAAGATAAAAGCGTAGGTTGAAGAAGGGAAGGAAAAGCAGGGAAGAAATTTGGGGATAATGAGAACTCAATTCTCATTTAGGTATATATATTTTCCCAAATTTCAAAATTATCACTTTAGGCAATATAGTTTTCTTTATTTGGGTATTTGTATTTAGCTTTAAAATTTGGCAACCAACTTTTTTGTTTTTTATTCATACCTTCTTTTAATATTTTGCACTTAATAAATAATACATATTTAGAAAATTAACTTTAAAATAATTTCAATCATTTAATTGCATAAGTTAGCAATTAATTTCATTAATCCAATAATTTACATCATAAAACGCAAATTGCAACATAAACACACAATTTAGAAAGCGAGGTGTTATAGTATGAGCCCACCACGCTTGCACTTCGTCCCCGAAGTACCTAGGGCTCAAACAGATGCGGATAACGAACTCTCATGTCTTGCTCAGATTCCCAGGTCTGGGATGTTCCATGAGAAGTTCTCCATTGCACCAACACCATTGCCACTTCTCGATTCCTTAGCTTCTTCATCTTTGTCTCCAGAATAACCTCAGGCTCGTCACATTGCAGCTTCTCATTAATCTTATAAGTCAGATGATCCGCCCACTTTTCGCTTTCGTTTTCCTTGCACTTCCTCAGTTGTGAGACGTGAAACACCGGATGTATGTTGGATAACTCGTTCGGCAAGTCCAAAAGATATGACTGACTCCCAACACGTTCGATGATCTTGAAAGGACCAACGAACCGTGGTGCTAACTTGCCATGTTTGCCAAATCTGAACACGCCTTTCATTGGTGAGACCTTCAATACCACATAATCATCCTTCTGAAATTCCAGTGGCTTATGGCGTCAGTCGTGACACGACTTCTGTCGAGATTGAGCGGTTTCTAAGCGCTGACGAATGATACGAATCTTGTCGTTGGTCTGTTGAAGTAATTCGGGACCAGCGATTGGTGCTTCACCGGCTTCATGCCAACAAGTAGGGCTTCGACACTTGCGTCCGTATAAGGCTTCAAAAGGTGCGGCTTTGATAGATGAGTGATAGTTGTTGTTGTAAGAAAACTCTGCTAACGGCAAGTAATCGTCCCAATTACCACTAAACTGTAGAACACAAGCTCGCAGCATATCTTCGAGTGTAAGGATCATGCGCTCGCTTTGGCCATCAGGCTGCGGATGATACGTCATGCTCATTCTGATCTTGGTGCCTAATCCTTCTTGTAATGCAGTCCAGAACCTTGAAGTGAACCGGCTGTCGCGATCGGAAACGATTGACAATGGCACCCCATGTCGAGAAACGATTTCATCTATGTAGATCTTAGCCAGTTTCTCCAGTGAATAGTTCTCGCAAATCGGAATGAAGTGTGCGACCTTGGTTAAACGATCCACAATCACCCATATTGCATCGTGTTGTCTCCGCGTAGTCGGCAGCTTTGTCACAAAATGCATCGTTATGTGATCGAACTTCCACTCGGGAATTGGTAGAGGTTGAAGACTGCCGTAAGGATACTGATGCTCCGCTTTGACTAGCCGACAAGTAACACAATTCTCGACATGCTGACCCACGTCTCTTTTCATACCAGGCCTCCAATACTCAGCTTTTAGATCGTTGTACATCCTGGTACTGCCAGGATGTACTGAGAATTTAGAACAGTGAGCTTCTGAAAGGATTTTCTGTCGAATATCACCAAATTTGGGAACCAAAACGCGATTCATGAAGAGCTTTAAGCCACGAGGGTTATCAATTAAGAATTGAAGTTGCCCTTTCATATCCTCAGAGTTGAGGTTTTTCTCTTTTAGGGCTTCGGCTTGAGCAACAAGAATTTCATCGATCAGAGTAGATGAAAACGAAGTATTAGTCAGAGTATAGAGACATTTAGCGGAATAAGATTTTCGACTCAATGCATCGGCCAACACATTTGCCTTGCCGGGGTGATACAGAATTTCACAGTCATAGTCTTTGATGAGTTCCATTGGGCGTCGCTGGCGCATGTTGAGCTCCTTCTGACTGAAAATGTACTTAAGACTCTTGTGATCTGTATATAATTGACATTTGGTGCCGTAGAGGTAATGACGCCACGTTTTCAACGCGAAAGTCACTGCAGCAAGTTCAAGATCATGAGTCGGCTGACTCTTTTCATGATCCTTGAGTTGGCGAGAAGCATATGCTATAACTCGGCCGCTTTGCATCAGAACACACCCGAGCCTTTGATATGAAGCATCGCTGAAGACTACAAAGTCTTCATTGCCTTCGGGTAAGGCAAGAATAGGTGCTTCGGTGAGTTTCTGTTTTAAAGTTTGAAATGCAATTTCTTGAGCTTCTTCCCAAATAAAGGGAATGTTCTTGCGAGTAAGAGAGGTAAGAGGCACGACTAATTTAGAGAAGTCCTTAATGAATCGACGGTAGTAACCCGCCAATCCCAAGAAACTTCGGATCTCAGTAACTGATTTGGGAGATTCCCAGTTTTGAATGGATTCTATTTTAGAAGGATCTACAGCGATTCCTTCACCGGATATCACGTGTCCAGGAAATTATATCTCATAAGATACAAGATTTGCACGTTAACGCTGAGCATGAAAATTAAAGAAAAGATAAACTTAAAGTGAATAAATCGAGACTGTGAGCACCTGTCGCAACCAAAATTCGCATTTAGAGAACTTGGCGTAAAGTCGCTCCTTGCGCAGCAACTCTAGCAGTTCTCTAAGATGCACAGCATGCTCAGCTTCAGTTTTCGAGTAGATGAGAATATCGTCTATAAAGATGATAACAGACTTCTCAAGTATTGGTCTACAAACACGGTTCCTTAGATCCATGAATGCCGCAGGAGCGTTTGTAAGGCCAAAGGGCATAACAAGAAACTCGTAATGCCCATATCTGGTACGGAAAGCTGTTTTTGAGACATCCTCTTCACGTACTTTGAGCTGATGATACCCAAATCTAAGATCGATCTTTGAGAAGTGACTAGCTCCCTGAAGTTGGTTGAAAAGATCATTAATTCTAGGCAACGGATATTTATTCTTTATTTTTACCTTGTTCAACTCCCTATAATCAATGCACATCCGGAGAGTCCCATCTTTCTTCTTAACGAAAAGAACGGGAGCTCCCCAGGGAGATGAACTTGGTCGTATGAGTCACTTATCAAGCAAATCTTGCAATTGCTTCATCATTTCTTGCATCTCAGCAGGTGCAAGTCGATATGGGGCTCGAGCAATTGGTGTCGCGCCTGGCACTAAATCAATTCCGAACTCCACCTGACGGTCTGGTGGAAGTCCAGAGATGTCCTTAAGAAACACATCGGGAAACTCTAAGGCTATCGGTACCTCGGCTACAGTTTTCTTTTCAGACTTAGCAGCTATTGCATATGTTAAGTAAGACACGCAACCCTTAGCTATATGCTTCCTAGCTTTCACTACAGAGATCAAACATAAGTCACCTTTCTTTTTGTCAACATAGATGCAGATACTGCGGCCATCCGGAGTAGTGAGCTTGATTAACTTCTTTTTACAAATAATGTTGGCGTCATGGTGAACTACCCAATCCATACCCACGATGACGTCGAACTCGTGAAAATCCATCGGAATAAGGTCAAGTTGAAATGTGCAGTTGTCGAGCAGAATGATGCAATCACGGTAAATTTTATCTGTAGACACACTTACATTACTATCCGTTTCAATATCAAAGATTACAGGTAGTGTAGTCGGTGTAATTCCAAGTTTAGATGCAAATGTACTTGATATGAAAGAACGATTTGATCCCGAATCGAAAATAACTCTAGCAGGAACAGAGTTAACAAGAAACATACCAGATAGTACATCTGGTATTTCCTTCGCTTGCTCGGTCGTTATTTGAAATGCGCGGTTCTGACTTCGTGCTGGTTCGTTACGGCGACTAGAACCTCCGCGTGATGTGCTATGCCGGGCCGGTTGGTTTTGTCTTTGTTGTTGTTGTTGATGTTGTTGTTGTTGCTGAGGTTGGTGTTGTTGCTGTTGCTGTCGTTGATGATGCTCTGCACTTAGATAAATTAAACTGAACAGATGCATGCATGCCCGCTCAGTATGTTCAGGGTGTAAATAATTGTTGCAAAGTTTAACTTTGTTAGGACATTCTTCACTGCTATGCCCTATGTTGTTGCACACGTAGCATCTCACATCATTGGGGTTACAACGCCCAATGTGCGACTTATGGCAGCGGCGACACTGCCTCGGTTCAGAATACACCGCATAAGAACGAGCTTGTTGTGCCGTAGATGAGCTGAACTGTCGGGATTGAGACTGTGATTGACAGTATCTGGATGAAGATATCGAATAATTACAAGTGCGTGACTTCTTGGGCGGTGATGGACAAGTCGGGTTGAAAGATGAAGCAGGAACTCCTCCAGCACGAGTAAAATCCTGCTCGAGAATTTGAGCAGCTTCAACGACATCAGCATAGTTGGTGTACCTTTGGTGCTTTAAGAACTTCTGATACTCGGGATGTAGACCCATTAAGAAGTGTTCGATCTTTCTCTTTTCAGTAGCAACTTGATAGTCAGACAGCAAGCTTAAACGCGTGAATTCGATCTCATACTCGGTCACCGATTTGGTTCCCTGAGTAAGAGACATCAGCCTCTCTTCCAGACGTTTCTTTTCATCAGCCGGGCAATACTGATGAAAGAAAATAACTTTAAAATCATCCCTAGATAGGGACTTGTTAGTACATCCTGTGTGACGATAGCAGTCTAAGTTTAGATAGCATTTTGTGTAAGTCATTTTACTTGATATTGAATATTAACAAGTGGTTGATATATATGTTTGATTATGTATGTTTGATATTGATTGATTGTATGTTTGAACTTAGGGTAACGTATTACAATAAGTTCAAAAATAAAACTCAAAGATAAATTCAAACATAAGTTCAAACATAAGTTTGAAAGATAAGGTTCGAGTTTAGGCTAAGTTCGAATTTGTCTATGAGGACAAGTTCGAATAGGCCTTGGGCCAAGTTCGAATTTGTCCTAGACAAAGTCGAACCTGTTAGTATAATTAAGGGTTAATTCGATTAATTAACAGACTTTTGCAGAGACTTGTCAGATTTCAGAGAGTTTAAGCAAAAGGGCGATCTCGAACTTGCTAGCATTTTGGAGAGTTTCGTTTGGAGAGAATCATCGTGTTGGGACGTTCTAGTTGTTTGTCTATCACCGTGGTAGTCTCCGTGTTTCGGTGTGCGTGGTCTTTCCGTCAAGCCACTAACGAGGATTCCACACTCGTTGGAAGGTGTCGCGTCAAGATAGATCCGTAGAGAGCAGACCTTACAAGTGGTATCAGAGCCATTGGGTGTTCGTGGTGTTCTTCGTGTTCAGTAGAAACATCTGTGGTTTCGTGACGTTTTGGACGGTTACATCACACTTTTGGACGAATTTTCGAGTTTATCAAGTAAGATATCGGAAAATACTTTGCATTAGTTCAAGTTTTTGATCAAAATCAATATTTTACTCTTAAAAATATTGGTTTAATCTGAAACCTTGAAAAATTTGAAGTATTAGCCGTTTTTCAAACTTGCGGCGCTCGAACATCAAGGGGTATTAGGGTTTACTCACATTTTGAGTGTATCAGAAAAATACGCTCCTTTCGAAGTTCTTTAGGGTTTGATTCGATTTTCCTTCATTCGAATTTGCTCAGAATTCGAATTTTTCCCTAAATTCGAATTTAGAATTTCGAATTTGATATACCTTCGAATTTGTCATTTATTTCGAATTTAGTTGGACTTCAAACTTACTCAGGTTCGAAAGAGTTAATTTAAATTAATTTCGAATTAATTTAATTAAGTTTTAAATTCAAAAATTTTTGAGAAAATGACAAGTTTACAAAGGTTTATTGAGATGGACCACGAGGTCGGAAAAGCAAATTCTCCACCAAAGTTGATGAAATTGGAGGATTATTATTGGTGGAAGGATAGGTTCGCCGACTTCTCTAGATTTAATGATATGAGGATGTGGATATGTATTGACGAGGGATATGTTCCTCCTACAACAGAGGTTGAAGGACGTCAAAGAGTCTTGTCATATCAAAAGATGAAGGATGATGATAAGAAGCTTTATGAGGCCGAAAACCGAGCATTCTCGATCATTAGAATGGCTTTACCTCAGGAGATCCTGCACACATTTCACAATCAACGAACAGCAAAAGAATTGTGGGATGCTTTGGAGAAAAGGTGTGAAGGAAATCCTAGAGTTAGGAAAAATGGAATGGAAATGCTCAAACAGCAGTTCGCCATATTCAAAGCTTTGAAGAACAAAAAGCTGGATGAGACAATTACCAGATTCTATCATTTGTTAACTGAGTTAGACAACCACGATGTCGAATGTAGTGAGTCAGAGAAGATTGTCAAAATTCTAGATGCTTTACCAGCCAAATGGGAGATGTATGTGGCGCTGATAAAACATGATGAAGACAAGTTCTATACTCTAACTCTAGAAAATGTCATAGGAACGCTGAGGTCTTATAACTTTGAATTGCTGAAGAAGGAACGGGATTATGACCAGGTACAGGATCCGGATATGTATTTTGGGAAATCCAAACCTTCAGGGGCAACTGACGTGAAGACGGCTACAACATTCTTTTCGGGTGAAACATCGACTCAGGTTGAAGCAGAAGACTCAGTGAGCCGGGCTTTCTTAGGGTTTTCAAGACCAGAATAAAAGCCAACTCAGTCTACATCTACATCTCAAGGGTATTCAAAGATGCCAATGAGTGCAAATCAGCTGAAGACCATCTAAATCTGTTGGCTTCATTTGTGGCCGCCTATGGCAATTGCATTCAAGGGAAAACCAACAATCCTGCTCTATGGGATGAGGACTATGATCAGGTGGACCCTGATGATTTAGAGGAGATGGATCTGCATTGGCAACTGGCCATGGTAACTCAGCGAGTTAAAAGATTTATCAAGAGGACGGGCAGAAATCTCAATGTCAGTAACAATAAGATTGGGTTTGATAAATCCAAAGTTAAATGTTACAACTGCCAAGGGTTAGGACATTTCGCTAGAGAGTGTCAAAGACCTAAAGTCGAGAACTACCAGAACCAGTACCAGAATCAATCTCAAGGGAGATATCAGCAGGGTAATTCAAGCAGTCAGGCAAATATAGATGGTCTGTTATCCAATGTCACAGCTGACGGACAGCTCGATGGAATGTATGACTGGAGTACACGTCCAGAGTCCAACGCTAGAGCCTTTATGGCTGAAGTCACGGAGACTGGAAGTGTCGGAGCAGAGGAACAGGCAGGGGACATCAATCAGAATGATAGCAGTCCTAGGTTTGTAGAAAAGTCAGAAGATCAGACGATTCTGGAGTTCGCCGCACAGATGGCCAACGTGGAATCAGATCACGCCAAGGTAATTCTGAACTTCTCTATTTTCCGTGATTTATGTGCTTTGTGTGCTATGTCTAATGATAGATTAAACTTAGTACTAGAATCACATCAAAATATAACTGCTCAGAATGAATCCTTAAAATCAGACAACGCTAGCCTATTAGATATAAAGGAAGACCTTAGAAATAAGCTTAAGGCAGATGCACAAGATGTCGTAGTTCTTAAGGACAAGCTGAGTGAGCAGTGTGTTAGAATAGAACTAATGTATGAACATGTTGAGGCATTAACCAAAGAGCTTAAGATCAAAGAGGTAGAGCTAGCTAAATCTAAGGTTAAGGTAGCCGAGGTGAATAGTAAACTGGAAAAGTTTTGGAACTCATCACTCAACCTAGGGAAGATCTTAGATGCACAGCATCAGTCTAAGAAACCTGTAGGTTTAGGATATAATGAGAGTCCTCCACCTTTCAATGATAACTATGTACCTCAGCCTCAGGAGAAAACTGAAAAACCAGTTGAATCAGAGGTAGCACCTCAACCTAAGTCTGAACCAGTTAAGGATAAAGACGCTAGGGTGACTAGTAATAATGTCAAGATTAAGAAGGTCAAATTTGTGCCATCTTCCAGTGATAAGTCTGTAGGAGAAGCCAAAATTGACTTTAATAATCAAAAGGAGGACACAGTCACTATAGTTGAGACGAAAGAACAAGACACTAGGGAGACACCTAAGTCAAAGGGCACGCATAAGAAGTCTCCTAAGTCAAAGGGCACGCATAAGAAGTCGATTGACAAAATGTCTTGCTTTAGATGTCATGAAAAGGGACATGTTGCTTTTAGTTGTCCACATAGGAAGGTAAACTCTACACCTAAAATAGGAAAACTGGAATAACATAAACCTTCTCCAAGTGTAGCAAGCACAAGTGGTTTTCATAACACCGAGAAAATTGTGCAAGCCACACCAAAGAGTGCTGTGAAACAAACACATGTGTGAGGTCGACCCAACGAAGAGATTAGGACTAATTCACCAAATAGAGTCCCTAATCAATCTAGGTGAGGACCACAACAGAATTATAGGAGTACTACACCTAGAAGAGCTTACACTCCGGTTAGGTCACACACTCCTGTAAGACATCAAACACCAGGTAGAGCTCAGGGATATCACTCGGAAATGTCGTATAATCGAAATTATTCAAGAGCTCCACAGCAAATGACTACACAAAGGCCGAGAGTGAACTTAAATCACTCTGCACCACAACAGGCTCTAATTCAAACACCCAAGTCACCTGAACGGAGAGACGGGTATTTGAAAGAGTTCAAGTATGTGGACGAGAATGGTATTACCAAGTCAGTCATGGCTTGGGTTCCCCGTGATAACTAACCTCTTTTCTTTCATGTGCAGGAGATAACTACAGGTCTAAACAACAAGTGGTTCGTCGACAGTGGTTGCTCTAGGCACATGAATGGGGAAAGAAGTCTACTCGCAGACTTCAAAGGAGGGAATAGGGAATTTGTATCGTTCAATGGAAATAAGGGAGGAAATATCACCGGTACTGGAGTGGTCGCTAATGAGACTATCAAACTGGATCAAGTTTATCACGTTGATAAACTGGTTCACAATCTCATTGGTGTATCTCAAATCTGTGATAAGAAGAACTCAGTACTTTTCACCGATATTGAGGCGTTAGTGCTGAAATTGGGATTCAAAGTACCTGAAGAGTGGATACTGATGAGGGCTCCAAGGAAGAATGACATGTACATGCTAGACATGAACAAGCCGGAATCTTCAATGGGACCAGTATGTCTACTATCTAAAGCTTCAGTGACGGAATCAGTTTTATGGCACAGACGCATGGCACACTTGCACTTTAAGAAAAATGAATTAGATTACGAAAAATGGAATGGTGCAAGGTGTTCCAATTAAGAGTTTTCAGTTTGAAGACAAGTGTCTGTCGTGCAATAAAGGAAAACAACACAAGAAGACACACAAGTCCAAGACTCAGAATTCTATAGCTGCCACGTTCGATTTGTTGCATATGGACTTGTTCGGACCAATCAACAAAAGGAGTATAGGTGGTAGTTGGTATTGTTTAGTTATTACTGATGATTACTAACGAATTTATTGGGTTTTCTTTTTAGGTTCAAAGGACGAGACAACTGTCAAGCTAATCGGGTTCTTAGACCACGTGGAAAACTCTTACGGAACGAGGGTAAAACATATCAGGAGTGATAACGGTACGGAATTCAAAAACACGGTTATTGGTGTATATTTCCTATCAAAGGGCATAGTGCATTAATTTAGTGCACCATATGAGCCACATCAAAATGGGGTGGCAGAACGGAAAAACTGGACTTTGATTGAGGCAGCAAGGACCATGCTCTCGGATTCAAAGCTTCCTACCATGTTTTGGGGGGAGGCAGTGAATACTGCATGTCATGTTTTAAACAGGGTCCTTAATGTCAAATCATTGAACAAAACCTGTTATGAAGTTTTAAATAAAAGGCCACCAAATTTAACTGGCTTCGAACCATTTGGGGTACCATGTACGTTCATGAAAACAAAACATCAACATAAGTTCGGTGAAAAGGCTGACGAAGGATACTTCCTAGGTTATGTGCCGAACTCACCAAATAAAAGGGTTTTTAACAAATCAAATGGTACAGTAGAGATTGTGTATAACATTGATGTTACTAGTTATACACATGAACCCCAAACTGGTCCGGAATGGATTTTTGATTATGACAAATTTATTGAATCATTTAACATTCCTTTGGTTGGAAATGCAGGTACAATCGAACAGGACTTGTCGTCATTAAATCTGAATGACGAGGGTCAAAGTTTTCCGAGGACGACCTTTCCATCAACATCTGAGACTACAACAACTGAAGATAGATCTCCAGCAGAGAATGATTCTGAGTTGCCTACAAACAAAAATCAGACAACAAATAATAACTCTGAAGACAGTGGTCGTGAGGAAGAAAATGTAGAGTCTGAAGTCGTTCCCCCGATAGGTGAGATAGGATCGAACTTAGGAGATAATCTTAGGGTTGATGAGATAGAAGCATCGAGGATTAACAAGGATCATCCAGTTGAGAGTATCATAGGAAATCCTAATGCTGGTGTAAGGAGTAGGAGTAGTTTGAATAACAACAAAGTGTTGTTGTCGATGATCAATGACTCCAAGGCCTTTCACACTTGCCTCTACTCATGTTTCATCTCGCAAGTAGAGCCGAAGAATGTGCAAATGGCATTAAAGGACAACTCTTGGGTTGAAGCGATGCAGGAAGAACTGTCACAGTTTAGGAAACTTGAAGTGTGGGAGTTAGTTCCGTTACCTCGAGGAGAAGTTGCAATAGGAACCAAGTGGGTTTTCAAGTGCAAGAGAGATGATCGGGGTATAGTGACTCGCAACAAGGCAAGGCTTGTGGTAAATGGTTTCAACCAAGAGGAAGGAATCGATTACAATGAAGTATTTGCGCCAGTGGCAAGGCTTGAAGCACTCCGTTTGTTTCTAGCTTTTGCATCCTTCAAACGTTTTAAGGTTTATCAACTCGATGTAAATAGTGCTTTTCTTTATGGGAAAGTGAAGGAACTGGTGTATGTGGAACAGCCGCCCGGGTTTACAGATCCTAAGTATCCAGACAGAGTCTATCGGTTAGATAAGGCTTTGTATGGACTAAATAAAGCACCCAGGGCGTGGTACAAGACACTATCTAATCATCTTTTAGATGACGGGTTTGAAAGAGGGAGAATAGATACTACGCTGTTTGTGAAAACAAAAGGTGAACATTTCATCTTGGTACAAGTGTACGTCGATGATATCATTTTCAGGTCATCAGACGAGCAGATGTGCAAAGACTTTGACAAGGTGATGAAGTCTAAGTTTGAGATGAGTGCTATGGGTGAGTTAAACTTCTTTCTGGGTTTGCAAGTCGAACAGAGGATGGAGGGCATGTTTATTCATCAGAAGAAGTATGTCTACGACATTTTAGAGCACTTCGGGATGGAACGGACAAAGCTGACTGCTCACCTCAGCACGCCGATTCAAGTGAATCATAATCTCGGACCGGGTACCGAAAGTGATACCGATGTGAATCCGACATTATATCGGGCCATGATTGGATCACTTATGTATTTAACTGCTTCTAGACCTGACATAATGTTTGCTGTGTGTATTTGTGCTAGGTTTCAAGCTAATCCAAAAGAGATGCACATGAAAGCTGTGAAGCAGATTCTGAGATACCTCAAGTCGAAACCGAAGCTGG
Source organism: Centrapalus pauciflorus (assembly GCA_020465985.1). Lineage (NCBI taxonomy): Eukaryota > Viridiplantae > Streptophyta > Magnoliopsida > Asterales > Asteraceae > Centrapalus > Centrapalus pauciflorus. Next base: position 236,730 of record JAANYP010000876.1, read on the forward strand.
GACTTTGGTATCACGCAGATGGTGATCTGGAATTGGAAGCATTCACGGATTCAGACTATGGAGGATGCAGCTTGAATCGCAAGTCAACAACTGGAGGTTGTCAGTTCTTTGGAGGGATACTCGTTTCCTGGCAATGCAAGAAACAGACTTCGGTAGCCGTGTCAACGTGCGATGCCGAATATGTTGCTGCTGGTAGTTGCTGTTCACAGGTTTTGTGGATACAACAACAATTGCGGGATTACGGTTTGACTTATACTCATACTCCTATTAGGATAGATAACCACATAACAGCGCGACCCTCGAATAAGAAATATCCGCTCGATTCCAGTAATCCACTCGAGCGCTTCGATAGAGTTTGCAGCTCCTTTGAAAGGTTGAGCTCTGCAAGCTTTGAAGTAACGAAAGTTGTAGCCCTTAGGAGGGACTACAGGAGCTTCCTCCTCGTCAGTGTCGTCGTTTTGGCGTCCAATATCAACGTGCTGCTTCTTCCTACGTTCCTCTCTGCGCCTAGTTTCGACTTCATCACGAGCACGAAACTGATCTTGCAAAAACTTAGTTTGACGCTCGTTGTTCTCATTAAGCATGGTTTGCATTATTTGCATGATTTGTTCAGGATTGAGTCCACCTCCAGCTCCTTCACCAGATCCAGACATAGTATGATATAATATAAATAGCACTTGCATAAGAATAGATATAATTCCTATTCTATCCCATTTCCCAATTCCTAAAGTAAGGTCAAAGCCTATCTCAAGTCAAGTTAAAGCCTATATATTCGAAGCTAATATCTTTGCTTAAAAGTTTGAGTCCAAGTGTTATTGCTAACACTTGAATCCCTCAAACTAGTGCTCTGATACCATTCTGTCACAACCTTGCTTTAAACATGCTTGCTTAATCCCAGGAATAATTAACAATTGCCATAAACATAATAATAAGTCTAAAGCTTGCATAAATCTAAATAAAGATTACAATAAGTCATGCACTACACGTGCTACAAGGTTACAGTGTTAAATTGCTATTACATCACAATATAAATAAAGGCAACTACGCAGGTGCCAAAGCAGCTCAATACTATACCATAAGCTGAATAGTGAGTTAAGTCCTCTGGGTTGATCAGAAAATAGACCTAAGCAGATGGTCCAGCTTGCTGTTTACCTTTGCCTGTAAAATAGTGAGTAGCAACTGTAAGTTAATTGCTTAGTGAGTTAACAGAAATTCATGATGCATGTAACATATGTGGCAAAATGAAAGTGCCTATAAAGGCTGCAATGCTTGCTTGCTTGCTAATGCTTTTACCCAGAATGAGTGCTTGCACAATTGAGACATTGCACGCTGAAAAGGAGATGCCACCACTAGTGGTTACCACTGACAGATGATCAATCTGTGATGCGGGGCTAGCTACCCGCATAATGCTTGGGATAGTGGTGAGCATCAGAGTTGCTTGCTTGTAAAGTAAAATGCTTATGAAATGCATAAAAAAATGCTCAAACAAAGCTTGATGTATAATATGCTGAATAATAAACAGATAGCAATAATTTATGCACATTAATAGATCAAATGTAAGATCCGGCTAAGCTGGGCACCGCCTGTACCACAGTGTTCGCCTTCACTCACAAAAGTCTATTGAAGTCCAAAGAAGGCATATAGAAGCAAATGATGTCTCAATTACATAAAATACATGTAAACCAGAATAACTGTTACTCACTATACTGTCTTATGCTTTGTCATACTCTAAAATGCTTGCTCGAGCTTATCTAGACTTTAATATTGCTTTTGGCTTTGGCTTTGCTTAACTGACTTGAAAGTCTGCTATATGGGCTTTGACACTTTTAAATAGACTTTAATACATTCTGGCACTGGTATATATATTTTCCCAAATTTCAAATTTATCACTTTAGGCAATAAAGTTTTCTTTATTTGGGTATTTATATTTAGCTTTAAAATTTGGCAACCAAATTTTTTTTTATTCATACCTTCTTTTAATATTTTGCACTTAATAAATAATACATATTTAGAAAATTAACTTTAAAATAATTTCAATCATTTAATTGCATAACTTAGCAATTATTTTCATTAATTCAATAATTTACATCATAAAACGCAAATTGCAACATAAACGCACAATTTAGAAAGCGAGGTGTTATAAAAATCCACTTTGTTCCGATTATGGTTCGGTCTTTGGGTTTGGAAACTAACCGCCATACTATGAGCTGTTCAAACCGGTTGAGCTCTTCTTGCATTGCCATAATCCTGTATGGGTCTTTCAAGGCTTCATCCACACAAGTAGGCTCTATCATACTAAGGAATGACGCAAAGAGACATTTATTAGCAGATGCGCTTCGAGTTTGGACACCGGTAGAGAGATCACCAATGATTTGTTCGGTTGGGTGACTCTGGGTCCATTTTGTCTCGTGTGGAAGGGGTGAACGAGATGGAAGCTCAGTGGTGAGTGTGGGAATGGATGATGGGTCATGATCGATGGTTTTGAAAGAAGGTACCACTGTTTCTGGTTCGGGTTCGGCTTGATCAGATAAAGGGATAATGTTTGGCATTATGTGTGAGGGCATTTCATGAGTAGATTCAACTGAAGATGTATCAGTGGATGAAGTGGATGGTGGAGGATATAAAGTGGTAGGTGAATTAGATGGAGTTTGTTGCGCAGTTGAATCGTTGGATGTGTTACTAAAGAAGAAACATTAGAAGTATTAGCACTAGAACCAAAAAATTCTACATAAAATGGATCAAATAAATTAACTAAATCAGAAAGAAAAAAAAAGAAGAAGATTGTGAAGAGTCTCCAGGCATTGGTGTAAAGCGTGGTCCTGATAGGTCAACTTCGGGTGCCAGTTCAGCCATTTCATCAGATGTGACATGCACACTCTCATTGACTGTCCTGGTGCGAGTATGGTATGTGCGATATGCCTTCGAGTTGGATGAGTATCCAATGAAGATCGCTTCATCCGCATTCTCGTTGAATTTCCCGAGGTTGTCCTTGTCGTTAAGCACGTAGCACCTGCAACCAAATACACGTAAGTACTTGATAAAAGGAACTTTATTTAGAAATAGTTGGTATGATGTTTTATTGAAGCGCTTATGGATTATGGAGCGATTCTGCGTCTAGCAAGCTGTTGACATGGCTTCGGCCCACAAGAACGGAGGTAGCTTTGAGTATGTCAGCATTGTGCGAGCAGCTTCCACAAGGGTCCGGTTACGCCTTTCCACGACTACATTTTGTTGAGGTGTTCTAGCAGCAGAAAACTAATGATGAATACCTTTGGATCGAAGGAAGCTCTCTACTACTGAGTTCTTGAATTCCGTGCCGTTGTCAGATCGGATTGATTGAATAGACAGCTGCTGTTGGGTTTCGACACTCTTAATAAAGTCTATGATCTCTTGAGCTGTCTCATCCTTGGATTGCAAGAATTTAACCCAGGTATATTGTGAATAGTCGTTGACGATAACCAACACGTATTGTTTCCCATTTATACTCTGTGTTCGCAAGGGGCCGCATAAATCCATGCGAAGTAACTCCAATACTCTCTTTGAAGATGGTTCGGGTTTTGATTAGTGAGAAGATCTTTTCATCTTTCCTTTCTCACATGCTCCACATAGATGATCCTTTTCGTATCTCAGATCTGGGATTCCTTTAACCAGTTGTTTCGAGGCCAGCTTGTTGATATTTTCATATTTTAAGTGGGTTAACCTTCGGTGCCGTAACCAAGAGTCTTTTGATGAGGCTTTTGATAATAGGCAAATGCTATCCTTAACCATAAGCTTAGCTACGTCGATGGTGTAAAGGGCAGAGCTTCGGGAACCGGATAAAATTTCTTTTCCATCCATACTCTTAACACAACAGTTCTTAGCCCTAAATGTAACCTCTAGACCTTTATCGCAGAGTTGTCCTATGCTAAACAGATTATAAGATAACCCCTCAACATAGTCAACATCCTTGATGACTAGATTATTCAAGAGTAAATCCCTGTATCCTTTTATATGAGCATGATTATTATTCCCAAATTTGACTGTCCCACATTATTGTTCTAGTATGTTGGACAACAACTCTCTCCTCCCAGTCATATGCTTAGAGCAACCCGAATCCATATACCAGATGGATTTTGCCTGAAAATAAAGAATGCATACAATGAAAATCTATAGGCATTAAAGAAATCCATCAGAAATTAACATGCAAACCGTGTTCTGAACCGAGATGTTCAGTTTACATAATGATTTTAGACCGGGTCCTGAGCTGAGTGCACAAAAGCCAAACATGTCGGTTTAAGCACAACCGAAAAGCAGAAGAACGAGTCCTAGTCTTTGATAACTAGAAGCCAATTCAATGAAGTGCGGGTCTTGATCTGAAGTAACCAAGAACGATCTGCATTAAAATCACACAACTTTGGGTACCCATCTTAGGATGGGTCCTTTTGGATTAGGTGTTCCAGAAGAACATGGCATGTGTACAGTCTTAGAAACCCATTTAGCAATTATGTGTGGACTAAATGCAGAGCCTTTTGGAATCCATTTATGTTTGGATTTAGTAGGCTTTGGAACCTTAGGCGATGAAATTACCTTTGGTTTTGGACTTTTTGAAACTTGTTTAACATTTGCTTTTGGTTTGGGCCTTGGCAAAGTACAAGTCTTAGATTTTGTGGTGGCTGATGATGCAGTATTTTTTTATTTTCTTTTTCCTAACTCTTTTAACAGGATAACGCACGAAAGCATTCATTTCAGGTACTTGACGTCTAAAACGAGTTGGTCATAATTTAAACAAGTCACCAAACGAATACTTTAAACAAGAACCAGAATTCAGTACATCATTACAGATATTGTTTTCAGAGATTACATGCAACCTATCTCTAGAAACAAATTAATCTGGCATCACAGCCTTCTTCACAAAAAAACTGGAAAAATCTTGGATGGCCGTTTTGGGCACTCTTCTCACATGACCAGTATGAACAAAATGATGAGAGTCAGTACGTATGGAAGACTTAGACTTTGAAATATTTACTTTTCCTTGGTGAGTGGGTTTCTTGGAGGACTTAGATTGACTCTGAGCCTTCCTCGAAACCTCAAATTTAAAAGATTTTGAACACTCACCTTTACAACTGACAGAAGAAACTTCAACTTTGGCTTTACCTTTTTCCGATGAAGTGAGAGGGGCGTTGGTAGAATGTGAGACTTTTGGTAATTTTGAATGAGAAATTAAACTTTTTTGAAACCATGTCAAATTTTTCCTTGTAGATGGTTAATTCTACATTTTGTTGAAAATTTTGATTTGCCAATTTTTCCTCACTCTTGAGAAGAGCTTCTTGATAATCAAGAGCTTTCTTTGGAGTTGTCTTTAATTCCTTTTCTAAAACTTTGATTTTATGTTGAAGAACTTTTGTAGGAATGTAAAGATGAGGGATTGGTTTGACAGGTTCTGCTTTCATTTCCGCCTCTGAATAGCTAGACAAGAAATCCTCCTCTAGAGTAGGTACTCTATAAGGATAACTCTCGTTTAGATCATCATATTTAAAAGGCATTTGTTTTTCTTTATTTTCATTTCGTTTCTCATCCTCTTGGGTTAAAACTTCTTCCGATGTTTAATAAACGTGTTAGTGCATCCTGTGTGACGATAGCAGTCTAAGTATAGATAGCATTTTGTGTAAGTCAATTTACTTGCTATTGAATATTGACAAGTGTTTGATATATGTTTGATCATGTGTGTTTGATATTGATTGTCTGTATGTTTGAACTTAGGGTTATGTGTGAACTTAGGGTTATGTGTTACAATAAGTTCAAACATAAAGTTGAAAGATAAGTTCAAACATAAGTTTGAAGTCAGATTCGAATTTGTCTAGGAGGACAAGTTCGAATAGGCCTTGGGCCAAGTTCGAATTTATCCTAGACAAAGTCGAACCAGTCATTATAATTAAGGGTTAATTCGATTAATTATGGGACTTTTGCAGATTTCAGAGAGTTTAAGCAAAAGGGCGATCTCGAACTTGCTAGCATTTGGAGAGTTTCGTGTGGAGAGAATCACCGTGTCGGGATGATCCGTTGTTCGTCTATCACCGTGCTAGTCTCCGTGTTTCGGTGTGGGTGGTCTTTCCGTCAAGCCACTAATGAGGATTCCGCACTCGTTGGAAGGTTTCGCGTCAAGATAAGATCCGTAGAGAGCAGATCTTACAAGTGGTATCAAAGCCATTGGGTGTTCTTGGTGTTCTTCGTGTTCACAAGTAGCATTTGTGGTTTCTTGACGTTTTTGGACGGTCAAATCACGTTTTTGGATAGATTTTCGAGCTATACAAGCAACACAAAGGAAAATAGTTTGCATTAGTTCAATTTTTTGGTATAAATCAATATTTTTACTCTTAAAAATATTGGTTTAAACTGAAACCTTGAAAAAATCGAATTGTGAGCCGTTTTTCGAACTTGCGGCGCTCGAACATCAAGGGGGTATTACGGTTTACTCAAAATTCGAGTTTGTCAGAAAAATACGCTCCTTTCGAATTTCTTTAGGGTTTGATTCAAGTTTACTTAATTCGAATTTGCTTAGTTTCGAATTTTCATTAAATTCGAATTTAGGATTTCGAATTTAGTTTTCCTTCGAATTTGTCCTTATTTCGATTTTAGTTGAGTTCAAATTTAATTTCGAATTTAATTTCAATCAAATTTAAAATTAATTATATTCGATCTTCCTCAAGTTCGAAAGAGTTACTTTAAAATAATTTCGAATTAAATTAATTAAGTTTTAAATTCAAAATTTTTTGAAACAATAACAAGTTTACAATGGTTTATTGAGGTGGACCATGAGGTCGGCAAGGCATATTCTCCACCTAAGTCGATGAAGTTGGAGGATTATTATTGGTGGAAGGATAAGTTTGCTGAGGACCTATAATTTTGAATTGCTGAAGAAGGAACGGGATTATGACCAGGTACAGGATCCGGATATGTATTTTGGGAAGTCTAAACCTTCGGTGGCAGGTGAATTGAAAACAACTACAACATTCTTTACTGGTGAAACATCGACTCCGGTTGAAGTAGATGACTCAGTGAGCCGGGCCTTATTAGGGTACTCTAGACCGGATGAAAAGCCAACTCAGTCTGCATCTACATCTCAAGGGTATTCAAAGATGCTGATGAGCACAAAATCAGCTAAAGACCATCTAAATCTGTTGGCTTCATTTGTGGCCGCCTATGGCAATTGTGTTCAAGGGAAAATCAACGATCCTGCGCTATGGGATGAGGATTATGATCAGCTGGACCCTGATGATTTAGAGGAGATGGATCTGCAATGGCAACTGGCCATGGTAACTCAGCGAGTTAAAAGGTTCATCAAGAGGACGGGCAGAAATCTCAATGTCAGCAACAATAAATTGGGTTTGATAAATCCAAAGTTAAGTGCTACAACTGCCAAGGGTTAGGACATTTCGCTAAAGAGTGTCAAAGACCTAAAGTCGGAACTACCAGAACCAGTACCAGAATGAATCTCAAGGGAGTTATCAGCAGGGTAATTCAAGCAGTCAGGCAAATATAGCTGGTCTGTTATCCAATCTCACATCTGACAGACAGCTCGATGGAACATATGACTGGAGTACACATCCAGAGTCCAACGTTAGAGCCTTTATGGCTAAAGTCACGGAGACTGGAAGTGGGAGCAGAGGAACAGGCAGGGGACATCAACCAGAATGATAGCAGTCCTATGTTGGTAGAAAAGTCAGAAGATCAGACGATTCTGGAGTTCGCCGCACAGATGACCAACGTGGAATCAGATCACGCCAAGGTAATTCTGAACTTCTCTATATTTCGTGATTTATGTGCTTTATGTGCTACGTCTAATGATAGATTAAACTTAGTGCTAGAATGACATCAAAATCTAACTGCTCAAATTGAATCCTTAAAATCGGACAATGCCAGCCTCTTAGATATAAAGGAAGACCTTAGGAATAAGCTTAAGGCAGATGCACAAGATGTCATAGTTCTAAAAGACAAGCTGAGTGAGCAGTGTGTTAGAATAGAACTGATGTATGAACATGTTGAGGCATTGACCAAAGAGCTTAAGATCAAAGAGGTAGAGCTTACTGAATCTAAGGTTAAGGTAGCCGAGGTGAATAGTAAACTGGAAAAGTTTAGGAACTCATCACTGAACCTAGGGAAGATCTTAGATGCACAGCGTCAGTCTAAGAAACCTGTAGGTTTAGGATATAATGAGAGTCCTCCACCTTTCAATGATAACTATGTGCCTCAGCCTCAGGATAAGACTAATAAACCCATTGAATTAGAGGTAGCAACTGCACCTATGTCTGAATCAGTTAATGATAAAGAAGTTAGGGTGACTAGTAATAATGTCAAGATTAAGAAGGTCAAATTTGTGCCATCTTCTAGTGATAAGCCTGTAGGAGAAGCCAAAATTGACTTTAATAATCAAGAGGAGGAAACAGTCACTATAGTTAAGACGAAAGAACAAGACACTAGTGAGACACCTAACCTAAGTCAAAGGGCACGCATAAGAAGTCGATTGACAAAATGTCTTGCTTTAGATGTCATGAAAAGGGACATGTTGTTTCTAGTTGTCCACATAGGAAGGTAGACTCTACACCTAAAATTGGAAAGCCGGAACAACATAAACCTTCTCCAAGTGTAGCAAGCACAAGTGGTTCTCATAACACCGAGAAAATTGTGCAAGCCACACCAAAAAGTGCTGTGAAACAAACACCTGTGTCAGGTCGACCTAATGATGTGGTTAGGACTAATTCACCGAATAGAGTCCCTAATCAAACTAGGTCAGGACCTCAACAAAATTATAGGAGTACTACACCTAGAAGAGCTTACACTCCGGTTAGGTCACACACTCCTGTAAGACATCAAACACCAGGTAGAGCCCAGGGATATCACTCAGAAATGCCTTATAATCGAAATTATTCAAGGGCTCCACAGCAAATGCCTACACAAAGGTCGAGAGTGAACTTAAATCACTCTGCACCACAACAGGCTCTAAATCAAACACCCAAGTCAGCTGAAAGGAGAGATGGGTATTTGAAAGAGTTCAAGTATGTTGACGAGAATGGTATTACCAAGTCAGTCATGGCTTGGGTTCCCCGTGATAACTAACCTCTTTTCTTTCATGTGCAGGAGATAACTACAGGTCCAAACAACAAGTGGTTCGTCGACAGTGGTTGCTCTAGGCACATGACTGGGGAAAGAAGTCTACTCGCAGACTTCAAGGGAGGGAATAGGGGATTTGTATCGTTCGCTGGTAACAAAGGAGGAAATATCACCGGTACTGGAGTGGTCACTAATGGGACTATCAAACTGGATCAAGTTTATCACGTTGATGAACTTGTCCACAATCTCATTAGTGTATCTCAAATCTGTGATAAGAAGAACTCAGTACTTTTCAGTGATACTGAGGCGTTAGTGCTGAAACCGGGATTCAAAGTACCTGAAGATTGGATACTGATGAGGGCCCCAAGGAAGAATGACCTTTACATGCTAGACATGAATTAACCGGAATCTTCGATGGGACCAATATGTCTACTACCAAAAGCTTCAGAGACTGAATCAGTTTTATGGCACAGACGCATGGCACACTTGCACCTAAGAAAAATGAACTATATCACTAAAAATGGACTGGTGCAAGGGGTTCCAATGAAGAGTTTTCAGTTTGAAGACAAGTGTGTACCGTGCAAGAAAGGAAAACAAAACAAGAAGGCTCACAAGTCCAAGACTCAGAACTCTATAGCTGCCACGTTCGATTTGTTGCATATGGACATGTTCAGACCAATCAACAAAAGGAGTATAGGTGGTAGTTGGTATTATTTCGTTAATACTAATGATTACTCATGATTTTCATGGGTTTTCTTTTTAGGTACGAAGGACGAGACAACTGCCAAGCTAATCGGGTTCTTAGACCAAGTGGAAAACTCCTACGGGACGCGGGTAAAACGTATCAAGAGTGATAACGGAACGGAATTTAAAAACACGGTTATTGGTGTATATTGCCTATCAAAGGGCATAGTGCATCAATTTAGTGCACCATATGAGCCACAACAAAATGGGGTAGGAGAATGGAAAAACAGGACTTTAATTGAGGCAGCAAGGACCATGCTCTCGGATTCAAAGCTTCCTACCATGTTTTGGGGGGAGGCAGTGAATACCGCTTGTCATGTTTTAAATCGGGTCCTTACTATCAAATCATTGAACAAAACCTGTTATGAAGTTTTGAATAAAAGGCCACCAAATTTAACTGGCTTCAAACCATTTGGGGTACCATGTATGTTAATGAAAACAAAACATCAACCTAAGTTTGGTGAAAAGGCTGACGAAGGTTATTTCCTAGGTTATGTGTCGAACTCACCAAACAAACGGGTTTTTAACAAATCTAATGGTACAGTAGAGATTGTGTATAATATTGATGTAACTAGTTATACACATGAATCCAAAACTGGTCCGGAATGGATTTTTTATTATGACAAACTGTTTGAATCATTTAACATTCCTTTGGATGGAAATGCAGGTACAATCGAACAGGACTTGTCGTCATTAAATCTGAAAGACGAGGGTCAAAGTTTTCCGAGGATGACTTTTCCATCAACTTCCGAGCCTACACCGACAGAAGAAAGATCTCCAGCAAAAAATAATCCTGAAATGCCTACAAACGAAAATCAGACAACAAGTTCTAACTCTGAAGACAATGTTCATGGGGAAGAAAATGTAGAGTCTGAAGTCGTTCCCCCGTTAGGTGAGATAGAATCAAACTTAGGAGATAATCTTAGGGTTGATGAGATAGAAACATCGAGGATTAATAAGGATCATCCAGTTGAAAGTATCATAGGAAATCCGAACGTTGGTGTGAGGACTAGGAGTAGTTTGAATAACGACACAGTGTTGTTGTCGATGATCAATGACTCCGAGGCTTTTCACACTTGCTTGTACTCATGTTTCATCTCGCAAGTAGAGCCGAAAAATGTGTAAATGGCACTGAAAGACAACTCTTGGGTTGAAGCAATGCAGGAAGAATTGTCACAATCCAGGAAACTTGAAGTGTGTGAGTTAGTTCCATTACCTCGAGGAGAAGTTGCAATAGGAACCAAGTGGGTTTTTAAGTGCAAGAGAGATGATCGGGGTATAGTGACTCGCAACAAGGCAAGACTTGTGGTAAAGGGTTTCAACCAAGGGGAAGGAATCGATTACAATGAAGTATTTGCGCCAGTAGCAAGGCTTGAGGCAATCCGTCTGTTTCTAGCTTTTGCTTCCTTCAAAGGATTTAAGGTCTATCAATTGGACGTGAAGAGTGTCTTTCTCTGTAGCAAAGTGAAGGAACTGGTGTACGTTGAACAACCGCCCGGGTTTACAGATCTGAAGTATCCAGACAGAGTGTATCATTTAGATAAGGCTTTGTATGGACTACATCAAGCACCAAGGGCGTGGTACGAGACACTATCTACTCATCTTTTAGACAACGGGTTTGAAAGAGGAAGAATTGATAGTACGCTGTTTGTGAAGAGAAAGGGGGAACATTTCATCTTGGTACAAGTGTATGTCGATGATATCATTTTCGGGTCATCAGACGAGCTGATGTGCAAAGACTTTGAGAAGGTGATGAAGTCTAAGTTTGAGATGAGTGCTATGGGAGAGCTTAACTTCTTTCTGGGTTTGCAAGTTGAACAGAGGAAGGAGGGTATGTTTATCCATCAGACGAAGTATGTCTACGACATTCTAGAGCGCTTTGGGATGGAAGGGACAAAGCTGACTGCTCACTTCAGCACGCCGATTCAAGTGAATCACAATCTCGGACTGGGTACAGAAAGTGATACCGATGTGGATCCGACTTTATATCGGGCTATGATCGGGTCACTCATGTATTTAACTGCTTCTAGACCTAACATAATGTTTGCTATGTGTATTTGTGCTAGGTTTCAAGCTAATCCAAAAGAGATGCACATGAAAGCTGTGAAGCGGATTCTGAGATACCTTAAGTCGAAACCGAAGCTGGGACTTTGGTATCACGCGGATGGTGATCTGGAATTGGAAGCATTCACGGATTTAGACTATGGAGGATGCAGCTTGAATCACAAATCAACAATTGGAGGTTTTCAGTTCCTTGGAGGGAGACTCGTTTCCTGGCAATGCAAGAAACAGACTTGGGTAGCCGTGTCAACGTGCGAGGCCGAATATGTTGCTGCTAGTAGTTGCTGTTCACAGGTTTTGTGGTTACAACAACAATTGCGGGATTACGGTTTGACTTATACTATACTCCTATTAGGATAGATAACCAGTCTACTATTGCTATAACCAATAATCCAGTTAAACACAGTAAAACCAAGCACATAGACATAAGACACCATTTTATACGTGATTGTGCTGAAAATAATTTAGTTAAGCTGGTAAAAGTGGCAACGGAAGATAATAATGCTAATTTATTTACCAAAGCTTTTGATAAGTCACGTTTTGAGTTGTTAGTTCAACTAAACGGAATGCGTAATCCAGAGTAACTTGACCTTAGTAGAATTTATTTCTTTTTATAGCAGTAGAATTTCTTTCTTTTATAGTAAGTTTAGTAGCTAAGTAGAATTTCTTTCTTTAGTAAGTTAGTAGGTTATTTTATTAGCTTATTCTTTTTTATGAACAACAAAAGAAAAAAGAGAGAAAAACATAAAAAGCTCGAGAAAAGAGAATATTAGAAAAGGAGTTAAGTCTTAGATACATAGGTTCAAAGTGACGAAAATTATCACAGTCGATACAATCTCTAATTGTTAAACTTTCACACAATATGCACCTTAACTCTAAGTGTTATACATTTTCTAGTTTGATGTGTTGGTAGGCATAATGCACAAAGGGAATCTCAAAGCTAATAAAATATTAAAGAAAAAGTCATATGTGTAACTAACTTAGATGTATGACCAAAGGATCTTAATTTTTATGTTAGAGACATACAGACAATGATTCTAAATGAGGTATGCAAATTTTCTGGGGGATGTATAGCCACATCAGATACATCTTAAAGAAAAGAAAAGAATTGAAAAATCATGATAGTGAATTGAGAGTCAAAACAAGTAACTTTGTTGTACGTAAGTACAGACCTGTTGCTTCTGGTTTGACTCGAGTTAGCAAGATAAGTCGCTTTGTTGTACGTCAATACAGACCTGTCACCGCTGTCTTGCTAGCTTTAAAATAAACTTTAAGACAAACTAAGACACTCTGTTGTATGTAAATACAGAACTGTGTCCGACGTTTGTCTTTTAAAGAAAATTTGCAATACCGAAAAGTTATAATCATTGTGTGTTTGCCTTGATCATAAAAGTATGTCTAAGTATGAGACACGTAAGGTAGTTTCTTGATAAATAAAAAGGCCAAGGGATATTCCAAAGTGTAACATGTTTAAAGAGAAAATAATACCAACAATCGCCTTGAAATGTGTGTCACAACAAACAATCAAAGGAATCAAAAAGTCCTAAATGTGAAAGTAAGATACTGAAAGTGAGTATTTGACACCGCTATCTGATTGATCCTTTCTTTGACTTTTCACCAAAAGTATTCTGTTATTGTAGGATGTAAATTTTAAAAGTATTTTAGAGTAGTTTAAGTTTAAATTTTATTCAAAATTTTATTTTCTTCTATTTTATTTTATTTTACTTTTTGTCATTTTATTTTATTTTATTTAGTAAAAAGGTCAAAATTACTAAGGATGCATTTTTAGTTGAATAAACAAACATTACATGAAAATCTATTGCTTGATGTAAATAAATTTTGCATAGTTTGTTCCGTTACTTGAGAAAGTTAAAAAAGTTGAATTTTATTCAAGGATTTTCAAAAAATTTCAATTATATTCGAATTTTAAGACAAAGTCGAATTACATTCGATTCTGTCAGAAAAATCGAACTAAACTTCAAGTTCGAAGGTGGTTAGTATATAAAGGTCAACAGTGAACATTCATTACCACCTACTTTCGATCTTACTCATTCGAACTTGCTCAGAAGCGATTTCGAACTTACCTTCGAGTTTACCGATTTCGAAAATTCTACTATTTCACGAAGTTTTGCTGTTATGTGTTTGACTCTACTTGCAAATCTAGGTATAATCATAAGTATTATACAAGATTTAGGGATCCTCGGACTCATTTATAGCAAAAAATCGACAAATTTTGAAGTTTTTGGGGTTTAAGCTTTGTGATTCAAAATCATAAGTTTTAACCGGTGAAACTTCAAATAAATCACATACATCTTCGATTAGAACCTAATAGGACTAGATGATACTAATTTCTAAGTCAAATGGGGTTAAAATCATGGATTTGTGTTCGAAAGTGACCGAATTCGAACATGTTCATCATGTTCAAATTTGTCAGGAAATTCGAATTTGTCAACAAACTCGAATTCAGTCAAACTCGAACATGTCCTTCGAATTTATTATTAAAGTCGAAATGTTCGCATAATTTTAAATTCAAACTTGTAGAAATTCGAACATGTTGGATTTTGGAATTATGTAAGTTCAAAATAAAACAAATTCGAAATTAAAGAAGTTTCAATTTTATTTTTCACTTCTAATATATGTTATTGTTTGATGTGTAGATATGGGTGAAAGAGCATTTTTTCAGAAGCATAATATGGTAATATCGCCAGACAGAGAGCTTCCCGAAGCTCAGGCCTTTCGACAGATGGTGGAGGTTTTGGCACACTCCACGGCCTCGTATGCACTGTGCCATAATGTGCAGATAATATTATCATATGTTAGGCAATTCTTGGATCACTTACAGGTTGATTGTACGGTGACACCAACACTTTTAAGGACAAGGGTTGGCTGGCAGCCAATATTGTTTTCTTCTGACATGCTGCGTCAGATTTTGCAACTCGGGACTGTAGAACAAGAGGCAGGGCCAATCGATTTCTCGTTGAACATAAGGCAAGCAGCCTTTTTGCGCATGGGTTATGGACTCGATATCGCTAAATCTTCTTATATGAAGAGTGGTTTGATAGGCCAGTGGAGGTACTTGGCGCACGTGATTATGGTGTGCTTTGCACCGAAAAAGGCGGGTTTTGACTATATAGTATCCAAGATGCAGTCGGCTATGATTGCCTTGGTGTATAATAAGAGTTTTAGCTATTCAGAGATGTTCTTTGTGGAGTTTGTACATCAGATAACGGCTCCAGCGCGCAAGAGTTTTTTGATGTATCCGCGCTTTGTGATGATGCTGATCCGTCACTTTTTGCCAAATCTGCCACAGCTTCCAGATATTCAAAGTGTGGCAGTGTTAGATAAACGTAGTTTTGCTGACTGCCAGTCACACAATGCCCGTAGGGCTGAGCAGGTCAGACCACTTGATGCACCTCTCTTTGGTGCAGTGGTAGATCCAGATTTTGTGGCACCAGAGGGTGAGAACTGAGCTGGAGAAGGGCCTCAGCCGCAGCCAGTGCCGCAACAGCAACAACAAGCTCAGCAACAGCAACGACCTCCACCGCAACCGAGAAGAAGAAAAAGAGCTCAGGAAAGACAGATTCAGGCTTTGAGGCCAAGCTCAAGCAGAATTCAAGAGTCATCGGCAGCAGGTCCATCGTTGGATACTGCAGGCCCTTCAGGCGTGGCCCTAGAAGTTGATCCTCGAGTAGAGACTCTAGAAGAAGTTTGGGCACATGGTTCTCAGACACAAGAAGATATCACCGCTGAGCTTATTGAAACTATCTTGGAGCCTCCAGCTGATTATGATGATCTTATGAGAGACATTGACGAATATCAACCTCCCGAGGATGAGGAAATGGAATTTGAGATCCAAGATCAAAGAGAAGCTGAGGTAGAGGGTCAAGTGATGACCACTTCAGAATCGGAGTCTGAGGAAGTTGAAGAGGTAGAAATCGAAGAAGTAGCAGTAGAATCGGTTGATCCATCTGTTCGAATAGGCAGATACGGATCAAGAATTGTGGTCAGTGAAAGAGAGGAAGAAAAGAGAGTGGCTAGAGAATCAGATGATGATGATTCTGATTATGAAGCAGAAGATCCTACTCCTCTCGTGCCAAGGCAAAGGGCGAAAAGGCATAGATTCATGCAAGGAGCTTCATCCACTTCTGCTCCAGAGCCTGAAACTCCAGCTGTCAGCCATCTGTTTAACCATCCATCACACCATCACCAATCACATCCACATCGTCCACATTCACTGAAAACCAGCGATTCACAGAGCTAAGGAGCAAACAAATAGATCCTTACAACAGCAGTCAAAGAGCTTCAAGCGCATAATGCCAGACTTGATCAGGAGAATGCAGAACTGAAAACAACTGTTACTGATCAAGCGTCTGAGATTAAATCAATGAAGTCCCTCCTGGAGCAGTGACTGAAATTGTACACCCAGGCAGTTGTGTACTTGTTTCAATATCCATAAATCCAAAGGATTTAAGGATAGATCATGTGTTAGATCCCGGTGAGAAATTGAAACATCTTCCTGTTGGGAAGAAAATGAGTGGCTTGGGGGGGGTGCAATCATCAGTGGGATACTGACTGGTTTCAATGCTGACTCTCATTTGGGAGCCAAAAGCAGATGTGGCTTGATCCCGGCTGTTTAGGTTTGGTAACTCCCTCACACTCTTGCTAGCAATCTCAATAACATTAATCTCCGAAAATCTTTCAGCTAAAGAAAATTCAATCGTGCCAGTTCCACCCATTATCATCATGACCTTCCTCATTATCATCATCATTCCCTTCATCAGCTCCTTCAGCAATATTAGATAAAGTCCTTTCAGAATCCGAGCTTCTCTCACCTCCCCTCACCTGCTCTTCTACTCCCTCACACTCAGCTTGGCTGCCCTGAACATCAGCCCCCTGCTGACGTTCCTGCTCTCCTAAAGCTCTCTGGTTAAGAAAACTCGGTTCCTGGATTTCTATAAGAGCATGATCTATTCTGTATAACCTGACATTCTCACTTTCTTGATCCGCATATTTCAACAGAGCTTCAGGAATAGGCATCACATTAGCATCTGGTGCATCTTGTACCCCATGTAGACTCATCATGACACAGTCTGGGCACTTCTTAGCATTTGACCTTTTTGGGATTTGCTCATTTGCTCTCAAAATTCCCCTTATCAAAATTTGAATAAAGCGTTGAAGCGGTACAAACTTTCTTGCTCAATTTGTTGTCTTTACCAGAACAAATTCTTTCAAATCCTCCCAAATGCATTGAGCATAATCGTAATGTTTGTTGAATGCAATCCCGTGAAATATTTTGAAACAATGTATACTGCCTCTGTCAATTCCAGTATGTTTAGACGTCATACATTTGTTAAAGATGCCAAATAACATATACCACTCTCCATTGAGGCCATTCGTATGAAACTTTGAGCTTTTTGGTAGAGGTTTGGAATATCCTAGGCAGATTTAGATCATGAACTAGCTCTTCATCTGATACAAAATCTTCATAATCAGCTAATTCTGGAAAGTTCACTATATCAATTCTGCGCGGTAGAAACAGGTTATGGCGAAGCCTGGCAAGGGTGATCTTTGCCTTAAACCGATCTATTGTAACCTTAAAGTAATGATTTCCATCAGCCGGTACAAACTTTATTTTGTGCCAGAATTGTTGTAAGTAGACTTGGGGGATATATGGTTTGTACTGTAATAGGTAGCCAAGAGGATGTCCTTTAAGTATGTCCACAATAATGGGATGACTGACTTTCATGATTTTTGGATCAAGTCTGTGTATTTGTCACGAAAGGGTAGGAAATGTTTTGTTTTCACAAGGTGACTGTCTGGGATAGGTGATGAAGGTGATGGTCGGGTAACGGGGGCTGATTTCACTGGTTTTGAGACCAGTGTATGGTTAGATGATGAATGAGAATCAGAAGAATTGGAATGTTGGGATTAAGCTTGGGAAGCCATTTGTATCATGAGAAAAATAATAAACATGTTAGAAAAATCAGATAAACAAATTGAATCCTGCACATAAAAAAATAAAACATTTTGCTAGAAATTAGAAAATTTGTGTTTTACTGTTTAAAGCATCAGGATTCCAGACAATAATATTAAAATATTATTGTTAGGATTCCAAAGTCAATCGTTAAGAGACCAATGTTAGAAAAATACAGATTTTAAAAATTTCTTGAAAAATGTGAAATTTTTCTGAAAAATTAAAAAATCCACCACACATAGACACATTTTGAAAAATGACACATGAATCTCGAATGAAACCTAAAAGTTCTTGGGTGACACATGAATCAACTCGCATGACTTATGAATAAAACTCGAATTGACTAAAGGATTTCTCGAATGAAGTATCAGTCAACTTGAATGAAGTAGTAGACAACTCGAATGAATTACTAGTCAACTCGAATGTAGTGTTTGACCAACTCGAATCATGTTGACATATTCTCGAAATACTCATGAATCAAGTTGAAACACTTTGAAAAATATTACAAGGCATGAACAACTCAACTCGAATGAATAAAAGAATTTCTCGAATAAAACGTGAATCCAACTCGAATATAAGTATGATTTTCTCGATTGCCTATGAAAAATACATGAAATAAATCTAAGTCTTATCCTAGGCAACTCGAATAAGAAAGAATGTTCCTCGAACGACTCATGGATCCAACTCGTATGAAACTTGAACATACTCGAATCATGTTTTTATCGAGACTGGTTTTAAAAAATTTTCTAAGTCCCTAATAATTCCCAACTCGAATAACAAGCAAAAGTTCTTCGAATCATGAAGTATCCAACTCGAGTGAAACTAAAAATTTCTAGAACTGCACTTCATGCAACTCGATCAATGCTTATAATTTCTCGAATATTGTTTTGATCGAGTTAACATATTTTAAACTTTTCTAAGTCCTATATGTCACTGATAAAATTCAAAAATCATTCCATGGACATTTTTGACTATCCATTCATTGTTTCTTACTCGAAATTTGATTTTGAACATATTTTGTTTACTGAACTTTGTCCAGAAACAACCTTTTCAATCCAAAAATCAAAATTTCAGAGTTTCAAGAACTCGAAAGTTTTAAAACTTTAAAACCAAAATTTATGTTGTGTGATTTGAAATGGAACTTGAAATATATTTTACAAGTCCATATGATCAATACAAAATCGACCACACCATCAATTTCATATATAAAATAGAGAATCAACAAAACACAAATTCATATAGTGCTCACACCATGAACACACACATCACAGTTGATGATATACGCAGATGTCTTCGTGAAAATAAACAAAATAGCTAAAACAGTAAACCCACTTACAATTTTTAACTCTGAATTTAAAAATCTTTATCAGAAATCCAGTTTCTTCGTGTGTAAGAAAGCTTTTGAAAATGTATTTTCGGAGAAAAAAGGGAACAGTGACCAAGGAATTGGAAAAAGTGAACTTGAAATTCAAACTTCAAAGTTATAGAAAATTTGAATTAATGAATTAACACCGGACCCATTTTCAAGTTATAGAAGCATATTCTCTCTTTGACCTTTTTAAGCCCATTTATTTACAAAACTAAAAATAAATTCACATACAAAAAAAATAACAACAAACAAAAATTTTAAAGAACAACTAATTTTTTTTTTAAATGAACTAAAAAAAATTAACTAAAATATTTTTTTTAACAAAAACAAACAAAAAAAAAAATTAATGATAAAAAATATGTTGCTCCCCCTTGAATTTTGCATAAATGTTCCCCCTCAGATGCATACCTCTTTAAATGACAGCTCCCCCTACAAAAGTTTAGATAAAAATTTATCAGATATTTTTAAAAAATCAGATAAAATTTCTGTCAGCTCCCCCTGCACATGACACTCCGAATCTGTTAAACTCTGAAAAATTCAACTTTAAAATAACATGAGATTAACAACATATTTAATTAAATAAAAAAACTAAATTTAGAATTATATTTTGAAACTACTGAATGTTTAAATCTAATGATTCAACATACCCAATTTGTATACCAAAAAATTTAATCATTTTTCATCTAAGGCTTTGGTAAACAAATCAGCTAATTGATATTCAGTGCGTACAAAATATAACTCTACAATACCATTTTCTACATGATCTATTATAAAGTGATACCGGATGTCAATGTGTTTGGTTTTTGAATATTGCACCGGATTTTAAGCTATTGCTATAGCACTTTGTGAATCACAGTAATTGGAAATATTTCGCGGTGTAAACCCGTAGTCTCTGAGTTGGCTCTTCATCCACAACACTTAGGTATTCGGCTTCTGCTGTTGACAGGGATACACAATGTTGCTTTTTGGATGACCAGCAGATGGGTTTGTCACCTAGGAATTGTACTGCTCCTGATGTACTTTTTCGATCCATTTTGTCACCTGCGTGATCAACATCAGAGAAGGCAGTTAATGTAAATGAGGATTCCTTGGGATACCACAAACCTATGTTTGGTGTTTCCTTCAGATATCTTAAAATGCGTTTGGCAGCAGCCAAATGTGATTCTTTAGGATGTGCCTGATATCAAGCACAGACACAAGTAGCAGACATAATATCCGGTCTACTGGCAGTTAAATACATTAATGACCCAATTATCCCTCGATAATGAGTTACATCTACAGGTTTCCCTGAAATGTCCTCATCGAGTTTAGATTTAGATTCTGGAGCCATGGGAGTTTTTATGGATGTATTGTTGACCATGATAAATTTCTTTAACATGTCTTGTATATATTTAGACTGATTGATGAATATACCATCGTTCAATTGTTTTAGTTGTAAACCGAAAAAAAAATTAATTTCTCCCATCATGCTCATCTCAAACTTTTGGGACATTAAAAATGCAAATTTCTTGCAAAACTCAGGATTTGTAGACCCAAATGTTATCATCTACATATATCTGAATGACTATAATATCAGGACCCTGACGTTTTATAAATAGGGTTTTATCCACTGCACATTTGTTAAATCCACATTTCAAAAGATAATTTGAAAGTGCATCATACCAAGCACGAGGTGCCCCTTTAAGGCCATACAGTGATTTGTCCAAAATATACATGATCAGGCTTCGAAGGATCGGTAAACCCTTTGGGCTGATATGTATATACTTCGTCAGTCAATTCCCCATTTAAAAAAGCAGTTTTCACATCCATTTGATATACAGTGAAGTTTTTGTGTGCAGCAAATGCTAAAAACATCTGAATGGCTTCAATCCTAGCAACTGGAGCAAATGTTTCATCATAATCAATTCCCTCTTGCTGGCTATATCCTTTGGCCATGAGGCGAGCTTTGTTTCGAATAATGACACTGTGTTCATCTTTCTTATTCTTGACGATCCACTTCGTGCCAATGATAGATTTGCCTTTTGGTCGCTCCACCAATCGCCAGACCTTCAACCTTTCAAATTGATTTAACTATTCTTGCATAGCCACTATCCAGCCAGCATCCGGAGTGTTTCCTTCACAGTTTTAGGCTCAATCTTGCTCAAACAATTTGACAAGAGACACTCGTTCATTGTAGCTCTTCTGGTTTTAACTGAGGCAGAAAGATTACCAATTATATATTCAGGTGGGTGATTCCTTGTCCATTTGAATATATGTGGGTAAGGTTGAAGTTGGTCTTGATTGGGATTTAAATCCAGATAAGGAATTCGGGGATTTACATTAGAAGTTGATGGGATATCAACTGAAGTGGGGGTTTCTGAGTTTTCAGAATTCAGGGGGGTTTCAAAAGATTCTGGAGCTTGGAATGGTTGTACACTATCAACGGGTAAGCATACGTCTGTTGTTGAAACCTCTCCAGTATAGTCTGAAATTGGTTGGTGCGAATGATTTGAGACTACGACTGGATTTTCAGTAATCCTGTCAGGAACCAAATTTAAAACATTAGGTTTGGTCTTTTCAAAGTAGTCTTCATAAAAATTCTCAAAAAAATTATTTAGATCATTCAATTCAGCATTTTGTTCAGATGACTTCATAGAAGTCGACTATTTAAGTTCGGGTCCTCAACTAGTGTGTTCAGAAGCCATTACAACTCCTTCGTCGAATTTAACATTTACTTTCTCGTTAACAGTCTTCATCCTTCTTTTTTAGACTCGAAAAGCTACAGACTCTTTAGAATAGCCAATGAAGATGCCTTTATCCGCATTCTGATTAAACTTTCCCAAATTTTCTTTGTCATTTAGGATAAAGCACCTGCATCCAAAGACATGAAAAAATTTCACATTAGGGACTCGTTTATTTATCAGTTCGTATGGAGTCTTTCTGAATCTCTTGTTAATGATTGATCTGTTCTGAGTAAAACAAGTCGTTGCTACAGCTTCAGCCCAAAGGAATAACAGAAGATTTGAGTAAGCTAGCATCGTCCTAGCAGATTCCACAGGGGTGTGATTTCAGCGTTCGACTACACCGTTTTGTTGTGGAGTACTAGCTGCTGAGTATTGATGAGTTATTCCAACAGAACTTAGAAACGTCTCGAGTGACTTGTTCTTAAATTCTATCCCGTTATCAGATCTAATGGTTTGAACTGCAAGTTGCAACTTGACTTGAATTTTGTGAATGAAGTCGATTATTATCTCGGTAGCATCGGACTTGGATCTCAGGAAGAATACCCATGTATATCTTGAATAGTCGCCAACTATTACGAACACACATCTCTTCTTGTTAATGCTCTGTACTCGCATAGGCCCACACAAGTCCATATGAAGAAGTTCTAAAGCTATTGTTGAAGAGGTTCAAGCTTTGACTTGTGAGATGCTTGTACCATCTTCCCTTTCTCACAGGTTGCACACAACTGCTCCTTCTGAAATCTAAGAGTTGGAAGCCCTTTGACTAGCCCTCCTTTTCAAGGTTGGTTAATTCTTTGAAGTTCAAATGTGAAAGACGGCGATGCCATAGCCATGATACTTTAGATGTTGCTTTGGACAATAAGAGAACATCTTTCTTTAGGGTGATATTGGCTAGATCTATAGAGTAAAGATTTGTTTTTCTATTCCCTGCAAGTATATCCTTCCATTCCCTAAATCGAATGCTACACCGATTAGCTTTAAAGTTGACTTCTAAACCTTTGTCGCACAGTTGCCCAATACTAAACAGATTATGACCTAGACCGTCAACATAGAAGACCTTTTGAATTGTAATTTTGTCGTACTCAAGAATCCCGTACCCTTTGATCGGACCGATTTGATCATTTCCAAAATGAACTGTCCCACATAATTTGTCAACAAAATTTGTGAGAGTTTCTCTCTGTCCGGTCATATGCTTTGAGCACCCGGAGTCAAGGTACCACACATGATTTACCTATAAGACGAAAAAAGACGTGAGGTACCCACTTATAGTTGGGTACTTTGGATTTTGGTAAATCATGCGGTCTGTCTTTAGACTTCTCATCAGATAATGTCTTTGACTTAGGAACCCACTTTTTAACAGTATGTTTAGGTATCCATTTTTGTACAGTTCATTGTGGAACTGATTTTGAAATATGCTTCTTTGAAACCTTTTCCTATTTAAAAGTAAAAACCTTTTTCTTCGGTAACCAAACAAGCTTAGCAGATTTATGTAAAGATTTAGCATGCAATACGTGACAATGAGCAGAATTTAAAGCAAGTAAATCAGTACGAGAGTATTTAGCACAACGGATATCAGTAAATTTATTACAAACAGAATTATCTATTTGACTAATCCTATCAGTAACAAAATTTTCTTTAATACTCCACTCTTGTCTTAATATCTTGTTTTTCGTAGCTTGTTGCTTTTTTCGCCATTCTTTATTCCGTAAACTTTTCACAATACAATCTGACATAATAGAAACATGATAATTAGTCATTTTAGAATTATGTTTATTCTGTATTGTAGGTCCCAAAAGGTTTCCCTAGTGAATTGTTCTAAGCTGTAGGGGGGGTGAATATAGCAATTTAAAACTCAACACTCTTTTCTAAATGTTTGTGTATATTATTAACAAGTGTTAATTACAAACAAGCTTGACTGCGGAAAAGTTCAAGCTGAGATGACAGATACAACAGATGTTCAACTAATCTAAGACACACTCATACTAGATACAATGAATACACTCACTAAGATGAACTCACTGATTTTACAAGACACAGATGGACAGCTTGAATAAGAACAGCTTGGACACACGTTACTGTTTTATTCAAGCAGACTTGCATGCATGGAATAACACACTTCAATGCACGATCTGAATTTCTCACTCTTAGTTGTCTCACAATCCTTAGAAGCTTCCTTTTATACTCTCAGTGAGAATCTCAGTGAAGCTTCTTCATTGGACAATGAGATAGTGGGATGTCTTTCCAAAAAGGCAAAACAACTTTTCTGCACATATCTGATAAAGCAGACTTGTCTTCATGTGGCAGAATCTTTGTCTTTTTCTTTTTGTCTCTGTTGCATAAGGCTTTAACCAAAAGAGGAATGTCAACTTTGCATCTTCCTTCTTTTGTTAAGGTCATTTTAATATAAGAAATGGTTTGTCACCCATTTCAAATATCCTCTTTGTCTTCATGTAACAGAACAGCATAGGCAGCTTTAGCATCTTCTGTTTTCCACTTTGTCTTCGACTTTGGAAACTGATCTTGTATTCCAAACCAATACATGAGGACTTGGAAACATATTCCATAAAGTGTTTAGCATGTTCACAAAGAACAGGTTCTATTCACAAAGAACAGAACACTTAGAATTTGTCCAAGCTGCTCAACAGAATAGAGCAGCGTCGATAGTTTATGTCCAGCCTGTTCAGCAGACAGAACAACTTGGACAATCTGCCTTTGTTGCAAAGAACGCAACAGGGTAAACAGCTTTGACTTATATTGCAAATTACTTTTCAGGTTTCAATAAGGCATTTACAGGCCAATGTAGATGGAAGGGTATTGGTGCAAGTATTAAGGAGAGTGGACAGCTGTTGGGAGACAGCTGCCATGGAGGACACAGAGTCCTGTTGAGTGGAAAGGATAGAGGAGAGGGTAGTGGAGATAGTTTGCAGCTGTGCAGTGAGTGCACACAGCTGTGAGGACTGATCAGCTTGAGGAGGGGTTGGAAAGGAATTCTTGAACAAATCAAAGAATCCTTTAAGCTGTGCAGACACAGAGTCTGAGATTATTGATGGTAGGGAGATCATGGAATTTTCCAAAGAGCCAACTTTGTTTGTCAGCAATGATAGCTGATCCTTCAAAGGAAGATCTTTGGGGGATGGTGGAGTATGGGTGGACTGTTTTGATTGTGTAGATGGTGAGGAATGGGAATGAGATGAGGATGAGGCAGGTGTTTGAGGATGTGATGGGGAAGGTAGGGATACTTTTGATAGAAGTTCCATAGGCTGGGCATAAGTAAGATGGACCAGCTTAGAAGGGTCAATGGATCCTACAGCAGTGGCTATAGCTGCTTCATCAGGAGAAGGGGTAGGAGATGGTGGCCTTTCAGATGTTGCTTGTTTTGCCGCACCTTCGTCAAAGCCTGGGGTGGTTCCCTCAGCAGCACCTTGGTTTATAGGTGCCTCATCATGGGGAGATGGGATGTGCATTTCAACATCAGCAGTGGTGAAACCAGCTGATGGAATTTGCATTTGAGGAGTAGCCTCACCAGAGGGATGGTCTGTTCCATGTGGTTCATTAGCTTTGGATGTTGGTCCTTTAGCAGTTGTTGGGTGTACAACAGCTGTATCACTAGGAGCAGAAGTTTGAGGCTGATCTACTGGATGGTCTAGTCCAGCAGGTTTGGCACCTCGTGTAGACTCAGGTTGTGTTAGAAAAGTATGGAGTGGAGACTGTGTGGACTCAGTGTGGAGTGGAGTGAACTCCTATCTTTCAATACCCTCAGCCTGTTGGGAGGCTGGGATAGTTGATGTGGTAGTCTCCATATGTACAACTGGTTCCTGTTAGGAGGAACCAGAAGGTCTAGGCTGATTCAGGGTGGACTCATGTTGGAGTGAATCCTGCTCCATTGATGCTGGTCCTTCTCCCAAAATAGGAGAGGCAGCATGGGTTGCTTCATTTTCAACTGACTCTTATTGAGAAGAGTCAGAGGGGCTGGATTGGGTAGGTGGTTTCTTCCTAGCTAAGGATTTTCTCCTAGACTATTGAGACAGTGTGGGCGATTGAGGAGAAGTAGCAGGGAATTGTGTTTGGACTGGTGGTGAGACTGGGTTAGAAACAGGGGGGTTAACCTGTTCCATGGTCTCAGGTGCCACAGAGGCACCAGCCACAAAGGCTTCAGGTTCAACAGATGAACCAGGGTGAGAAGTCTGCTCCCCTTCAGCCACAGAGGCTGATGGGGCAGACTTTGACTTAGCTGTTTTGGCCTTCTTGCAGACAGGCTCAGCTTGAGTCGATTCCAGGACCCTTTATACAACTTTGGGCCTGGATTTGGATTTTCCTGTGGGAGCAGTACGTCACTAGATCCACCCTCACAGTAGAGGGTCATTCCACCAAACCAAGCAACCTCCTCATAGGTGTAGAGAAAGGAGGCTCATTTGGGAGTACAGGGGTGTAGAAAACTCTATTCCCAATCACTGGGAAGGCATCAGTACGTAACATTGGCTGAGAGTTATAGAGATGCTCACCACAAACATGCTAGAATATGAGGCTCAGAAACCTTGGGTATCTAACAGTAGCTGGACGTGTTTCCTGCTACACCAGGTTCCTCAAATTCATGAAAATCCACTAAGCCATGTTTAGAGTAGTCCTATCTACAAGCTGTAGGACTATTGGGATTTCATCACGGCTAAGCTGGTCAAAGGAACCAACTTTGCTGCTGAAGCACATTACCACAGAGGCAAATAAGAAGTTGTAAGTAGGTGAGAGATCCTTTCTGAACAGTGTGGCTCCAACTTTGGGTTCTGCTATACCACAGAAGCGTAGCAAGTTTCCCATCTGATCATTTTCAGGCTGTGGCTTGTCATACGTTTCAGGCATAGGGAGATGAAAAACTTCCCTGATAAGAGTAGTAGTGATCTCAATGGTCTGAGTCCCATTGAGAATGGTTCCCCTGATGATTTTGGTTGCTGGGTCATAGGCACAGGTGTACCAAAATTCATACACCATCTCCTCGTACAGGACACCAGGAATGCAGTCATGGCGTAGTGTAGAGGGTGAACCTTCAGAAACTCCACCATATTCTAGTAACCTTTCCCCACATAGTTTTTGGGGATGGTTAGGTTGGAAATGTAGTTCGTGGGTTCCAAGGTCAGCATCGTGGTGACAGATGGATGTTTCTCAACATCCTTACCAACGAACACTGGAAGCAAATGGTTGTTTTGGTGAGCCATTTGTGGAGTATTGGAAATATGAGTACTGGACACTTAGTCGATTTTAGGGTTCTTTGGAAGATATGGTGGAACATGCATAGCATGTACTGTCTAAGCTGTTCTGAAAGACTTAAGCAGTGTGAGACATATAATGCCTTAGAACATTAAGGACACTTAGTCACTTTTATTTAACATGCCCAGCTTGCTTACAATATAATTAAACTTGTTTTCATCAAGAGGCTTGGTGAAAATGCCTGCAAGCTGTTCATCTGTGGAAATTAAACTTACCTCCACATTACCTTTCTGGATGTGATTGATGAAATGATGTCTGACTTCTATATGCTTTGTTCTGGAATGAAATACTGGATTGTTGGAGATGGCTATAGCACTTGTATTATCACACAGAATAGGAGTCTTCCTGTATACAAGTCCATAGTCTTCAAGCTGATGCTGCATCCACAGAATCTGCCCACAGCAGCTTTCAGCAGCAATATACTCAGCTTTAGCAGTAGAAGTAGAAACTGAGTTCTGCTTCTTGCTACACCAACTTATCAACTTACCATCAAGGAGTTGACAACCACCTGTTGTGCTTTTTCTGTCTAGCCTGCAGCCTGCAAAATCAGAATCTGAATATCCGGTTAGCGCAAGACTTGAGTCTTTGGGATACTAAAAACCCAAACCTGGTGTACCCTTAAGGTATATGAAGATTCTTTTTACAGCAGCTAGATGTGATTCTTTAGGATCAGCTTGAAACCTAGCACATAAACAAGTAGCAAACATAATATCTGGTCTACTAGCAGTTAAATATAGCAAGCTCCCAATCATGCCTCTATAAGCTGCTACTGAAACAGCTTTGTCACTGGCATCAACATCCATTTTTACATTGGTTGCCATTGGAGTTTTGATAGGGGAACTTTGATCAAATTTAAACTTTTTCAAAAGATCTAAAGTGTACTTTTTTTGATTTATAAAAATTCCATTTGAAGTTTGTTTAATCTGTAATCCTGAAAAGAAAGTAAGTTCTCCCATCATACTCATTTCATATTTTATTTCATGAGTAATGAAAAATTCTTGGATAAGTGCACATTAGTAGACCCAAATATTATGTCATCCACATATATTTGAACAAGCATAATATCAGACTTCACCTTCTTTATGAACAGTGTGTATCCACTTTACCTTTGGAATAACCATTGCTCATAAGGAAATCAGTTAGAGTGTCATAGTAGGCTTTAAGGGCTTCTTTTAGACCATAGAGGGCTTGGTTTAACTTATAGACAATACCTAGATGATGTTCATTTTCAAAACCTAGAGGCTTCTTGACATACACTTCTTCTTGTAGCTTTCTATTCAAAAATGCACTCTTTACATCCATTTGAAATACCTTCATACTCTTGTGGGCAGCGTAGGCTAGAAACAAACGAATTGCATCTAACCTGGCCACTGGAGCAAACGTTTCATCATTGTCAATGCCTTCTTCCTGTCTGTAGCCTTGAGCAACCAGTCTTGCCTTATTTCTAATAACATGACCTTGCTCATCCATTTTGTTTCTGAAAGCCCATGGTGCCAATTATTGTTTTTCCTTTAGAAGCAGGGACCAGCTTCCATACTTTGTTTCTCTCACTGATTGAGCTCTTCTTGCATGGCAGTGATCCAATTGGCATCTTTCAGTGCTTCATCCACTTTCTTAGGCTCCATCAGGGACACAAAGCTAGAAAACATATAGAAGTTTCCTAAGCTATCCCATCTTGTTTTTACCCCTTTGTTGATGTCACCAATTATTTGATCATTTGGGTGACACCTGATCCACTTAGGATCTTTCTTCAATGAAGATTCTCCTGAGTTATTTGCATCTTCAATAGGTCCTGTAGAGCAGCTTTCAAGATTTTCAGACACACTGTTATCTTGAGCCTGTTCACTTGTTGAACATGACTCTCCATTGTTGAACATATCAGCAGAGGATCCAGGAAAATCAACATTGATTGGTTCACGGCATGATGTTGTAATTATGTCAGTACACTTACTCACACAGGGTGTATCAACATAGTCATCATCATGTCCATTGTGGTTAACTGGTTCCACTCTGGGTGTAGTGGAAGCTTTTAAGTCCTTTTCTTCATTAATGGAATGCATGAGATCATCAAAGCTGAACTCTCCTGAAACTGATTCAGGAACAGCTTTGGTGGAAGCACTCCTAGTCTCCTCAAAAGTGACATTGATAGATTCATCTATCACCATTCGTTTGTAGTTGTATACTCTGTAGGCTTTGGAGATAGCAGAATATCTAACAAACACACCTTCATCAGCTTTGGGTTCAAATTTTGCCAGCTCGTCCCTCTAGTTCAGAATGAAGCAGGGACATCCAAACACATGGAAATAGTTAATGTTTGGCCTTCTCCCTTTGATTAACTCAGATGGAGTCTTGTTTAACCATTTGACCACCAAGGATCTATTTTGGGTGAAGCAGGCAGTGTTGACAGCTTCTGCCCAAAATGATGAAGGTAAACCTAATGCACACAGCATGGTTCTAGCAGCTTCAATGAGAGTTCTGTTTCTCCTTTCAGCAGCTCCATTCTTTTGTGGAGTTCTTACTGCTGAAAAGTTCTGTAAGATCCCTCTTTCTTCATAGAAGTCCTCAAGAGTACTGTTTCTATATTCATTACCATGATCACTTCTAAGCTGCTTAACTTGAGCAGAGTTCAGCGTCTCCATCTTTTTCATAAATCCAATGATTTCTCTAGCAGCCTCTCCTTTGCTCTTCAGAAAGATCACCCATGTAAACCTGGAGAACTCATCAACCATTACTAGAGTGTATCTTCTACCTCCTAGACTTGGGACACTGACTGGTCCAAAACAAGTCCATGTAGATTAAGAAGAGAGGAGTAACAATAGAGAAATTGTGCTTAGATTTAGAAGATGTTTTTCTCTACTTGTCTTTCTCACAAGCTTTGCAGAGTTTATCCTTAACAAAGATTATAGAAGGCAAACCTGTTACCAACTCTTTCTTACAGAGTTTGTTGATATTCTTGAAGTTCAGGTGTGATAGCCTTTTGTGCCGTAACTAGTTCAGGTCTGTATTGATTCTGGAGATAAAGCAGGTTTCAGTTGTGGGATCAGCAGATTTCATGTCCACAACATATACAACTTTCTTCCTTTGTGCACACAACACAACTTTGCCTTGGGGATCCAATATGTAACCCAGGTGCTCATCAAAGTTAACCTTGTAGCCAGCATCACACAGTTGACTAATGCTTACAAGATTATGTTTTAGCCTTGACACATAGGCTACTCTTTTGAATACAGCAGCACCAGCTTGAAGAGTTCCTTATCATTCTGTGGATCCCTGTACATTGTCACCAAAGGTGACTTTTGGCCCTTTTCAGGCCAGAGATCACTCAGCTAATCCTTAGAACCTATCATATGTCCTGAGTGGCTGTTGTCATGCAGAGTGTCATGGGAAAATATTAGTTATTTTTAGGGGAACTCATCATAGGGATGAGTTAACTACTTCATCAACATTTGTTGATGGACCAGTGATATCCACACTAATATTCCCTATTTGGATTGTATCAGCTTGGATACTATCCTCATTGACCATATTACTTCCAACACTGCTTGTTTTTGCAATGATGGAACTAGCAAAGTCAACAGGCCTCATGTCCTCAGTTTCAGGACAGTCTTTGGCCATATGTGTCTTCTTCCCACACTTATAACATTTTCTCTTTTTAGCCTTTTTGGAAGAAGTACATCCAGAAACATATTCTGAATTATTTTTGTTGATCCTATCAGCAGGTTTAGCAAACTTATTATTATTTTTAGAAGAATCAACAGTTTGGGTGGAAGGCACAATGGCAACAACTTTGCCTGTATCCTCTTTCCTCTTTTTAGGAGGACAGATATGAAATACAGGAAGTTTGATTGGCCTTTGACCTTCCACAGGGTTGGGAAACTTATTCCCAAATTTCTCAGGTTGAGAAACGGCTTTGCCTTTGCCCTTACTGAGATGCGATGGATGTTGCCTATCAACATAATCACTGATTTTGGTTTTGAAAGACTTACCTTCATTTATAACCAATTTTCCACCATGATTCAAAAACTTATTTGAAATCACAGCAGATTTGCTTTCAACATAAGACTTACTCTTGTTGAAAGCAGGCTGCTTACCTTTTGAAAACTTTTTCTCAAAATGATCAGCATCAAAAGGATTAACAGGGTCTCTTACCATCAGCTTTAGACCCAGAGACTGTCTTGTCAACAGGTTTAGAGTCCACAGCTGCAGCTTGAGCTTGTTTTCCTTTCTTTTGCTTGTGTGAACCAGCTGAGCACTTAGCGTACTGATTTGATGGAGAACACATTCCATCATCAGCTTTTGGAGCTTTTTCACACAAGCTGTCGGTATTTTGAGGCCTGACAACCCTATTTGTTGAGACTAGCTTACCCTTCACTTTCTGGATGAAAGTGCTTGAAAGATCACCAAGAGTGGATAAGTCATTTTTCAGATTACTTATCTCAACAATTAAAGTTGCTTTGTCAAGATCCCCTCCAAGATAGGCTTGGATTTGAGCAGGGATCTGTTGACTGACACAATGGCTGACTTTTTGTGCAGAGTGTCACCAAGAGTCAACAATGTTTTGATGCTTTGCATGTTTTATGTCTGTTTCTCTCGTTTCTTCTAATAAAATGGAATTGATGTGTTTTAATTCATCAAGTTCAGTTTCCAACTTATGGAAACTGTCCAGTTTACTAGTTTTTATTTTAAGATCAGTTTTTAGCTTGGAGATTTCAGACAACAAAACATTGTGCTTCTCAATAGCAGCTTTTAAATCAACAAGCAAATATTCAAACATTTTGACTTTTTCATCAGAACTGTAAGCCATAAAGTTTTGTACCTTGTACATCATTGTTGGATTCCAGTTCTCTAAGCTGCTGAGGGCTTCAGCTTTAGCCAGGTCTTGTTTGAAGTTGCTTGTTGATGAGATATCAGTGTTGGCCATCAGACAGTTGTTATCTTCTTTATCTGAAGATGAGTCAGATTCCTCCCAATCACATGTCTCAGCCATGAGTCCCTTTTGCTTGTTGGAAGCCACTGAGTCTTCCAACGTCCTCAGCTTAGCCATGGCCATAAGGTACTTAACCCTGTAGCCATCGTCCCTGTTTGTCTTGAATGGTTTGGATGATTGACCAACAACTTTAGACACACAGTCAGCAGCTATATGGCCAGGTTTGCCACATTTAAAGCACTCAGCCTTAGTTTTATCAAATGCCTTCTTTTTTATGGCACCAGACTTCTTTTGCAGCATTCTTCCACCAAACTTCTTCTTGTTGAACCTCTTGACAAGCATTACAATCATTTTCTCATCATCTAGTTCAGCAAGATCTTCACAATCTTCTTCTTCAGACATTTCTTCCCTTTCATCATCAGCCTGTTGATCAAGTTGTGTGAACACATCACATACCTGACTAACAAGTTGTCTCACGCTGGCCACTAAGGCATCACCTCTCTTAGACATTTCCAAGGCATTTCTTTTCTGTTGCCTTGACTGCTAATCATTTAGTAAGGATCCATACAGATTTACAATATCCATACCTTTGATGGTGCTTGAATTTCCTTAAATAGTAGAAAAATAATTCCATTCCTCAGGCAGAAAGTCCAAGAACTTGTTCACCACAGTCAAGCTGTCCTTAGTGATCCCAACAGCTTTAAGATCATTGATTAGAGCAGTGAACCTGGTATAGGTTTCTATGAGAGACTCCTTTGGCTTTGCAAAGAAGAGTTCATACTGTCTAACAAGGTTGTTAATCCTGTTATCCAGTGTGATAGTGGGACCATCATAGATGGTATACAAGGTAACCCACATCTCCTTTGCAGTCTTCATTTTCTCAACCTGTTTGAACACATCATCAAGAAGAGAAATGACCAGGTTATTCCTGGCTTCTGCATCAAGAGCAACAAGCCTTTTGTCTTCACCAGACCATTGAGTTGTGGCCTTCTTAAAGGTTCTGATCTCAGGGGCAGCTCCTTCAACAGCAGGAGTGATAGTAGTAACAGAGGTTGGCACATAGGGACCTTCCATTACTATCTCTGGCAGTTGTACATCCAGATTCTCTAAGTAGAGCATCATTCTGCACTTCTAACCAGAGAAGTTTTGATGATTGAATTTGGTGGGTTTGGCCATAGCACCATTGTCATAGTAAGAGGAGGAACTGGCAGCACTGTTGTCCATAGGAAAGTAGGGAGAATGAGAGATCTTGAGTTAACACACACTCTATCTGCTCTGATACCAGTTGTAGGTCCCAAAAGGTTTCCCTAGTGAATTGTTCTAAGCTGTAGAGGGGGGTGAATACAGCAATTTAAAACTCAACACTCTTTTCTCAATTTTTGTGTATATTATTAACAAGTGTTAATTACAAACAAGCTTGACTACGGAAAGGTTTAAGCTGAGATGACAGATACAACAGATGTTCAACTAATCTAAGACACACTCAGACTAGATACAATGAATACACTCACTAAGATGAACTCACTGATTTTACAAGACACGTATGGACAGCTTGAATAAGAACAGCTTGGACACACGTTATCGTTTTATTCAAGCAGACTTGCATGCATGGAATAACACACTTCAATGCACGATCTGAATTTCTCACTCTTAGTTGTCTCACAATCCTTAGAAGCTTCCTTTTATACTCTCACTGAGAATCTTAGTGAAGCTTCTTCATTGGACGATGAGATAGTGGGATGTCTTTCCAAAAAGACAAAACAACTTTTCTGCACATTCTGATAAAGCAGACTTGTCTTCATGTGGCAGAATCTTTGTCTTTTTCTTTTTGTCTCTATTGCATAAGGCTTTAACCAAAAGAGGAATGTCAACTTTGCATCTTTCTTCTTTTGATAAGGCCATTTTGATATAAGAAATGGTATGTCACCCATTTCAAATATCCTCTTTGTCTTCATGTAACAGAACAACGTAGGCAGCTTTAGCATCTTCTGTTTTCCACTTTGTCTTCAACTTTGTAAACGGATCTTGTAGTCCAAAAAAAATACATGAGGACTTGGAAACATATTCCATAAAGTGTTTATCCTGTTAACAAGGAACATGTTCTGTTCACCAAGAAAAGAACACTTACAATTTGTCCAAGCTGCTCAACAGAATAGAGCAGCGTAGATAGTTTATGTCCAGCCTGTTCAGCTGACAGAACAGCTTGGACAGTCTGCCTTTGTTGCAACGAATGCAACAGGGTAAACAACTTTGACTTATATTGCAAATTAATTTTCAGGTTTCAATAAGGCATTAACAGACCTTAAGTTATACCTTCAAGTGCATCAAACAGGTTTGATTAAAAATCTCCCCCTAAGATGTAGAGCAGGTTTGACTGAGGCCTTTTTGTGCCTAATATGTATAATTCTCTTACCTTGGGAAGTATGTGCCTTCTTTGCAATAAAATCCTTTGATGAAGAGGATTCACCTTTTTCAAAATTTGGAGTCACAAAAGTTACTTTTGTTTTCTCCTTTTATTTTGTAAAACATGTGAATTTTATGATGTAACCTTAGATTCTGTAGATATTCTTTTCAGAATACTTACAAGTTCTTTATGTTTTTCATCTTGTTTGTCAACAAATTCATCTATTTTGACAAACATTTCCTCCAATGAGTTGAAATCAGAGTTCATGTACAGATCAAATTCTTGTTCAGAATTAATAGAATCAGGTTTAATTAAATGCTTCTGATCTGGTTGAGATTTGTCTTTCAGGCTGATTTAGCAATTTTAATTCCAAAGTTTTAATTTCAGCCTTAAGTTTATCATTTTCGGACTTAAAAGTTTTAATTTTCAATTCAAGATCAGAATTTATCTTCTCAAGAATTGAATTTGGTATATATGGCTTTTGAGAATAAGTAGTATTTTCAGATAAATCCTTTTCAGAATAAGTCTGAATGTACTCCTCAGAATTGCAAGAATTTTGATAACTCTCATTTAATCTGTTTTAATCTACAGTTTTCTGCATTTTATCAGTTCTCAACCTTTTTAAATCTTCACCTGATTCTACTTCATCCGAGCCTTTCATAACAACCATTTGTAATCCTAAATTCATAAATCTGACATCATATATAGTTGGTGAGCTTGAAATTGCTTTTGTCAGACATTTAGGATTTGTCCAACCTATACCAGATATTGAATATTCGGTATATTTAGGTTGATTCAAATATATAGTTTGGTCTGTTTGACCTCATTTAATAAACTCATCTTCCAAAGATTTAATTTTCTCATAAAGCTTTGTTCTTTCATCAAATATAGAATGATATTTCACTATTTTAACTTGGTGATTCTAATTCAGCTAAATTTAGTTTTTCTTTTAGGTCAAATATATTGTTGTCCAGTTTCTGAATTTCACTTTGAAGTTCATTGGATTTATCTTGTAAATTTAAAACAACTCTTAATGCTAATGCCTTATCCTTGGAAATCTCTAACACTAAAGCATGTTCTTGACTTAATTTGTTTTCCAAGGAATGGACATTTTTCTTTTGCGCTTTTAAGGATTTTTCAAATCTTTTTAACATATAAGCCATTTCAGTCAGTTTCTGTTCAAGCATACAGGAGTTATCATTATCAGAATCAGAATTAGATTGTACATCTGGTGTCTCTGAACTTTCTGAGGCATCTGCATCTGACTCATCATCTTCCTTTTCCTTACTGCATCTCGTATCTCCTGTTGCCATCAGTGCCATCTCTTCTGTCAGTTCATTATCATCTTCAACCTCCTTTTGCTCTTCAGTTTCCTCATCCGTCAGACCAACTAAAACCTCATCTTCAGCAATCATAGCAGTCTCACTAAGTTCAGAATCATTGAATACTTCAGATTTTAGACAGATATATGCATCTTCGTCTAGAATATCTTCATCTTCGGAAAGTTGGAGCCAATGGTCATCTTCAGCCATCAAAGCCTTACCGGCCTCTTTTTCCTTTGCCAGCTGTGCCTTTCAAGTGTAATATTCAGAATTCTTTACTACAGGAAATCTACATTCTCTGGCAAAATGGTCTGGTTTGCCACAATTATAGCATTTTTGCTCAGTATCCTTCTTGGCAGGCTTATCAGTTTTCTCATATTTCTCTGCCTTCATGCCACTGCTCTCTCCTGATTTTTCATATCTGTCTTTCTTCTCATACTTCCGTGATCCTGTCTTATACCTCATCTTATTGTTGGTCGGTTTGTGGTAGAACTTCTTCTGAAATGCCTTCGTCAGCAAGGACATCTGTTTCTTCATCAATTCAATCTCAGAATCAGTTGAGGAATCAGCGGAATCTGAATCTGATGAACTACTGCTCAACACAACCCTCTTTTCATTCTTTAGCTTGTATTTATACTTCTTGTCAGCTAAAAGAGCTAAAGGATCAACGGTTGTCTTTTCAGCCTGTTTCTTCCCTGACATTTTCCTTAAAACAACTTCTTGGTAATTATTAAGGTTTTCAAAAACCATATGGAAGTCCATGTCGTCAATCTCTTTTGTTTGCTGAATTATCATTGTATACTTGTCCCACTCCGGATTCAGCACGTTCGAGAATTTGACATTTATATCCAAATTTGATTTCGTCACCCCATTCTTTTTCATCTCACTTAACAGATTGACGAACCTCTGATATGTACTTTTCAGTAATTCTCCTTCTCTTGCTCTGAAGTTTTCAAAGGTCATCAGACTATTTCGAGCTCTGTTTGTTGCCGCTTTGTCTAAAC
This sequence comes from Centrapalus pauciflorus, assembly GCA_020465985.1. Taxonomy (NCBI): domain Eukaryota; kingdom Viridiplantae; phylum Streptophyta; class Magnoliopsida; order Asterales; family Asteraceae; genus Centrapalus; species Centrapalus pauciflorus. The sequence goes on from JAANYP010000876.1 coordinate 273,604, forward strand.
CTCTCATCAATTTACATACCTCATCCCAGATGGATTTGGTTGTATTTGTATTGGTTAGAATGATATATATATCATTGGGTATTGAAATCAGCAAGAGCTTTCTGGCAGTCTTGTCACCCAGTTTTCTTCGTTTTTGTGCTTCAGTAAGGTTTGTGACCTCTACTGTTCTTTCCGGGATAGGAGGGTTGCCGGTTGGTACCGCGGGTATGGTTTCAAGGAAAATAGTTGGTCCCTCATTTAGTGATTTCAGCATTTCTTCAGACTAGTCATGGAAATTGATGAATTCTTGGAATCTTTCCCTCCATTGAACGTATTCACCTCTGTATAGAATTGGAGGTTTGGTTTCCGACCCCATGGCTAGTGCATCTTTTGACATTTTGACTGATTAAAATGAATGTTCCAAGATCTTTTAAACGGATATTGATTGAAATTGAAAAATTGATCAAACTTGTTGATAAGTTGATCAAACTCGAATGAAAATGGAGTGAAACTCGATATGAATGGGATCAAACTCGAACAAAGAGTGGTAAAACTCGATCAATGAATTGAATCAACCAGAATTGAAAAGAATGAAACTCGAATACTGAAAGAATCAATCAACTTATTAGTAATGAAACTCGAATAATGAGTTGATGAAACTCAAATGACACTTCAGTAAACCTCGAATGAAGAGTTAACAAACATGAATTAAGTGCCAAGAAACTCGAATGAACTAGACTTAGGATTGATTAAACTTGAATTAATTGAGATCAAAACTCGAATCAAATTGAATTCCACTTGACTGTTGTTTAATCAAAATTGAATGATGCTCTAATCAAGCTCGAATGATTTTTAAAAATCAACTTATGATTAAACAAAACTCGAATTAATGTTCAACTCAACTTGATGTGTATTGTATTCAACTTGAATGAATGTAATTGTCAACTCGATAAAAACTTCCTTCCAACTCGAATGGAGTTATGTCCAACTCAATTGAAACAAAGTTCAACTCGATTGAAACTTCTATTAACTCGAATAGAATACATGTTCAACTCGATTAATACTTCTTAAAACTCGATTATACTAACTTTCCAACTCGATTAAAGAATCATTCAACTCGATTAATACATGAACTTCAGCTACATTCGAGTTTTATGATTTTTGATAAAATTCAAGTCCAGATTTCACTAATTTCAATTAAAATGCATAAAATGATCCCAAATTGAAATTGAAGATGTGTTTTTCAATAACAAACACTTTTTATGAAAGCACTTTGGTTATTTTCAGATTAAACACACCGTTTTTCTCAAGAACAGTCAATAAAATCCGTATTTCAAAAAATCAGAAAAAGCAACCAATCTTTTTGTGTGTTTTGAATTACAGAATGAACTTATATTCAATCTATTCATTTTTCAAACCTTTATCTTCGATCCAATTTATACAATTAATCACTCACAGAATCAAAAACCTTAAGGGTTTTCAAATTTTCAAAGTGTTCGATGAAACAGTGAAAAATAATTTCAAAAGCAACCAAGTTAATCCATTTCTGTGCTCCGATACCAATTGTGAATCCGGATTAATCAAGCAAATAATTAATACAAATAATTAATACAAACAATTAAGAACAAATTCAGAACACTAACCGAATGATTAATTGCACCAAAAGATGATTACAGAGATATGAACTCGTACATACACTGTAGCCCAAATTGCAATGGTTTCCGTGCAATCACAATGTCAAATCCGTGCAATTACCAAATGTCTAAAATCCGTACTACTCACAAACAGAAATGTACTATTTATATACAAATGCCTAACTATGAATTAATTACAAAATAAACCCTAGACATATTAAATTCATCAACTAAAATTGATTCTAACACATTTTGTAATACTCTTAATCTTTTTATTTGTAGTATAAATTGTCATTTTCTTGTAATAGTTAATTTAGTTTTCCAGGTATTGTTTTATGAGAAATACGCTTTCATCTATTGATATTGAATTCTCTCCTAGCTTATTAAAAATCTTGATTGTATTGATTAACTGTGATTTGTTTGCTTCAATTCTATGAATAACAATTGGTATCAGAGCCAAATAACAAGAATTGAATTGTGATTTTGGTGAAATTTTCTAAAAAAATTTAGTTTTGAACCTACAGGAGTCGTAATCAAAATCTTTTAACTGGTAGTTTACTGAGCTGGGAACAAGAATGAAAGTTAATAGACTACTTCAAAGCTATGAGTTTTAAGGATAAATAAAATGTGTTGCTTGCGGACCCATATCTGAGGCTGTGGAACCTCCTAAATGAGCTTTGTGAGGTTAGTGACTTGAATTACTTGTAATAGTTCAGGGGGTTTAGTGTAATTCCCTGATAGTTAGATTAGAGTTAGTCTTGAAGTTTTTTTAGTATAAATAAGTCCTGTGAGTTAATGAGGACAATAACTCAAATTGTAGTCATTCAACCCAATTTGTTAGTGAAATTGAATATTATTTCTTTCTTGATTCACATTTGTGGGTTTTCTGATTTTGTTGAGTTCTTGGTTTCAATTCTGCAATTTTTGTTTCTGAAATTCCTAACAAGTGGTATCAGAGCCAAGTTGTGATCAAAGTGTGTTCTTTTTCTGCCATTTGAAATTGAAGTTAGTGATAGCAATTAGAGATCGTTCTTGTCCGATTAGAATTTGAAAGTGATTCTTGGATTTGATTTTGGTGATCGAGAATCTAAAATTGTTCAATGGGAATTCCCTGTCGTTCGTTTGGTTTGTCTCTTTCTGCATAGACATGATTGATTTACCGCTTAGTTTCGATGCTGGCCAATTGGTATTTGTAGTCAGTCTTGTTGTTTAATTGTTGGTAATCGGCTCCATCAAGTTTGAAGAAATTGGAAGTGTCGTTCTTGGCAGTATGGTGTTAGCGATGGGGTTCTCAATTTGAAATCAATCTTAAAGATATCAATCGTTCTTGGCCAATTTGATTTTAGCGATTGATTTTGTTGGATTTTAGTTTAAGCTGGACTCGGCAACTGAAATTTGATTTGGACTCTGGAGGTCATATTGGAAATCAATTTTGCAATTGGGTGGTGCTGTGTTTGAATTTTTTTGAAAGAAATCAAGTTCAGATTTGGGTCATTCGTCTTGGTCTCGTTGTTTTGTTTTTTCTTGGTTCGTTTGAGTTTTGGGTTTCAAGAAAACGAATTCTTGAACCTTGCTACTGTTTTGAAACATGAACTCACAAGCCGTAAGATATTGATTTGGATGTTTGGGTTTAGTCTTGAATCAAGTTTGTATTTTGGTGATTTGTATTTATCTCGGGTTTTATGTTTTTCTTAATTTGTTTTGAAGACGGAATGGTCGTTTTGGTTTTTTCTTTGATGATGATTCAAGAATTTAGGTGTCGACTCATTACGTTTGTTCAGTTTAGTTTCGGAATTAGAGCTGCGTTTTTTTATTCACATTGATTCAAGAAGTCGGTGTTGATTGAATTTCGAGTTGTTCGATTTTGAAAGAATTTAGATGGCGATACTAGTTCCATTTGAATTTTGATTTGTTCTTTATGACGGTTGGTTTTTGTGATTGTCATCATGTCGGGAAAGTGTATCATTAATTTTTGTGATCTACAGATTTTGGGCTATGGCGCCGTGGTTTGGGTTCCTTTGTAGATCAATTGGTTTGCCTTTTGAAAACTTAGTATTGTTAGCTTCGTGTTTGAATCTCGGTTGGTCCGGGAACACGTTTTGGTGGAGTTTTTTTTTACACCCTTGCCACAATAACCTCAATCACAACACCCAGGATTAATCATCATACATAATACATTACATAATGATCTGAATACTTAATACAATATGGGAATATAAAATACAGAAATAAAGTACATGTGTCAAACACCCTATGGTGCTACAAGGATTCAATCTAAGTCTACATACTTAATGAACTGTTACAATATCCCAAATATATTATCATTTTTAAATATGTGAAATGAAATGAAATTTATCAAACCATAACAATCCATCAAAACACTTTCCAATTTATATTTATCGTACATAATTCCAACTTAATTTCATTAAATTCAATTCTTATATTAATGAATCCTCAATTACAGTAACTAAATTCCGAGGATGTTACAAGTTTCTCATTCATTTTTTGGTTACCCGTTAGTTTTTGGGGTATTTGGGAGAAATTACACATTAGTATTTAGTTGCGATGACCGTTGTGATTTTGGGTCCGGATTTTGTTGATCGGTTGATAGGTTTCGGCGTTCTTCTTAGGTCGTCGCTTTTGTGTTGTTTCGGGCCGTTTGGATATTTTGATATGGGCTATTTTTAGTTGCGACATTTAGTAACCGGTTGATTTTGTGTATGGTTTTTGTTCTCCGGTTTGTTGGTTTTTGGTGCACATTTGTGTTTGGGTCGCATTTGTGCTATTCGGTATTTGTGGCTTCGGGATTGAAGTTTTGGATTTTGGGTTTGTATTTTGGATGTGAATTTGATAGTGTGTTTCCAAATAGGTGGAGTAAGACAAATTTGTTTTTGGGATTTGATTTGTTTTGTTTTTGAAATTCAAGTCAAGGTGGAGATTTGTGAGGTTAGTGGTTTGAATTAGTTGTAATATTCAGGGGGTTTAGTGTAATTCCCTGATAGTTAGATTAGAGTTAGTCTTGAAGTTTTTTAGTATAAATAAGTCCTATGGGTTAATGAGGACAATAACTCAAATTGTAGTCGTCATTCAACCCAATTTGTTAGTGAAATTGAATATTCTTTCTTTCTTGATTCACATTTGTGGGTTTTTGATTTTGTTGAGTTCTTGGTTTCAATTCTGCCATTTTTGTTTCTGAAATTCCTAACAATCATAACAAGAATAACTTAAGGAAGGGAAGTTGGAGATTATTGTTAAAATTCTCATGAATCTGGGGGATGAATGGAAGTCATATGTATCAAATATTACACATAACAAGAATATGGAAGAATTAGACTTTCACATGATTTTTGAGAGCCTAAATCTCAATCTGAAGGAAGTGTCAAAAGCTCTGCAAACTCAAGCTCAAGCTCAAGTTCTAGTTCAGATACCTATAAAAGCAAGTGGTTGATCCCTTAGCTTTGATCGCTAACAAGAAGTTACTAAAGATGCATAAGAGATTTGAACTGTTAAACGAATCTGATTACAGTGATGATCTCCACTCTGACGAACACAATTTCAAAAAGGGCATGGTCTTCTTGTCAAAAGCATATGATCATCAAAAACTATTCTACAAGCCTGTCACAAATTACAGACTCAGATACTCTTCTGGATCAAGGAAATATAAATATGATCCATCCCGTTTTGAAAAAGGCGAGGCTAGTTACAAGGATGGAGAAAAGAAGAGTGGAGAAGAGAAGAAAACTTACTTTAAGTGTGGCAAGCCAGGATACTTTGCCAATGACTGTAGAAAGATAGTGAATAATTTTGAGTAGTACAAGATCAAATTGTGTCCAGCAAAGCAAAAAGAGTTCGGGAAAGGTCTGTTGGTTGTTGTCCTGAAGATGATCACTGGTTAATATTGACAGATTCCAAGGAATAAGAACAAAATCATGCACATTTTGCATTGATTGTCGACATTTCCTCTGTGAAATGTAGTTTCTACCAATTCAATCAACAATATGCAATTAATAAGAACAATACATGTAATCAACACTGACCGAATGCTTCGATTGATGAACTTGATGATTACAAAATGATGATCAGGAATATTTGCGTACAGTGCTGCTTTCTCTAATTCGTATACGTACAAAATGATAATCTGACAGATCTCCTAATTTGGAAAGTCAAAGTTGCTATTTATACATTTATACAAACTATTAAAGAAATACTCAAACAGTCCCTACACTTTGTTTTTCATCAATTAAAACATATTCTAACATTCTCCCCCTTTGATGAAAATAGCAAAGTAGTTAAACCGATAAGCCCAGCTTTTGTTCAAACCTTCTGATACTTTTACGATCCGAAAGCCTCCATTAAATTTTTGAAATAAACTCAACCATGAGTCTTCGGTCGTTGACAGATAAGGCTCCTTTCTTTGTCTTTCTTTTCTGGTCAGCTACAAGATTACCTTTCAAACCACTCATAACTTTAATCAATGTACCATTAGAAAACTTGTTCAGCTCCACACTCCTCATTGCTCTCAAATTCTGCTGGATGCTTCACCATGATCACTTGAAACTCTTTCAGCTCACCAGCAAATTTAATATCTCTGTGAGGTGCAGTCATGTTTATCTTCCTCATGCCTCTTTCAACCCCAATCTGTAGATCTTGCACTGACATTAATACCAATTTGGTATGCATAAAGTGAAACAGTGTCTTTAGCGCAAATCTACAGTGTTCATTTCTTTTGTTTCTGCACAGTTCATCAAAAATATCTTCAACATCTACCAAGTGCATGTTGAACATGTCAGCTTCTGTGAACACGTAAGTATTTCCATCTGATCTTGTAACAGTGAATTTTGGATAGAAAACCTTAACAAATCTTTCTTTTTCAATCTTCACCAGGTCAACAATTCTGAATTCACTCTTGACCTTTTCAACTTCCTGGGTTTTGTTTCTAAGAAAACTGACATAGTTAACCAGATTAGGCATATTTGGCTCTAGAACTCTGAATAACTTGTGAAATGAGCATGGAGCTTCTTTCTTGCAAAAAATCCTTTTCTCCAGAATATCTTCAATATAAGGCATCTTGTTTCTTTTTCTGATAAACTCAGCAGATCTATTCTCTGGAAGTTCAAGCTTTTTCACCTTTTTCTTGCTGATCTCATCCTTATTCAACAAAGTTAGCATATCTTGAATCTCCCTCTGAACCACTTGCTGTGCTTCAAATCTAAGTCTATGTTGTTTCTTTGATTCATCGGCAAGCACATACTCATTAAAAAACCTATCCATCACTTCAACTTCATTCAACACAACTTTTTCTTGAGCAACACTGCTCTCAACATGAAACTCTTCAAATTCTTCTTTAACTTGTACAACTACCTCAGGCTTTTCAACCGTTGGTGTCAATTCAACATCCTTCAAAATTTCATCAACTAATACTTCCTCCTCCTCGATTCTTTCAGCTCTAAAATCTGCATCGGTCAAAGCGATTATATCATCATCTTCAGAAACTTCAATATACTCTTCTCTCTCTTCTCCTGTCCCTTGAATACTTAGCTCTTGATTTTTCACTTGAACATCTTCATCCGAATCAATATACTAAACAAAGTGATAGATATCAGACTGAGTGTTCAAAGGAACTGGAACATCTTCATAAAGAATCAATCCCAGCTCTCTCTGTTCACCAGCTGATTCTTTAGATCCCCCAGCTTCTTTTTCCTGAACTTCCGGCTCCTTTTCTGGATATTTTATCATTAATATCCCAGGCGTCGGTTCATAAAGCTTTCTCCTCTTCTCCCCCTCATGAGGAGCATCATCGGAGTCTTCGTCATGCTCATCATGTTTCCTCTTGGACGAGGAAGCTTGAGCCTTGCAGGTTTCTTCTACTGCAGCTACCCTTTCTGAAAGATTACCCAACGCGGTTACCACAGTATTTTCCAGGCTGATCATACGTTCTCGCATCTCATCAAACTGCTAAAAAACAAAGTCCTTCAACTCTTCCTTCAACTCTTCTATAGCTTGTTTTGACTCAGATTGCTTAACAGACTCCTCTGCAACATCTTTTCCCTTAAAAAATTTCTGAATATTTGTCATTTGGGCCATTACCTCAGCTAACTGATTAGATACATGCATATTTACACCAGACACAGCTTCATTCAATGCACTTGTCAAGGTTGATTCTGTAACAAATGGGGATAAACTCACCACTGGGTCACGTAGAATTCCAGTTGTCACAGCAGTCGAACTTGTATAAAGAACTTCTGCATGGCCAGTGCTTAGAGTTGGTAGTGTCGTTTCTCTGACTGGACTTCCACCCTCTTCAAGTGACGGAGCAACAAATGCTTCCGTTACTGAGGGTGTTCCAGTGGGAACACTAAGTTCAACCACACTCACTTCAACAAATGAAGGTGACTCAAGTGTCCTAGACTGTATAGCAACTAGACTCGGTGATTGCAAAGAAGTCGTACACACGGGCAGTTGTGCACTTGTTTCAATATCCATTAAGTCCAAGTGACTTACGGATAGATTGTGTGGTTCATCCCTGTGTTCAATTGAAACAGTCTCCTGTTGAGAGGAGACTGAGTGGATAGTTGGGTGTGCAATCGTCAGTGGGATACTGACTTGTTCAATGCTAACTCTCATAGGAGAGCTAACAGTAGACGTGGTTAAATCCTGGCTTTCTGGGGTCATGGTCTCCCTCACACTCTCTACAGCAATTTGTACAATATCTACCATCATCCCTCCTACCTCATGATGATCACCTCCATCATTACCATCATCATCATCATCATCATCACCTTCTCCCTCTTCTTCTTGTATATCAGACAACGTCCTCTCAGAATCTGACTTTTCAGCTTCTTCCTCACCACCCCTCACACTAACTTCTCCCTTGAAAAAACTCATAAAAAAATAAAAAATATAAAAAAATATTAACAATACTTATTTGCTCCCCCTTGAATTTCTGAAAGTTGCTCCCCCTCAACTGGATATTCAATTTCTCAGCTCTGCTCCCCCTACAAAATAACAGATAATTTTTTATCAGATTTATTCAAAATCAGATAAATTTCTTTTCTGCTCCCCCTGCACATGACAATCCAGATAAAAATCACATACAAAATTGATAATTTTAAAATTATAATTTTGAAACTACTGAATTATTAAATCTTAACGATTCAACATACCTAATTTGTATACCAAAAAATTAAACCGCTTTTCATCTAACGCTTTGGTAAACAAATCAGCTAGTTGATATTCAGTAGGTACAAAATATAATTCTATATTTCCATTTTCTACATGATCTTTTATGAAATGATACTGAATGTCAATGTGTTTCGTTTTTGAATGTTGCACCGGATTTGATGCAATAGCTATTGCGCTCTTAGAATCACAATATATTTAAAATTTCTTTGGTGTAAACCCATAATCACGAAGTTGGCTCTTCATCCACAACACCTGAGAACAGCAGGAAGATACAGCAACGTACTCTGCTTCAGCTGTAGACAATGAAACACAATGTTGTTTCTTGGATGACCAACATACGGGTTTGTCACCTAAGAACTGTACTGCTCCTGACGTACTCTTTCTGTCCATCTTATCACCTGCGTGATCAGCGTCAGAAAAAGCAGTCAGATTAAATGAAGATTCTCTAGGATACCACAAACCAAGATTTGGAGTTCCTTTGAGATATCATAAAATTCGTTTTGCAGCTGTTAAGTGTGATTCTTTAGGATTTTCCTGATATCTAGCACAGACACATGTAGCAAACATAATATCTGGTCTACTAGCTGTTAAGTACATTAATGACCCAATTATACCTCGATAATGAGTCACATCTACAGGTTTCCCTGAGATGTCCGCATCGAGTTTTGACTTTGAATCCGGAGCCATGGGAGTTTTCATAGGAGTACTATTGACCATGTTAAATTTCTTTAACATGTCTTGTATATATTTTGACTGATTGATAAAAATACCATCAGGTAATTCTTTTACTTGTAATCCTAAGAAAAAAATTATTTCCCCCATCATGCTCATTTCAAATTTTTGGGACATTAAATTTGCGAATTTCTTACAAAATTCTGGATTTGTAGACCCAAATATTATATCATCTACATATATCTGTATAACTATGATATCTGACCCCTGACGTTTTATAAACAGGGTTGTGTCAACTGCACCTTTTGTAAATCCACATCTCAACAGATATGTTGAGAGTGCATCATACCAAGCACGGGGTGCTTGTTTAAGGCCATACAGTGACTTATCTAAAATATATACATGATCAGGTTTCGAAGGATCAGTAAACCCTTCCGGCTGATATGTATATACTTCATCTGTTAGCTCCCCGTTTAAAAACGCAGTTTTAACATCCATTTGATATACTGTAAAATTTTTATGAGCGGCAAAAGCTAAAAACATCCTTATAGCTTCAATTCGTGCAACTGGTGCGAATGTTTCATCATAATCAATCCCTTCTTGTTGGGTGTATCCTTTGGCCATGAGACGAGCTTTATTCTGAATGATGACACCATGTTCATCTTTCTTGTTCTTAAAGATCCATTTCGTGCCTATAATGGATTTGTCTTTTGGGCGCTCAACAAGTCTCCAGACCTTTAACCATTCGAATTGGTTGAGTTCTTCTTGCATCGCCACAATCCAATCAGCATCCAGAAGAGCTTCTTTTACATTCTTTGGCTCTATTTTACTTAAAAAATTTGAAAATAAGCATTTATTTATAGTAGCCCTTCTGGTTTGGACTGACGCAGATGGATCACCAATGATGTTTTCTATTGGGTGATTTCTTGTCCACTTAACTGTATGTGGAAACGGTTCTATTGGGTCTTGGTTGGGATTGAGATCTAGATATGGTTCGGGAGTTACTTCAGATGTTGTAGGTGGGACATCTGAGGTAGGAGCTTCTGAATGTTCAGAAGTAATGGGGGTTTCAGAAGAATGTGGAGGTTCAATTGGTTGTACAATCTCAGTGGTTGACTGCACATTTGCTGTTGAAGCTTCTCCAGTTTAGTCTGAACCTTGTTGTTGAGAAAGATCAGAGACTATGACTGGATCTTCAGTAATCCTGTCAGGCACCAAATTTTGAACATTAGTTTTGGGCTTTTCAAAATAGTCTTCATAAAAATTCTCAAACAAGTTATGTAATTCTGAGTGTTTAGCATTTTGTTCTGTTGACTCCAATGAAGTCTGCATATTAGGTTCGGCACCTGAACTGGTGTGTTCAGAAGCCATTACCACTCCTTCGTCGAATTTGACATTCACGCTTTCGTTGACTGTCTTGGTTCTCTTGTTGTACACTCGGAAGGCAACCGACTCCTTTGAATACCCGATGAAAATTCCTTCATCTGCCTTTTGATTAAACTTTCCAAGATTGTCTTTATCATTCAAAATAAAGCATCTGCAACCAAAGACATGGAAAATTTTAATATTAGGTATTCGTTTATTAATCAGTTCATAAGGAGTCTTTCCGAATCTCTTATTTATTATTGAACGATTTTGTGTGAAACAAGCTGTTGCAACTGCTTCTGCCCATAAAAATAACGGTAAATTGGAATATGCCAGCATCGTCCTAGCTGATTCCACTAGTGTCCGATTTCTTCTTTCAACGACACCGTTCTGTTGTGGAATTTGAGCAGCTGAAAACTGATGTGTAATTCCTATGGAATTCAAGAATGAGTCAAGTGATTTGTTCTTGAACTCTCTTCCGTTGTCTGAGCGGATTGTTTGAATTGTGAGTTGCAACTTTACTTGTATTTTCCGGATGAAGTCGATGATCGTTTCGGTTGCATCTGATTTGGATCTCAGGAAGAAAACCCACCTGTATCGTGAATAGTCATCAACTATCACCAATACATATCGTTTCTTATTTATGCTTTGTACTCTCATTGGTCCACACAAATCCATATGCAATAATTCCAGTGCTCTCGTGGATGAGTGTTCTGTTTTGGATTTGTGTGTGGCTCTTGTCATCTTTCCTTTTTCACATGCCGCACATAATTGCTCTTTTTGAAATTTGAGCGTCGGCAGCCCTTTAACTAACCCTCCTTTTGCTAGGTTGGTCAGCTCATTGAAGTTCAGATGTGAAAGGTGACGATGCCACAGCCATGCTGTTTTAGATGTAGCTTTTGATAATAAGCAGACATCTTTCTTCAGATTAATTGAGGCTAAATCAATGGAGTACAAATTTGTTTTCCTGTTTCCTGCCAAAATTTCTTTTCCTTCTCTGGATCTGATGCTGCACCGATTGGCTTTGAAATTGACTTCTAATCCTTTGTCACACAATTGTCCAATGCTAAATAGATTGTGTCCAAGACCATCAACATAGAAGACCTTTTGGATGGTGATCTTGTCGTATTTGAGACTTCCATAGCCTTTGATTTGACAAAACTGATCATTTCCAAATCTGACCGTCCCACAGAACTTATCTACAAAGTTCGTGAGTGTGTCTCGTTGTCCGGTCATATGTTTGGAGCAGCCGGAGTCAAGGTACCAGACATGGTTTACCTATAAGACGAAGTAGCACATGAGGTACCCACTTGTAGTTGGGTACCTTAGTTTTAGGTAAATCATGCACAGTATTATTTGTTTTTCTAACAGATATGGCTTTTAGCTTATCATTTGAAGTTATTTTAGGTACCCATTTTTGAACTGTTCTTTTAGGTATCCATTTTTGTACAATTCGCGGTGGAATTGCTTTTGAAATATTTTTCTTTGGAACCTTTTTCTGTTCATAAAATGGGTTCTTCTTCTTTGGTTGCCATACGAGCTTATTAGATTTAACAACTGCAGGCTTATAAGCATAAGAATTCAAAGCAATTAAGTCCTTTCTAGAAAACTTTATACAAGAGTTTTTAACAAGATTATTATTATTACAGACAGACTGTTCAATTTTGCTATTTCTATCTGTAACATTTTTGTCCTTCACGCGCCACTCTTGTTTTAAACTCTTGTTTTCTGTTCTCTTTCATTCTTTCGCCAAACTTGTTTTCTCGACCCGTTCACAACGATATCTGACATAAAAGAAGTATGAGAATTAGAAGACTTAGATGCTCGTTTTTTCTGTAAGTTTTTCATACCTGTTGAAGATTGGACTTTACGTGCAATTGAGTCCGTTGATGAAGATGATTCACCATTTTCAAAGCTAGGAGACTGAAAAAAAAAATTTTGTTTTCTCCTTCTTTTGTTGTAATGATGGTGAATTTTCAGATGGTTTTAAAGAATTTGTAGACATTCTTTGCAGAATTTTAACAGTTTCTTTATTACCATTTGATTGTTTGTTAGTCAAAGGTTTGATAAATTCACCAATTTTACCAAACATTTTATCTAATGAATTATCATCAGAGTGCATGTACAGATCAAATTCTTTCTCTGAATTTATAGAATCATGAGAAGTAGATGATTGTGGATCAGACACATTTGTGTTTTTAGGCTGAGTTTGCAACATTTGTTCCATTTTTCTTAATTCAGCCTTGAGAGTTCCATTCTCTGTCTCAAAATTTCTAATTTTCAATTCTAAATCAGAATTTATCTGTTCTAAAATTGAATTTGGCAAATATAATTTTTGAGACTAAGTAGGTATTTCAGACAAATCCTTTTCAGAATAAGTTTGAATGTACTCTTCTTTAGTATCAATAATGTTGCTGGTTTCATTTATCTTGGTATAATCACCATATTTTGCATTTTGTCTGATCGTAATCTTTTTATTTCTTCGCTAGATTCTACTTCTTCAGATTCTTTCATAAATGTCATTTTTAATCCTAAATTCATGTATCTGACATCATATAGTGTTGGTGAACTTGATATAGCTTTTGTCAGATACTTAGGATTTTCCCAACCAATTCCAGATTTAGAGTTATAAAATTCTGTGTCTTTTGGTTGATTTAGATAAATTGTTTGATCTGTTTGCCCTCTTTTAATAAATTCATCCTCCATCTTTTTTATTTTCTCTTAAACTTTAGTTCTTTCTTTAAATATGGCATGATATTTTACAGAAAAATTTGAGGCTTCTAACTCAGCTGTTCGCAGTCTTTCTTGTAAATCAGATATTTTGTGATTCAGATTGAGTATATTGCTTTGAAGTTCTTTTTCCTTATCTTGCAAGTCTGAGACTGCTCGTAAAGCTAATGCTTTATCTTTGGAAAAGTCTAGAACTAAGTTGTGTTCAATTCGAAGTTTGTTTTCCAAAGAATGAACATTTTTCTTTTCTGCCTTTAAAGATTTTTCAAACTTTTTAAGCATAAAGGTCATATTAGTTAGTTTTTCTTCTAATATGCATGATTCATCAATATCAGAGTCTGAATTAGAATTTACCTTCGGTCTGTCTGAACCATCTGAGTTTTCAGACTCTGAATCTTCCTCATTTTCAGCTTCATTTTGGCCAGTTGCCATTAATGCAACTTCTTCTGTTGCTTCCTCTTCATCAGACTCAGATTCTTTTCTTTCTGCATCCTCTTCATCAGTCAGTCCAACCCACATCTCATCTTCAGCTATCATAGCTGATTCACTCAGTTCAGATTCATTGAAAATTTCTGACTTTAGACAAATATGAGCATCTTCATCCAAGATGTCATCATCTTCTGATAACTGTAACCAATGATCATCTTCCGCCATAAGAGCTTTGTCTGACTCTTTCTCTTTGGCTAAGAGAGCCTTTCTTGTATAGTAGTCTGAGTTTTTGACTACAGGATATCTGCATTCCCGGGCATAGTGACCTGGTTTTCCACAGTTATAGCATTTCTGTTCCGACTCTTTCTTGGCTGATTTATCTGACTTCTCATATTTGTCAGTCTTTCGTACACTACTTTCTCCAGATTTCTCATATTTATCCTTTTTCTCAACTTTCCTGGAGCCTGTTTTGTAGCGCATCTTGTTGTTGGTTGGCTTTCTGTAAAATTTCTTTTGAAATGCTTTTGTAAGCAAAGCCATCTGCTTTTTCATCTCTTCTATTTCTGAATCAGCAGATGAATCTGAGGATTCTGATTCAGAAGATGTACTGCTGATTACAGCTCTTTTCTCCTTTTTCAGCTTGTATTTATACTTTTTCTCTGCCAGTAGAGCTAGTGGATCAGCAGTTTCTTTTTCCGCTTTCTTCTTTCCAGATATTTTCCTCAACACAACTTCTTGATAGTTGTTGAGGTTTTCAAATAGCATATGAAAATCCATTTTCTCAATATCTTTTGTTTGTTGGATTATCATAGCATATATTTCCCATTCTGGATTTAGGACATTTAGAAATTTGACATTAATGTCCAGGTTGGACTTTGTCACTCCGTTTCTTTTCACTTCACTTACCAGATTCACAAACCTGAGGTAAGTGTTTTCCAAAAGTTCACCTTCACGAGCTCTAAAGTTCTCAAACGTCATTAGGCTATTTCTAGCCCTATTTGTAGCAGCTCTGTCTGATCCCCTCATGATTTTGCATACTTCATCCCAAATGGACTTAGCAGTCTTTGTATTTGTCAGGCAAGTGTAAATATCATTGGGGATTGATATCAACAATAGCTTTCTGGCAGTCTTGTCCCCTAATTTTCTCTTCTTTTGGGCCTCTGTCAGGTTGGTCACCTCAACAGTCCTCGGTGGAATTGGGGGATTGCCAGTCGGTACTCCTGGGATCGTTTCCATAAAAATGGCTGGTCCTTCAGTTAATGATTTCAGCATTTCTTCAGACAAATCATGGAAACTGATAAATTCAAGAAACCTCTCCCGCCATTGAACATATTCACCCCTGTATAAAATTGGGGGTTTTGTTTCTGATCCCATAGCCAATGCGTCTTTAGACATGTTGATTGATCTTTGGGAAACTTGTCCAAGATCTGATGAACTCCGATTGAGATTGAATACTTTGATCACACTTTGAAACACAGATTAGTACTGAAATCTACAACACAGTGACTTGTTAGTAGCAATAAGCAACTTAACTCAGACAGTGAATAGTGTTTTGATTAATGTGTGTGTCAAACTCGAATGATTCTTGTGTTTTGAGTGAAACTCGAATGGATATAGTGTGATACTCGATTGAGTTTATGGTAAAATTCGATTGAGTCTTTCTGAAAAAACAAGATTGTCTTTGAGAAACTCGATTGAGTCTTTGAGAAACTCGATTAAGTCTTTGATCAAACTCGAATGAGTATTTGATCAAACTCGAATGAGTATTTGATCAAACTCGAATGAGTCTTTGATCAAACTCGAATGTGTATTTGATCAAACTCGAATGAGTATTTGATCAAACTCGAATGTGTATTTGATCAAACTCGAATGTGTATTTGATCAAACTCGAATGTGTATTTGATCAAACTCGAATGAGTATTTGATCAAACTCGAATGTGTATTTGATCAAACTCGAATGAGTTTTTGATCAAACTTGAATGTCTTTGATTAAACTCGAACGTTTGATCTGAAACTCGTTTGGTTTAGTTCTGAAACTCGAGTTTGTTAAAAAGGTTGTCAACTCGAATATTACAAGTTGTCAACTCGAATAACAAGATATTCAACTCGAATATCTAAGGTATCCAACTCGAATATCTAAGGTATTCAACTCGAATATTTAAGGTATTCAACTCGAATGATACACAGAATGTGTATATTTCGAGTTTCTTAAAATTTTCAGCTTTTTCAAGTCTGAAATTCAGATTAAATCCAAATATTATCCATTTTCACTCAAATTGTAATCGAAGGTGAGGTTTTTGAATACAAACACTTTTTGTTAAACACCTTTGTGCAAAAATAGATCTTGGTTTGACTTTTGTAATGAAACAGTAACCGTTATTGAACTTTTCAAAATTTATCAAAATTACCTAGATCTTTTTCTGTGTTTTACAAATCAATGCAAGTTTATATTCAATTGATTCGTATTCGAATCCTTTACCTTCGATCCACTTATCTCTTTCAAAGATCAGCAGAATCAAAACCCTTAGTGATTTTAGGGTTTTTTCAAAAAAAATGTTCAAGAACAGTAGCAGTTTCGAAAATTTGAATCTCAAATCAGAAAAAATTCACCGCTAGGGCTCTGATACCAATTGTGAAATGTAGTTTCTACCAATTCAATCAACAATATGCAATTAATAAGAACAATACATGTAATCAACACTGACCGAATGCTTCGATTGATGAACTTGATGATTACAAAATGATGATCAGGAATATTTACGTACAGTGCTGCTTTCTGTAATTCGTATACGTACAAAATGATAATCTGACAGATCTCCTAATTTGGAAAGTCAAAGTTGCTATTTATACATTTATACAAACTATTAAGGAAATACTCAAACAGTCCCTACACTTTGTTTTTCATCAATTAAAACATATTCTAACATCCTCTTTGTGTTTATTTGATGGTGTCAATTCTGATGATGACACAGATGTAGCATCAGTTTGTTTGATGGCTATGGTAGATGATGAGGAAGTTGTTGTGGGTAATCTGTGTCTGATGGTGGAGGCGACTGAAGGAGAGGATGCTGAGGAAGTAGGTGTGGAAGATGAGTAGAAAGATGTGGAGACTGAGTAGAAAGAAAAGATTGAGAATGTCTATTTGATGACAAAGAAAGAGGACATGCATGAAGATGTACATTCTTGCATATCTGAGGTATCTCTTGCATCCTTCTCAATGTCTGATTTGATTGATTATTACAAATTCATGAACTTGAAAGTTAAGACTTATAATACTCTTTTAAAACAGGCCAATAATGAAGTTAAACGCATGACATACAAACACTTAGCTGAAATTTATGAACTTAATGAGAAACTTAAGAGGGTTGAGGATAAGAATTCTAGTTATATTATTGTAGTATTGGCCATGACAACTAAAAAAAGCCTCACTAAAATCAAAGATAAAAATCTTTGATGCTCAAATTGAATCATTGAATTTATCTAAGTCAACTATATCTCTAAACAATTTTATAGATTTAAAAGAAAAATCAAAAGCTTTAGATCATGAGCATGTGAGCAATTTTACTAAATACGATGTCATTTTTCAAGACTGTGTTTCTTTATATCAAAAAAATCAAAGACTTAGAAGAAAATTTTTTAAAGAGAGCACACAAAGATCAAACAATCCATCTAAATCAGCCTAAGGATACTGAGTTTTACAATTCAAAGGTAGGGCTTGGTTTTGAAAATCTAGGATGTTTAAAGAAAGTGTTGGTCCTAAAAGTTATCCCAAGTATCTCAAAAGAGACTGTATAGGGGGGGGGGGGGGTGAATACAGTCTAAATAAAATCACACAGATTTTTCTCAATGTTTGTATGTTTATATTAACAAGTATGTTAAGACTACAAACAAGTTTGGATTGCGGAAAGATCCAAACTGAGATGACAGAAATGAACAACATAGTATACTAGTCTAAGACACACTTAAGCTAGATACAAGACAAACCTGGACAATTTTAGGAACATTGAAGAGGTTTGAGGAATAGCTAATAACAACTTAGACACACTAGCTTTTGACTAAAGTTGTAGCAGAACGTGCATGCATGAAAAACACAATTTGTTTTGGCTCTTAAGTTCTTGTAATTGTTCTCACACCTTTTCTTTACTTGGAAGCTTATTTTATATAGTTACACAGAGAATCCTCGTAAACTTATTCATTGGTTGTAGAAAGGCAGGAATGTCTCACAAAGAGACAAGATTACTTTTCTACATTAGGATAAGATTGACAAAGTGACTTTGCCTTCTTGTTGCAGAATCATTGTCTTTTTTTAGCTCTGTCATTTCTAGCTTTACCCCAAAATAAAAAGTCAGCATATAACCTTTATTATTCTTTGTAAAGCCATTTTGCTATAAGAAATGGTCTTTCACCCATTTCAGATACCCCTTTGTCCTCATATAGTAGAACAGTTTTAGCAAAGTTGTAGTAGTTCTGAGTTTCCCCTTTGTCTTGAATGTTTTGGCTGATCTTAACGTTCGAAACATTACATGATGACATGGAAAAAACTTCCAATAAGTGTATACCTGTTCACAAAGAACATGCTTTGTTAAGAAAGAATAGATCACTTAACTATGTCAAAACCTGTCCAACAGCTATGAACAACTTAGACATAATCTATCAAACCTGTTCAACAGATGAGAACAGTTTTGACATACTGCCAGGTTACAATTTATGTACCGATGTAACATAGACTTATACTTAGTATTGAAAATCATCACAAGGTTTGATAAGGCATTAGACAGCCTAACAATCTCCCCTAAGTGTATCAAATAGGTTTGATCAAGGATCTCCTCCTAAGATATAGAACATGTTTGATTGAGGATTTTTTGTGCCTAATAATATCCCCTTATTTGCAATACTTGGGCTAAGGATGATTACACTAATTTTTCACTATACATTTTTACAATACGGAAGCAAATGTTAATCTATAGCATTGGAGTAAAGCAAAAGATCAGCGTATGTACAATGAAAAACTGATCATCAACAACTAATAAAAATATAACTAATGGAATGTTTTTGTTAGGAGCAAACAATGGTAAGCCTGATCAACTAATAATCAGCCTCCATTCTTCATCTACACATAGCTTGAGTGTGAACACAAAGTCAGTGTATGTTGTTGTAGATGGACCATTTACTGTTTTGTTTTTTCTCTCCTCTCCTCTCTGACTCCTTTTCCATCCTTTCTAACTCAGAAGAAGCTTTAAGTACCTTTTCTTGTTCAAGTCTAGCCAGGAATTCTTTCTTTGCAATATATTTTTCTACTTATTCTATTGTTGGGACTATATTTTTTAAGACTAGGAACTTATCTTGTAGTTCTGTAATAGTTGTACTTTATACAAATAGAGAAGTCAATGTAACAGTGTTGTGAGAGTTCTCATTTGTAATCCAAATTGCACTCACTGTTCATATCAATCAAATCATTCGGCTAGTTGTGTCAATCTTATTCAGTTGTTTAAATATTGATTTACATATTGGTTTTAATTTGATATTATCAATTGGTATCAGAGCCTAATATGGATTAAATTGAGTGTTTGATTCTGATTTTTCTCGAATTTCTTGACATTTTTTTGCGAAAAAGTTGAAATCTGAATTTCTCATTTGGATTTTGATTCTTAGGGTGTTTGAATCTGATTTGATCATCGAGTCTCACATTTTTGAAGACCAATTCTTTTATATAAGCGTCGAATTCGGTCTCCAAACATACATGATTTATTTGGAGAATTTCTGTTTTTTTTTTTTTTTTGAAAAATGAATGTTCTTGAAGTTTTTTTTGGGTAATTTTTGCATTTTAATCGAGAATTTGCCAAAGTGTGTTTATTAAAAGTGTTTCTAGCATAAAACCGAGTATACGTTCCAATTTCTAGGTCAGTTCGTGCATTTTTTTTTGGAAAAATTAGTTGATTTGGATTTGAAAACATCAAAAACGGTTTGTGAATTATAGATTCCTAACAATCAATCAACAACCACAATTAATCAAGAACAACAAAGAATTAATACTGACCAAATGCTTTGATTGATGACAGATTTGATTACAAATATTCATGCATTGTAGCCTTAGCTCTGAATTCCTTGCCTATTACAATCAGTATGTCAGATCTGTATTTTCTATTTGAAAGTCAAACTACTATTTATATATTTTTATAACTATGAACTAATTACAAAAGGAACCCTAGAATTTGTATTACATCAACAAAATACATTCCAACAATCTCCCCCTTTGATGGAATAAGCAAAGTCTTCAAGTAGGTAATCCCAGCTTTAGCTCAAATCTTCTGATGCTTTTCCGGTCTGAAAGCCTCCATTCAATCTTCGATATAAACTCCACCATCAATCTTCTATCATTCACAAATAACGCTCCTTTTTTAGTTTTTCTCTTCCTATCAGATGCCAGTTTTCCCTTCAATCCATTCAAAACTTTTTGTAACGTACCATCACAAAATATGTTGAGTTCAACGCTCCTCATAGCTCTTAACTTTTTGTTTCTATCTTTGTACATGACCGCAGGATGCTTGACCATAATGACTTGATACTCTTTTCAATCTCCTGCAAACTTGATTTCTCGATTCGGAGTTGTAATGTTAATTTTCCTCATCCCTCTATTGACACCAATCTGCAGATCTTTCACAGACATCAATACCAGTTTGGTATGCATGAAGTGAAAAATTGTCTTCAGTGCAAATCTACAGTGTTTATTTCTCTTGTTGAGGCACAATTCATCAAATAAATCTTCTATATCGACCAAGTGCATATTGAACATGTCTGCTTCAGTGAATGTATAGATATTACCATCAGCTCTTGTGACAGTGAACGTAGGATAGAAGATCTGAACGAACCGGTCTTTTTCAATTTTGATTAAATCAACTATCCTGAATTCACTCTTCACTTTATCCACTGCCTGAGTCTTATTTCTCAAAAAACTAGCATAGTTGACAAGATTTGGCATATTAGGCTCCAGAACCCTAAACAGCTTCAGAAACGTACATGGAGCTTGTTTCTTACAAAAAATTCTTTTCTCCAGAATATCTTCAAGATAGGGCAACTTATTTCTTTTCTTAATGAATTCAACTGACTGTCTAGCAGATAATTCAAACTTTCTAACTTTCTTCTTACTGATTTCATCCTTATTTAGCAATGTAAGCATATCTCTTATTTCCCTCTGCATAACCTGTTGAGCTTCAAACCTGAGTCAGTGTTGGTTCTGCGACTCATCAGCAAGAATGTATTCGTTGAAAAACCTTTCCATTACTTCAACTTCGTTCAACTCCACTCTCTCTTGAACTATCACATTTTCAATTGGAAACTCTTCCACCTCCTCTTTAACTTGAACAACAACCTCAGGCTTTTCAACCGTCGGTGTTGGCATAGATTCTTTCAATATCTCTTGTACTAACTCTTCTTCTTCCTCAATCCTGTCAGCTTGAAAATCAATATCAGTTAATGCAATCACATCATCATCATCTGATAACTCAACATACACCTCTTTCTCACCTTCAGTTTCTCTCCCTTGATTCATCAACATTTGATCCTGAACTGCTTGAGTATCATCATCTGAATCGTTATTCTCCTCAAAATTGTAGATTTCTGACTGAATGTTCAAAGGAACTGGAACATCTTCATGAAGAATCAATCCCAGCTCACTTTGAACATCAGCAGGTTCTTTTGAGCTTACTTCATCCTTTCTCTAACCTCTGCCTCCTTCTCTGGATATGTGATCATTAAGATTCCCGGTGTAGGCTCATCAAGCTTCCTCCTCTTCTCCCCCTCATGAGTAGCATCATCAGAGTCTTCATCATGCTCATCATGTTTGCGTTTTGATGAAGAAGCTTGAGCCTTACACGTCTCTTCAACTGCCGCTACCCTCTCTGACAAATTTCCTAGCGCAGTGATTACAGTATTCTCCAAGCTTATCATTCTTTCTCGCATTTCGTCAAACTGCTCAAATACTAAATCTCTCAATTCTTCCCTCAATTCATCAATAGCTTGATGTGGATCAGATTGCTTCACTGACTCCTCAGCCACAGACTTTCCATTCAAAAACTTATGAATATTATTCATTTGTGCCATTACTTTAGATAGCTGAGCAGAAACATGATTGTTAACTCCAGCAACAGCAGTATTTAAAGCTTGACTCAGTTATGTTTCGGTAACAAATGGGGAAAGATTAACGACTGGGTCACTTAGACTTCCAGTTGACACAACAGTGGAACTTGTGAAAAGAACCTCTGTGTGGCCAGTGCTTAGAGTTGGCAGTGTGGTAGCTCTAACTGGACTTCCACCCTCTTCAAGTGACGGAGCAACAAATGCTTCCGTAACTGAGGATGTTCCGGCGGGAACACTAAGTTCAACAGCACTTACTTCAACAAATGAAGTAGACTCAAGTGTCCTATGGTGTATCGGATCTAGACATTTTGCTTGAACTAAAGTTGTACACTCGGGCAGATGTGTACTGATTTCAATATCCATCAAATCCAAAGGATTATCGGATAGAATTTGTGTTTGATCCCGGTGCTCAATTGAAACAGTCTCCTGTTGAGAGGAGACTGAGTGAATGGTGGGGTGTGCAAGTGTAAGTGGGATAATGACTTCTTCAATGCTAACTCCCTGTTGGGAGCTAACAGCAGATGTGGTTATATCCTGGCTTTCTAGGTGTAGGACATCCCTCACACTCTCCTGAGCTATATTAACTATATCCATTAAAACAGCTCCTCCCTCATCATGATCATGTCCTTCATCACCATCATCATCAACATCACCTTCCTCCGCTCCCTCTTGGATATTCGACAATGTACGTTCTGAATCTGAACTACCAGCTTCTTCCTCACCACCCCTCACTGAAACTTCTGCTCCCTCACTCACTTGTCGGCTTCCCTGAACTTTAGCCCCTTGCTGAAGTTCCTCTCTTCCTATAACTCCTTGGTTAAGAGAACCCGGTTCTTGTGTCTCTATAGGAGCATGGTCTATTCTATAAAGCCTTACATTTTCACTCTCCTGGTCAGCATACTTTAACAAAGCTTCCGGAATAGGCATGATGTTGCCAGTTGGAGAATCTGGCACTTCATGTAAAATCATCATAACATAATCTGGGCATCTTTGAGAGTTTTCTCTTTTTGGTATATTCTCGTTTGCCCGAAGAATGCCTCGAATAAGAATTTGAATGTACCTTTGTAGAGGTACAAACTTCCTCGATCTGTTTGTTGTTTTGGCAAGTACAATTTCTTTGAGGTCTTCCCATATGCATTGTGCATAATCATAGTGCTTGTTGAAGGCGATGTCGTGGAAGATCCTTAGACAGTGTATACTGCATCTGTCTATTCCTGTGTGTTTAGACGTCATGCACCTATTAATGATGCCGAATAGAGTGTACCATTCTCCATTTAAGCCATTGTGATGAAACTTGGAGCTCTTAGGTAGTGACTTTGAATATCCTAAGCATATGAGATCATGGACTAGCTCCTCATCTGATACGAAATCTTCAAAATCAGCTAACTCTGGAAAGTTAATTGTGTCAATCCTTCTTGGTTAAAACAAGTTGTGTCAAAGTCTGGCCAATGTAATCTTGGATTTGAACTTATCGATGGTAACCTTGAAATGGTGGTTACCATCTGCTGGAACAAATTTGACAGTATGCCAAAATTGCTGAAGGTAGACTTGTGGGATAGATGGTTTGTATTGGAGAAGGTATCCCAAAGGAAGGCCTTTGAGGATATCAACAATGATAGGGTGACTGACTTTAATGACTTTAGTATCCAGACGATGGTTGTTATCTTTGAATGGAAGACAATATTTGGGTTTTACAAGCTGATTGTCGGGGATTATGGTAAAGGATGAAGGCCTTGTAACAGAGGCAGATCGGACGGGTTTAGATACAAGTGTATGGTTTGAAGATGAATGGGAGTCTGAAGAATTTGAATTATGGGAATGACTTGGAGATGCCATTTGTAACCTGTACAAAAATAATAAACATGTTAGACAAAGCAGGTAAACAAATGAAATCATTCAAAATAGAAAAATATAACATTTTGTCAGAAATTATAAAAATTTGTGATTTTCTGTTTAAAGCATCGGGATTCCAGACAATAATAAAATATTATTGAAAAGATTCCAAAGTCAATCGTTCAGAGACAAATGTTAGAAAAGCACAGATTTAATACAATTTCTTGAAAAAATGTTACATTCTTCTTAAAACACTAAAAAACCCAACAGTTAGTAAAAATTTTGAATAATTCTCGAATTACTCTATAGACAACTCGAATGATACATGAAGATACTCGAATGAGCTTACAATCAACTCGAATGAAGTGTAGCCTTTCTCGATTAAGGCTTGATGAATCTCGAATAGAGAATCAGTTCAACTCGAATTAACCATGAGTTAACTCGAATGAAGGACATCTAGACTCGAATGAATGAAGTCTACAACTCGAATTAAACATGAAATGACTTGAAAAAGTATTTGGACCAACTCGATTATAACCTAAGACAAACTCGATCAAGTCTTAAGTTCAACTAGATCATCCTTTCAGGATTCTCGATTGACAATTTGAACAACTCGCATGAAGAAGAAACATTCTCGATTAAAGCATGGAATCAACTCGAATGAAACACAAGGTTTCTCGATCCATGTGTTAATCAAGACTTATGTTCTGAAAATTATACCAAGTCCTAAATATGATCAACTCGATTAACAATTAAGACTTTCTCGAATAAAGAACCATCCAACTCGATCTAAACTAGGACTTTCTCGAGTGATGTATTGCTCAACTCAAATGAAGCTGAGTATATTCTCGATTATAATGTTTATTCGAGAAAATATTCTTGAAAATATGTTGAAGTCCCTACACACTGATTTACAAAATTTTGATTCCAGGGACTTTTCCAGTGATCTAAAACTTGTTTCCCATTCGAAAAACAATTTTAAACAACTTTGTTTTACTGAACTTTGATTAAAAACAACAACAAAGTTGTTTAAAATTCAAATTTCAGAAAAACATGAACTCGAACTCATTTGAACAAAAATTTCAATTTTCTGTTTGTGTGATTGGAATTGAACCATGAAATTGCAGATTCATGTTCAGATTCACAAAACGAAAAACATCACACATTTAATTTCAGTTTAAGAATCAAAAATTTATATACACCATGAACACAGATATATGAATATACGAACACTTATTCAACAGACATGTTTAAACTATATATCAAAATGACAACTAAAAAAATGAAAAACAACTTCATAATACGAAAAATAAGAATGCAAGTCAACTCGGTTACAAATGAAAGTTACCTCGATTAAAATTGCAAATCAACTCGAATGAATAACAAGTCCAACTCGATTGACACAAAGTCAAACTCGATTTGTGCTTGTTATCAACTCGATTGGTAATATCAGTCAACTCGAATTGCACATGAACATATAATAATTCGAGTTTCTTAGTTTTTCAGAATTTTTAAGTCTGAAATTCAATTTAATTATTTTTCAACCAAATTAAAATCGAAGGTAAGGATTCTGATTTCAAACACTTTTTGTAAAGGTATAATGTCCAAAAACAGATCTAAAAGTGACTTTTGCAGCAAAACAGTGAAGAACTTTAGATTTTTCAAAATTTCAGAAAAATCACTAGATCTTTTTCTGTGTTTGATGAATCAAAACAAAATTATATTCAATTGAATCGACTACTTATCCTTTTCCTTCGATCCAAATTTCAGAATCTATAATCAACAGGATAAAAAACCCTTGTTGATTATTAGGTTTTTCGAAAAAAAAAATTCAAGAACACTGTTTGAAATTTCAATTTCAGATCAAAAATTCACCCCTAGATGCTCTGATACCAATTGTGAATTATAAATTCCTAACAATCAATCAACAAGCACAATTAATCAAGAACTACAAAGAATTAATACTGACCAAATGCTTTGATTGATGACAGATTTGATTACAAAATGGAGAATAGAAATATTCGTGCACTGTAGCCCTAGCTCTGAATTCCTTGCGTATTACAATCAGTATGTCAGATCTGTGTATTCTATTTGAAAGTCAAACTACTATTTATATATTTTTACAACTATGAACTAATTATAAAAGGAACCCTATACTTTGTATTACATTAACAAAATACATTCCAACACGGTTAAATCTCGAAATATATTGTGTTTGCTTTGATATTCAAAATTTTGGCTTCAAAGTTTGAAATTCATCAACTGTTATTCGAAATTGAGTCCGTTATATCTGAAATTTATAACTTCATTAAAATATCAACAAGTGTTCTTCGAGTTTTAAATCAAGTTCATACGAAATTCACTAAGTAACCTTCAAATTTCACATTGTGTTCTGCGAATTTTACTTAAAAGTCCTAGTGTTTTTTGCCTAGTGCCTTCGAGTGTCATTCTAAGTCACTTGAATATCTTACATTGGAGTTCGAGATTCATTGCAAGTAATTCGAATTTGACTTTGTTCTACTCGAATTTTACTCTAAGTCATTTAAAGCCATTTGAGATTTATCTAGCATCACTCGAGATTTTCTCTGAATCATCCGAGATTCATCCTGTTCACTTTGAATCTCATCCAACACTGTTCAAGTTTTGTCCAGTGTCATTCGAGATTTAGTATATATCATTCGAGATTCAGCATATACCATTCAAGATTCAGTCAATACCATTCGAGATTCAGTCTATAGTATTCAAGATTTAGTTTGTTTCACTCGAAATTCACTCAAGTTTCCCTAGAAGGTCTGTTGTAGTGGTCCCAATCTAATTATATGTACTCACACAATAATATGATGGATATTCGGCTGATTCATGCAAGAAAACAATGAGAATGTTCAAATTCAATCAAACTCAAACCCACATGTGCAGCCGCCAATTTCTTTGCTTTAGAATATTCAAATTGTAAAAGTGTGCAAAGATACAAAACCCTAGAACAAAAGTTGCTTTTATACCAAGGACTATTTTGAGGGGTTTACAAAACATACGCCTCAACTTTCTAACTAAAAAGAAAGATTACATATAAAAGAAAGACAAATACATAAAAAATAAATTAAATACGAATTATTACAAAATAAATCCACATGATTGAAATTATAAATCTAACATTCTCCCCCTTTTCAATCACTGTGGCAGGTGGAAAGCTCTTTCGTCTGAGTCTCTCAATACGAGGATGACATCAAATCTTCGAGTAACCTGGCGCATATGCAATCTGTCATTTATCAGCTCTATTGCGTCTCGGATGTCTTGGATCTCCTTAGGCTTCTTCTTGAGTTCTACAAGCTTCAGGGCATCATCATCTTGGAGTGTCCCGTTCAGTTCAGCTCTTGTTAGACAAAGAGTGTCGTCTGAATAACAAGACAGTTCCTCAAACCGCAAGAACCGCTTTTGACCTCTTTTGTTCAGAATTATCACGCCTTGTTTAGGTTTCTTGAAGATTCGATACATTGGATCAAAGTCGATTCTGAAAAAAGTCTGATCTGGAGCTTTGAGGCCCACCTAGACAAAATAGCACTCTATAGCTAGCTGGAAATCTTTTAGGCACATTACTGTAGAATGTCGTCTCATACTTCAAGTAAGGGCCGCCAGAGTCGTGACTTAACATAATCTCCCATTGACTTTTTTCTCTAATTTGTTGTGCATTGTTTCAATGTCGTCGGGGTTCATGAAGTCAAAATCACTCTCGTGGACAAGTTGAGTCGTCCCGTCTTCTCTTTTGATTTCCAATGAGGGTGTGAAGAGGCGGGCCCTTTTATACATTGATATGGAGACGACCTTTGCACCATCATTTGATTATACTCGGCTTGCTATGCTTTTGATGCATCGCTTATTCCCATGAGCAGCCGTCTACTGAACTTCCCCAGATTTTTCATGAAAATGTCTCTGAATTTATCTTCTTGGTAGGGCTCAAGAAAGTCTTCGGATTTATTTTCATTAGGTAATCCTTGAGCCATTGTATCGGAGGTGCTTCAAACTCTGCTGCAAGAATCTCGAATAATCTATAGACTCGACCCCGGTGGTCGAGCCTTGGTGTTTAATGCTCCTCGGGAGGCAGGGAGTGTACCTTACCCTTGGAGAACCTGTCAACCTAGTGAAGGTCCCCTTTGTCAAATATAACAGATGAAGCTTCGGCAGTCTCCTGAAAGCAGTCGACCATGCAGGGACCCGAGGTTTCATATTTTTCGGCTGGTTGTTTTTGAGTGATTGTGGAGGTGGATATGTTTAAGGTGAGCTTTAGGTTAGAAGGATGGGTAAGGGCTTTTATTGCTGGTGATATCTCTTGTTGTGGCTCATGGGATGGAGAGTTAAGGAAGTCAAAAGAGGAAGAATTTTTGTGGTGACTCGAGTTCTGGTTTGGGTTCTTTAATGGGTTCATATTGGTTAATCTCTAAATCCGAATCAGAAAGCAGGATGACTTTGATTTTTTCTGATGACGGCTCAAACACCACCACGGCCCTTGTCAACTCTTCCTCCACTTGACCTTCCGGGGCAGTAGACACTTGTTCCCCACTCGTTTCCTTTTCCCCTGCTCCCCCTACACCTAACACATCCCCCTCAGACTGAACTCCAGGGCGCTTCTCCCCCTCAGGATGACCAGGATCTTCCTGATCATCATGTTTCCTTAGCGTGCTTCAGCCTAAGGGCTGGTGGATGTTGTCTATAAATTGTGTGAAGATTTCGATTGTCGTGGCTATTTGTTCCTTTAATGCGTCAGTTTCGGCAGACTGTTGGACTTTGGGAGGACCTGGTAACAGTTCCTGAGAAGCAGCACCCTTTCCCTTCAAGATTTGTAGAAGGGAGGGGTGACGTTTCTCATGCTCTGCCTTGAGGGCATCTAGTTCAGTCCGGGTAATCACACCATCATCACGAAGAGCCACCGTTAACATCTTTGGACTGATCCCGGGATGACCAGTCATAGTTGGCAGTGTTGTATCTGTGACTGGAATTACATCCTTCATTTCTGCACCACCCGAAAGGGTGCAGATCAGGATGTTGGGGAGAACGTCGCGGAGACGTCCTTGGTGTGAGGTGACGTGTTATGGGGTGTGGAGTGAGTTGTGGACAAAGGAACGGTGGTTACCGGGTGCAGCTGGTGACCTATTTCAACATCACTTGACTCCGAATGAGGAGGTGATGGAATGCGTGATCGATCCTCATGAAATGAAACAGGTTCCCGTTGAGGGGAACCTGAGTGGCTGGTGGGGTGAATGTCGGCTATTGGACTGGAAGCCTTATAGGGACTTGTCCGGCTAGGGGTGGATGGTTCTCCCTCATCTCTCGGGTAGGGGTGTTGAAATAATTCCGAAATCGAAAAACCGTTCCGATTTTGAGGTTAACAGAACCGGTTTTTCTATTATTT
Source organism: Centrapalus pauciflorus (assembly GCA_020465985.1). NCBI lineage: Eukaryota > Viridiplantae > Streptophyta > Magnoliopsida > Asterales > Asteraceae > Centrapalus > Centrapalus pauciflorus. The sequence continues at coordinate 302,968 of JAANYP010000876.1, forward strand.
TCGGTTTGGTTAACCAAACCGAAAAAAACCTTCGGTTTAGGTTCACGATTTCGGTGACGGACGGTTAAACCGAAAAACCAAAATAAATTTAATTGTATATATTTTAACTTTTATGCGTATAAATATTAACATTAATCCCAACAATAATTTAAAATTATAACTTATCTATTAGTATACATTAATTTTTAAACTCAAAACAATAAAAAATTACACTTGAACAAATTAATTTAGAAAATTATAAAATCGTTTTTTTTTTTTTGTTTTTATTGGAATTTTAAAGATATTGTCCAATCTTTTAAAGATAATATATAGAAAATTTATAGTCTTATTCATCACTTTTATTATCTTAGACAATTTTAGGCTTCGTTTATTTTTTTATGTGTTTAGACGTCTAAACACTTTTTACCGTCTGTTTGATAAGATGTTAAAAAAGGTCTAAAATCTGTTTAGATAAGATTGTTTGTTTTTTAATTTAATAAAAAGTCTAATTACATACTACTTATCGAATTTATAGTTTTTAGCATTAGAATGTTAAATTTTTTTAATTAAAATAAAATACTTTTACCTAATAAATTATTAATCTATTGACATATTTTAAATTATAAAATGAAAATTTAGTTTTAAGATCGTGATTAATCAATTATATTCAAAACAACTTCTTACAAATATCAACTGATTCAAAAACACCAAAGCGTACAAAATAAAGTTTCATTACAACTAAAAAAATATTCATAATTGTCCTGCAATTCTTCACGTAAATTAGCCATGTATTGTCGATCGGCCGTACTCCCATAATCTTGAACTACTTGAGCCGTTGCATCCATATCACCACCTTGCACATTATCATCATCGGTTCGATCATACTCAGAAAAAAATCTCATCATTTAATCCCTCCTTCTGTATAAAATTATGAATCGCAAAACATGAAAAAACAATGTCACTTTGGACATCCAGCAAAAAAGGGGGCATTCGCTTCAAAATTGGAAAACGTGCTTTTAATACACCAAAAGCACGTTCGATTACATTTTTGAGTTTTGCATGAGAATGATTGAATTTCTCATATTTATTTATTGGATCACGACGACGAAAATCTCCAAGCCAATATCTAACGTTGCGGTAGGGTGTCATAAATCCTCGCATATTCGTATATGCGGCATCACAAAGATAATATTTATCTGGAAACAAAATATTAGTTACTAATACAAGAATAATAAAAATATTTGTAAACATACCTGGAGGAGGCAATGGAAATCTCATATCTGCATTTGATATAGCTTCTTTCAAGACTCTAAAATCATGTGCAGACCCTTCCCAGCTAGCGACAACATAAGTAAAAATCATATTGAAATCGCAAATTGCTAAAACATTCTGATAGCATTCGTCCTTTCTTGTTGCTCTATATGCCTGCTGTTCTTCGACGGGAGCTACAACATGGATTAGAGTTCCGTCTAGAGCACCAACCGCTCCCTACAATAAATGTAATTGTTAATATACTTTTTGAATAATTATACAAATATTATTGAAATCATAATTTACCTTGAACTTTCTTCGTAAGTGACTATGAATTCCAGGAATGTTCGGATTCGGATTGAATGAAGTAGTCACTATCACTTCTTTAGCAATCAATATCATTTTTTCCAACACTTCATGAAAAACTATATAAATGGTTTGTGTGGAGTGTTGAAATCTACGCTTCACCACCACGTAACGTTGATTGTGACATACAATCATCAGAAAGATAGCCATCTTCTCTTCAACTTCTATATGTTTGCTATCTTTTAACCAACCTCTTTCTTTAAAAAGACCACATAGGCGTATAAATGCATCACGTGACATACGTAACAACTCCATGCATTGTTTACTTCTTCCAGAAAGCAGCTCTAAAGTAAATTGACGTCCACTGATTGCATATATATTATCCCTTTTCCTTTTTCTTTGGGCTTTCTTTTTTTTTTTAATGTAGTATATTATCAAAATAATGATGATAATCACTATTAGATGTTCGTTTTCGTCCATGTTTTCGTCTATGTTTTCTTCCAAGTTTTCGTCCATGTTTTACCTGTTAAAAACATAATACAAGTAGTTCATGTACAAAGATGTAACAAGTATCTAATTAACAAATACTATAATACTAATATATCAAAATATCATATAACATAATGTTTCAAAAATAATAATATCCAATTGTTCAAATACAAAAGTATGACATAATAAACCAAATGTTCAAACTACCATAATAAGAAACCAAATTACCAAATAATAAATTGTTCAAACCACAATACAACTATTCTAATATCCCCAATCTACGTGCCGTGTTGCCAATCCACCGTTTTAAGAGTTCGGGATTGGAAGGCAAATTCATCCATGAATCAAGCAATACCCCGGAGTGTGCAAAAATCTCAAACGCGGTAAGGTAAAGAGGATCTAGTTCATTAAGGCCAATTGCATTCAATTCAGTAGTACACTCGCTCATGGGGGCTTGATGATGCTTAGAAATAATTGCTTTAAGAGCACCACTTGCATCCTCAAGAAGCGTATCCAATTTGGAATCCTTCTTCATTTTTTTCTTCGGCCTAGAAATTTGAGACGGACCTTCATTCGATCTTTCTATATTTTGAGGATTATCAATTGGTATGTTGGCATTTTCATCATGTGTAGATTGAACATCTTCATTTTCTTCTTCATCGTGAAGTTGAAATGAAGGGACGGATGAGGTTGAATGCCCGGACGTAACTTGGGTTGACGCTTGGGACCGAACATGTTTGCCAGTAGCAAAATTCTTATCAAACACAGCAGCACACAAGTCAGGAAAAAATAACGGGGAGGACTTCAATGTTTTTAATTTTGCATAATCCTGCATCCAAATATAGAATAGATAACTTTATAAAATATTTATCTCTATTGTAAGTAAGTAAAACCTATATAAAAAGGTCTAAAAACACACCTTATCTAAGGCATCCCATTCTTCGTTGGATAAACTAAAGGTATTGTTTGCAGCATTGTAGATATTCCCGGTCCTATTCCTCAAATAAGTTCACGCCTTGTACCTCATTTTTATGTAATCGTATTGATTTTTGAGTTGCTTTTGTTGATAGTCATATTGAAATGCTTCTTGCATTTTGTTGGCCAAATTGACCCAAGAATTTTTATTAAGGCTACCACCTTGTCTCCCCCCGTTGGAGACTTCCTCGGCACAAATTTCCAAAAACTTTTTAACGTTGTCATCCGTCCATCTTAGACGTTTGTCATCCATACTACAACATAAAATCAACCCAACAATTATATACATACATACATACATATATATATGTGTGTGTGTGTGTGTGTGTGTGTGTAGATGAGTATAATCAAGGAGGGTGTTTAAAAAATGTTTTTCAAAGTGATTATTGCTACTTGAAGAATCAAAATCAGATAATTGTATAGTCAGATAGTTATGTAGCCATGTAGGTATATTTACATTTACTTTTATGATCAATCATCTTAAAACTAGTCACCCAATTACATAGATGCCTAAAGCTAATTATTGTGACCCTTAATAACCAAACCAGGTTACACAAATCTAATTACCACCATCCAAACACCCAATAGACTCATAATCCAACTACTTCGAAAAGGTACCAAACACTTGTTAGTACAATAAAATCAGTTCATGTATATAACGAGCACATGTACATATGTTGCATCTAGTACCACACTACCACCTCTGTCCCAATATATATAATAATCCACTTTGGAGCCTGGATAAGCCACATAGACACCATGCATATACCCATAAACAAGGTACATTGCAATTTAACCCACAATTATATATATATGCAAGTAGAAACCATCAACAAGTAAATAGAAATCGTATGTTTTTTTCACACTATCTGTATTTTAAATTAGATGTAGTTCTATCCATTTATGCATGGGTTGATGATTTTTAGAGCGGATTTGGCATTGGAAGTTGCACGTAGACACCATGCATATACCCATAAACAAGGTACATTGCAATTTAACCCACAACAATTATGTATATATGCAAGTAGAAACCATCAACAAGTAGTATATATAGCACCTTTCATCAAGTAACAGCCGAATTTAAGTGTTTTTCTTTCTTGTTTCCTAATTATGTATAAAAGTATATAGCACCTTTCATCAAGTATGAAATCTCAGAAGGCAACAACTATGTATCGGTTGTATTTACGTGGGAGTACACTCGACCTTTTGTATATCTAAAGAGGCATCTATTTTTCTTGTAATTTCGTCAGCAGTTTAATTGTTTGAATCTTGGTACTTGTAGTTCTGCGTGATGTACAACAATACATGCATAGGGTACAAATTTCTACTGGCATGTGTCTTGAAATTCGACGGCATGATTCTTGGGTATATTGATATTATATGATGGATTGACTAATTATTACTTTTTAGTTCGTTGGTCTTCCAAAACATAATCATGTTATTATCAGCTAAACACACTTCACATTCATGGGTGATTACATAAGAAGATTCAAACAAAACCCATTAACAGAAGATTCAAAATCAAAAAACAAAACCCATTGACAGAAGATTTAGAATCAAAAAACAAAACCCAGAAGATTCAAAATCAAAACCCATTAACAGAAAAATTGAAATCGGTAGCCATGATTTTGAAATCAAACTGTTTTTGGCGAGCAGCGGCGAGGGCGTGCTGCGGCGAGGACGATGGCGCCAGAGGGGAGGAATCAGGGGAGTTTTGATGGGGGCGATGCGTGTTAGGGTTAGGTTAGGAGAAGACATAAGAGTTTAGATAAAAGCAAAATTTCAAATCTGTTTTAAACAGACGACGGTCAGACTTTAGACGTCTGATTTGAAAAAAAAACAAACAACATTTGGCCACTTTTGTCTGACCGAAATAGAGTTTAGAGGCAAAATGGACAAAAGAGGAGAAAACAAACGGGGCCTTAGCCTGAGTAGACTCAACAGTCTTAGGGTCATCTCTTGAACCTACAATAGAAATAGTTGTTAGTGGGCATGTTTCTTGCCCAACTGATGTTGATTTCTTCTTATAAGGAGTGGAAGATTTCTCCCCCTTAGACTTAGAAGAAGATTTATCCTTATTTTCCTTTGAGGCAGACTTCTTCTCCCCTTTGAATGAGATAGCATATATATTAAACAATAGGTTTGCATAAATGAATGGATTGAGTGGATATGGGAGCAGCAACAGGTTTGGAAACAGGTTTAGGACCAACTAGGCTATGCACTAAGTAAGCCAAGTTGTCCTTTACCTCAGCTAATTGGGTAAAAACTTGTTCAAGGGAGGTTGACGGGAGGTGGAGGTGGCTGTAAGAACTGAAAGATTAGTCTTGTCATCATTACTGACATGAAGCTTTTAAGTTGTGCTAGAGTAGCATTGAGAGTTTCTTGCATATCCTCTAAGCCAGATGCCATCAAATTAGATAGGGATACCACGAAGTTCTTCAAAGAGGCTAAAGTTGAGGGAAGGGAGATAGAACATGCTTCAGCAATACTTGACAGTTGTTGAGGCATAACTTCCATGTTAGATATAGATTCTTGCTATTGAGAAAGGAGGGAGGTGAGGGAGGAGGACTGTTGTTGCAGTTGTGCAGTGAGTGCAAGCAGTTTTGGAGTATGGTTAGGTTGAGAAGTGGAATGCGGAAAGGATGACTTGAACACATTAAGAAATCCTACAAGCTGTGTAGACACGTAGTCCAAAAATGTAGAAGGTAGTATAGACATGGAGTTGTCCAAAGAATCAACCACCCTGGACAACATAGTAAATTATTCATTCAAGGAAAGATCATTGGGAGATGGTGGAGTATGGGTGGACTGTTTTGATTGAGTGGAAGAGGAAGTCAGTGTAAATGGGTCTAGACCTTGTGAAGTTGGTAAAGGTTCACTTGGTGATGGAAGTGGGTCATTGGAAAGAAGTATCATGGGCTTGGCAAAGGAAAGGTGGCCCAATTTGGACAAGTCAATGATACCCTCAGCAGTGGCTATAGCTGTTTCATGGGAAGAGATGGTAGGCTTCTCATTGATAATTGGTATTGTTATCCCTTCATTAAAGCCATGGGTGGTTCCCTCAGTGATGCTTTCTTCTAATATCACCTCCTCATGGGGCATAGTAGGATTTATTTCAACATCAGCAGTGGTGAAAACTGTTGATGGAATGTGGAGTGGGGTGAAACCCTCACCAATGGGTTGGTCTATACCCAATGGTTCAATAGGCTGGGGAGTTGGTTCTTCAACTACTAGAAATGTTATACAGAAGTATCAAGAGGAACAAGAGGAAAGGTTGATCTGTTGGTCGGCTAGAAGCAACAGGTTGGACACCTTGTGCAGACTCAGGTGGTGTAGCAGAACTAGGGAAGTGTGTGGAGGCGTGTATGACGTGTTTAAGGGTCAAGAGTGAGCATCAGAAGCCGCATGACAGGCTCCAGCCATTAGAGATTCCAGAGTGGAAGTGGTATGATATCACTATGAACTTTATTATGAGACTCCCACAGACTGTAAGTGAAAATGATATGATCTGGGTTATTGTCAATCAGCTTACAAAGAGCGCTCACTTCTTAGCTGTTCGCGGGACTACATTGATCGATCAGTTAGTGCGCCTCTACATCAGCGAGATTGTGGCGAGACACAGGGTTCTGTGCTCGATCACTTCTGATAGAGATAGGCGATTTGTGTCGCGATTCTGGCAGAGATTTCAAAAAGAGTTGGGCACCCGAGTTCAACTTAGTTCGACTTATCACCCTTAGACAGGGGGTTAGACAGAGAGGACGAACCAGACATTGGAAGACATCTTTCGAGCATGTGTTATTGATTTCGGGGGTAGCTGGAATTTACATTTGTCGCTTATTGAGTTTGCTTATAATAACAGCTACCACGCGTCTATCGGCATGCCTCCGTTTAAGGCTCTCTATGGGCGAAAATTCTTGACGCCTATGTGTTGGGGTGAGGTTGGGAAGCGTCCTATCAGCGGACCAAAGGTGTTGCAGGAAACTAGCGACAAGGTCGCTATGATTCAGGAGCGGATTAGGACATCTCAAAGACGGCAGAAGAGTTACGCGGACCGCCGGATGTCAGAGTTGGAGTTCCAGGTTGGAGACTCCGTGATGCTGAAGGTCTTGCCCTGGAAGAGGATTATACGATTTCGGAGACGGGGTAAGCTTGGTCCGCGCTATATTGGACCGTTTGAGGTTGTTGAGAGGATCAAAGATCAGACTTATCGTCTGAATTTGCCTTCAGAGCTATCGGGAGTTCATAATGCATTCCATGTCAGCCATCTCCGTAAGTTCTTAGCTAGTGATGATCAGAGAGTGCCCTTATCTGAGATTGAGGTCGATGATAGGCTCCAGTATGTTGAGCAGCCTGAGGCAGTGACAGATCGGAAGGTCAAGAAGCTACGCAATAAAGAGGTGGCGTTAGTGTTAGTACAGTGGAAGCATCTGTTAGGCACAAAAAGGCCTCAGTCAAACCTGTTCTGCATCTGAGGCGGAGATTCTTAATCAAACCTGTTGATGCATTTGAAGGTTGAATTTAAGGCCTGTTATATGCCTTATTGAAAACTGAAAATGATTTGCAATATCAGTCCAAAGTTGTTCTATATGTTGCATGTGTTGCAACAAAGACAGTTTGCCCAAGCTGTTCAGTCTGCTGAACAGGCTGGACATAAACTGTCTACGCTGCTCTACACTGGCGAGCAGCTTGGGCAGTTTTCAAGTGTTCTGTTCTTTGTGAACAGAACCTGTTCTTTGTGAACAGGCTAAACACTTTATGGAATATGTTTCCAAGTCCTCATGTATTGTTTTTGGCTAGAAGATCAGTTTACAAAGTCGAAGACAAAGTGGAAAACAGAACTGCTCAGCCTGCCCACGCTGTTCTGTAACATGAAGACAAAAGGTTATTTGAAAAAGGGTGACAGACCTTTTTCTTATATCAAAATAGGCCTTTTACAAGGAAGATAGACGCAAAGTTGACATTCCTTATTTGGTTAAAGGCAATGCAACAGTAGACAAAGAGAAAAGACAAAAGTTCTGCACATGTGAAGACAAGTCTGCTTTTCAGAAAAGTGCAGAAAAGTTATGTGGTCTTTTCAAACAAGACTTCTCCTTTTTCATTCCGTCCAATGAAGAAGTTTCTCTTAGATCCTCTGAGTGAGTATAAAAGGAAGCTTCTAAGGTCAGAAAGAAAATAAGCCAAAATGCTAAGTGCTGAAGCCAAGAGTGAACGTGCAAGTGTGTTTTTCATGCATGCAAGCCTGCTTGTGTAATACAGTTTCTTTGTGTCTAAGCTGTTCTACATAACTTGTCCCTCTAAGTCTTGTAAACACAGTGAGTGCTTATTAGTGAGTGTATTCATTGAAATCTAGTTTGAGTTTGTCTTAGACTAGTGAACATACTGTTGTATATGTCATCTCAGCTTGAACCTTTCCGCATTCAAGCTTGTTTGTAATTAACAATTTGTTGATAATACATACAAACATTGAGAAAATAGTGTGTAGTTTTTAAATAGCTGTATTCACCCCCCCCCCCCTCTACAGCTTAAAGCTATATACTTTGGGAACCTCTCGGGACCTACAACTGGTATCAGAGCCAGGTTAGAGTGTGTGTCATTCTAGATCTCTCATTCTCCCAAGTTTCCATGGACAACAGTGCTGCAAATTCCTCATACTATGACAATGGCTCAATGGGCAAACCTCCAAAGTTCAATTATCAGAACTTTTCTGGTTGGAAGTGCAGAATGATGCTCTATCTAGAGAATCTGGATGTACAACTACCAGAAATTGTAATGGAGGGTCCCTATGTGTCAACCTCTTTTACAACAATAACTCCTGCTGTTGAAGGAGCAGCTCCTGAGATCAGAACATTTTAGAAAGCAAAAGCTCAATGGTCTAATGAAGACAAAAGATTGGTGGCTCTTGATGCAAAAGCCAGAAACAATCTGGTCATCTCTTTACCTGATGATATGTTCAAACAGGTTGAGAAGATGAAGACTGCCAAGGAGATGTGGGATACTTTATGTACCGTCTATGATGGACCCACAATCACACTGGACAACAGGATTAACAATCTTGTTAGACAGTATGAACTCTTCTTTGCAAAACCAAAGGAGACTCTCACAGAAACCTACACCAGGTTTACTGCTCTTGTGAATGATCTCAAAGCTGTTGGGATCACTAAGGACAGCCTTACTCTGGTGAACAAGTTTTTGGACATCCTCCCTGAAGAATGGAATTACTTTTCAACAATTTTAAGAAATTCAGGTACAATCAGAAGTATGGATCTTGTCAACTTGTATGGATCTTTACTAAATGATGAACAGTCAAGGCAACAGAAGAGAAATGCCTTGGAGATGTCTAAAAGATGTGCAGCTTTTGTAGCTAATGTGAGATAGCCTGTGAGTCAGGTGAGTGATGTGTTCACTCAACCTGATCAACAGGATGATAATAAGGAAGAGGTGTCAGATGAGGAAGATAATGCAGATCTTGCTGAACAGGATGATGAGCAAATGATAGCTATGCTTGTCAAAAGGTTCAACAAGAAAAGGTTTGGAAGAAACATGCTGCAAGGAAGTTCGGGTGCTGGCAAAAAGAAGGCATTTGATAAATCCAAGGCTGAGTGCTTCAAATGTGGCAAAACTGGCCATATAGCTGCTGACTGTGTGTCAAAAGCTGTTGGTCAGTCATCCAAACCATACAAGACAAACAAGGATGATGGTTATAGGGTTAAGTACCTTATGGCCATGGCTAAGCTGAGAAAGTTGGAAAACTCAGTGGGTTCCAACCGCCAAAAGGGACTCATGGCAGAGACTTGTGACTGGGAGGAATCTGATTCATCATCTGATGAAGAAGACAATCAATGTCTGATGGCCAACACTGATGTCCCATCAACAAGCAGTTTCAAACAGGATATGGCTGAAGCTGAAGCTTTCAGCAGCTTAGAGAACTGGAATCCTACAATGATGTATAAGGTACAAAACTTTATGGCTTACAGTTCTGAAGAAAAGATTAAAATGTTTGAATATATGCTAGTTGATTTGAAAGCTGCTCTTGAGAAGCATGATGCTTTATTATCTGAAATCTCCAAGCTTAAAACTGATCTTAAAACAAACTCCAGTAAACTGGACAGTTTCCATAAGTTGGAAACTGAGCTTGATGAATTAAAACACATCAAATCTATTTTACTGGAAGAAAAGAGAGAAACAGATATAAAGCATGCTAAGCTTCAAAAGATAGTTGACTCTTGGTGCCAATCTGCACAAAAAGTCAGCCATTTTATAAGTCAACAGATCCCTGCACAAATTCAAGCCTATCTTGGAGGGGATCTTGATACAGCAGCTTCCATTGTTGAGATTAATAATCTGAAAGAAGATTTATCCACTCTTGGTGAGCTTCCAAACACTTTTGTTCAAAAAGTGAATGGTAAACTAATCTCAACAAACAGGTTTGTCAGGCCTCAAAATACTGACAGCTCGTGTGAACCTAGCTCAAAAGCTGGTATTGGAATATGTTTTCCATCAATCCAGCCTGCTAAGTGCTCTGCTGATTCACACAAGCAAAAGAAAGGAAAACATGTCCAAACTACAGCTGTGGATACTAAACCTGTTGACAAAACAGGTTCTGTGTCCAAAGCTGATGGTAAAAGACATAATAATCCTTTTGATGCTAAACATTTTGAAAACAAGTTTTCAAAAGTTAAGCAGTCTGTTTTCAACAAGGGCAAGTCTCATGTTGAAAGCAAACCTGTTGTGATTTCTAATAAGTTTTCTAATCATAGTGGTAAACTGGTTTTAAATGAGAATAAGTTTTTCAAAACCAGAAATTATGATTATGCTGATAGGCAGCATAAATCACATCTCAGTAGGGGCAAAGGCAAAGCCATTGCTCAGTCTGAGAAACTTGGGAATAAGTTCCCCAAACCTGTGGAAGTTCAAAAGTCAATTAAGCTTCCTGTCTTTGACATTTGCCCTCCTAAAAAGAGGAAAGAAGAGACAAACAAAGCTGTGGCTATTGAATCCTCCACTCAAGCTGTTGATTCATCAAATAATAATAAGTTTGCTAAACCTGCTAACAGAATCAACAAAAATAACTCAGAATGTGTTTCTGAAAGTTCCTCTTCCAAAAATTCTAAAAAGAGAAAATGTTATAAATGTGGGAAGAAAACACATCTGGCCAAAGACTGTCCTGAATCTGAGGACATGAGGCCTGTTGACTCTGATGGTTCTCTCACAGCTGTTACAAGCAGTGTTGGAAACATCTCAGTCAATAAAAATGGTATCCAAGCTGACACCATTCAAATTGGGAATATTAGTGTGGATATTATAAGTCCATCAACAAATGTTGATGAAGTAGGAGAACTCATCTCTGTGATGAGTTCCCCTAAAAATGACTAATACTTCTCTTATCACTCTGCAGGAAAAACAACCTTCTCAGGTTTGGTACTTGGACAGTGGCTGCTCAGGGCACATGACAGGTTGTAAAGAATTGCTGAGTGATCTCAGGCCTGAAAAAGGGCCAAAAGTCACATTTGGTGACAATGTACAGGGATCCACTGAGGGATATGGAACTCTTAAAGCTGGTGCTGCAGTGTTCAAAAGAGTAGCCTATGTGGTTAGGCTAAAACATAACTTTGTTAGCATAAGCCAACTGTGTGATGCTGGCTACAAGGTTAACTTTGATGAGCACCTGGGCTACATATTGGATTCCCAAGGTAAAGTTGTGCTGTGTGCTCAACGAAAGAAAGGTGTGTATGTTGTGGACATGCAATCTGCTGATCCCACAACTGAAACCTGTTTTCTCACAAGAACAAATGCAGACTTAAACTGGTTATGGCACAAAAGGCTGTCACATCTAAACTTCAAGAACATCAACAAACTCTGTAAGAAAGAGTTGGTGACAGGTTTGCCTTCTATGACCTTTGTTAAAGATAAACTCTGCACAGCTTGTGAGAAAGGCAAGCAGAGGAAAGCATCATTTAAATCCAAACACAACTTCTCTATTGATACTCCTCTCCTCTTAATCCATATGGACTTGTTTGGACCTGTAAATGTCCCAAGTCTAGGAGGGAGAAGATACACTCTAGTAATGGTTGATGAGTTCTCCAGGTACACATGGGTGATCTTTCTGAAGAGCAAAGGAGAGGCTGCTAGAGAAATTATTGGATTTGTGAAAAAGATGGAGATGCTGAACTCTGCTCAAGTGAAGCAGCTTAGAAGTGATCATGGTACTGAATTCAGAAACAGTACACTTGAAGACTTCTGTGAAGAGAGAGGAATCACTCAAAACTTGTAACATCCCAAATTTTAATTATATGTAATTTACGGTTTTAAGACTCAATTATTTGTATTAATGAAATATTATGTCAATTTAAGTTATTTTGATCATTATATCAGTTAAATGAGAAAATACAAAGTTGAGGGGTATATTGTGCAAATGAGTCAAAATAAAGAATAAAAGAAAGGAAACTCTTCATTTCTTCATTCTCACTCTCTCACTACACTCTCTCTCTACCGGTTTCTCTCTCTCTCTACTCTCTCTTCCTCTCGGCTCCATCCAAGAACACACACAAGAATCAACAATTTCAAGTGTTCAAAAGTTGGATTCAGATAGCAAATAAGGAATTATAAGCATTACAACAAACGATTTGAGGTAAGAATCACTCCTATTTACGAATTTATGAGATTTTGGGTTCGGTTTTGGTGAGAACCGAATCAAAGGATTTTGGTTCAGATTGTTAATGCATGTTAGAATTTGTTATTGATATGTTAAAATCGGGTGTTGATAATGTAGTGTACCAATTTTCAGATTCAGATTCAAAGTCTAAGTATGATTTTGGAATTAAGTGTGTGTTTTAGTGTGTGTGTTCATCGAGACTCATAAGAAAAATGGACATAAATGGGTTATTTTGGTACAATATGACATGTTATAAGTTGTTATAGTGTATATAAGTTCACATTTGCAATATTAGACTCAGAAACATGCAAAAATGACCCAAACATAAAATCTGGAAAATCTGGAAAAAATATGCTAAGTATGAATTCGGATGATGATCCATCCGAATTCGGATCATCACCCTAGTTCGGACTCAACCTCAATTCGGACCATACTCAATTCAGACTTACAATGATTTCGGACCTTGCCCTATTTCGGTCCTATCCCAATTCGGACACCGTCCCAATCCGGATCAATAGTGAGTTCGGACCAATTGTATTTCGGACCATAGGAACTTCGGACTATACTTAATACGGACCAACCACAATTTCGGATGCTATCCCAATTTCGGATCATACTCAATTTCGGACCACTAGCTAATTTCGGATACTTACCCAATTCGGATCCCCATACCCATTTCGGATCCATGTACATTTCGGACATGTCCCAATTCGGACCCCAACACCCATTTCGGACACATAGTGATTCGGACCATCCGAATTCGGATGTGGTCCGAAATCAGAACCCAATTACATTTAATTTTCAGAATACAATTTTTAAGCAATTACTGACACAAATTCACTATTACACCTACTTTACAGATCATTGTGGTGTTATCAAAACACACATTGATTCAGGATCAAGTCACAAAACCAATCACTGTGAGTAACAGATTGTCATTCGAACATTTATTGTTTTTGCATTCATGTTTATACATTCAATGGCATGTTCACGTTGTTCATATACTTCATTTGGCACTCATGAAATGATTTGTTGTTATGATGCACACTCGTACTTGACATGTAACACACATGTAGCTTGCGTTCATTTGAAAGTGCATCTATTTACATCATGCTTGCACTGCATGATCATTACTTCATAATCTGATGCGACCTGGACTGGGGCTGACAGCAGGCCACTGTCGGGGACTGATCATCCCACTCGTATCCCATCAGGTTCGGCACATCCCCGATCAGCATATTGAACTGCCAACCCATGCTTTCACTGCATGGTTTTCACATACACTGAGGCTTACACTGCCGATATTCACATACATGGGGCTTACACTGCCCATGGTTAAGCATTGTTTGTAAAGAAATATTTGTTGTATGCATAATCTGTTATCTCACTAAGCATTTAGCTTACTGTTGACTCACATTATTTACAGGCAAAGGCAAGAGTGTAGCTGGACCTTCATCTTAAGCATATCAAATCAATATCCCGGAGACCTTAGTAGCTATTGGTACTTGAATGTAATAGCTTTGGGCTGGGATTCATTACTTCTAAAACAATTATGTTGATGTAATAGTTAGACTTTTATCACTGTAGACATGTATTCTATTGCTTTAGTGTGGATGTGCTTAATTCTAATTTAAGTATTCAATTTCAATTATTATGATACTCATTGGGTTGTTAGTCGATCCTGGTGATTGCTACAATTATATCATTAATTAACAAGGACGTCTCAAAACTATTCAGCTGTAAGAACTCCACAACAAAATGGAGTTGCTGAAGGGAGAAACAGAACTCTTATTGAAGCTGCTAGAACCATGCTGTGTGCATCAGGTTTACCTTCATCATTCTTGGCTGAAGCTGTCAACACTGCCTGCTTCACTCAAAACAGATCCTTAGTGGTAAAAAGGTTGAACAAGACTCCTTATGAGCTGCTCAAAGGGAGGAAGCCAAATGTCAGTTACTTCCATGTGTTTGGGTGTCCCTGCTTCATTCTGAATCAGAGGGACCAACTGACAAAGTTTGAACCTAAAGCTGATGAAGGTGTGTTTGTTGGCTACTCTGCTATCTCTAAAGCCTACAGAGTATACAACAACAAAAGAAAGGTGATAGATGAATCTATCAATGTCACCTTTGAAGAGTCCAAGAATGCTTCCACCAAAGCTGTTCCTGAATCAGTTTCAGGAGAACTTAACTTTGATGATCGGATGCATTCAAACAATGAAGAGGACTCAAAAGCTTCCACTACACCCAGTGTGGAACCTGTTAATCATAATGGGCATGATGATGATTATGTCAATACATCATGTGTGAATAAATGTACTGACTTAATTACAACTGCATGTCCTGAACCTATCAATGCTGATTTTCCCAGTTCCTCTGCTGATATGTTCAACAGTGGTCAGACATGTTCAACAAGTGAACAGGCTCAAGACAACAGTGTGTCTGAAAATCTTGAGAACTGTTCAACAGGACCTGCTGAAGATGTTAACAACTCAGGTGAATCATCATTGAAAAATGATCCTAAGTAAGTCAGGTGTCACCCCAATGATCAAATAATTTGTGACATCAACAAAGGGATACAAACACGGTGGGACAGCTTAGGGAACTATTGTATGTTCTCTAGCTTTGTTTCACTAATGGAACCAAAGAAGGTTGATGAAGCACTAAAAGATGCCAATTGGATCACTGCCATACAAGAAGAGCTCAATCAGTTTGAGAGAAATAATGTATGGAAGCTGGTTCCTGCTCCTAAAGGTAAAACTATAATTGGCACTAAATGGGTTTTCAGGAATAAGATGGATGAGCAACGTCATGTCATTAGAAATAAGGCAAGACTGGTTTCTCAGGGCTACAGACAAGAGGAAGAAATTGATTATGATGAAACATTTGCTCCTGTGGCCAGGCTAGAAGCAATTCGCTTGTTTCTAGCCTACGCTGCTCATAAGAGCATCAAGGTATTTCAAATGGATGTGAAGAGTGCATTTTTGAATGGGAAGCTGCAAGAAGAAGTTTATGTCAAGCAGCCTCCAGTTTTTGAAAATGAACAACATCCAGGTTTTGTCTATAAGTTGGACAAAGCTCTCTATGGTCTCAAACAAGCCCCTAGAGCCTGGTATGACACTCTTACTGAGTTCCTTATGAGCAATGGGTATTCCAGAGGTAAAGTGGATACTACACTGTTCATAAAGAAAGTGAAATCTGACATTATGCTTGTTTAAATTTATGTGGATGATATAATATTTGGTTCTACTAATGAGCAGTTGTGCAAGAATTTTTCATTACTCATGAAATCCAAAGTATGAAATGAGTATGATGGGAGAACTTACTTTCTTTTTAGGATTACAGGTTAAACAAACCTCAACTGGAATTTTTATAAATCAAAGAAAGTACACTTTAGATCTATTGAAAAAGTTCAAATTTGATCAAAGTTCTCCTATTAAAACCCCAATGGCAACTAATGTAAAATTGGATGCCGATGCCAGTGGCAAAGCTGTTTCAGTAACAGCTTATAGAGGCATGATTGGGAGCTTGCTATACTTAAGTGCTAGTAGACCTGATATTATGTTTGCCACCTGTCTGTGTGCTAGGTTCCAAGCTGATCCAAAGGAATCTCATCTAGCTGCTGTTAAAAGAATCTTTAGATACCTGAAGGGTACACCAGGTTTGGGTCTTTGGTATCCCAAAGACTCCAGCCTTGAACTAATTACTCAGATTCTGATTTTGCAGGCTGCAGACTAGACAGGAAAAGCACAACAGGTGGGTGTCAACTCCTTGGTGGTAAGTTGATAAGTTGGTGTAGCAAGAAGCAGAACTCTGTGTCTATTTCTACTGCTGAAGCTGAGTACATTGCTGCTGGAAGCTGTTGTGGACAGATTCTGTGGATGCAGCATCAGCTTGAAGATTATGGTCTTGTGTATAGGAAAATCCCTATTCTGTGTGATAACACAAGTGCCATAGCCATTTCCAACAATCCAGTATTTCATTCTAGAACAAAGCATATTGAAGTCAGACATCACTTCATCAGGGATCACATTCAGAAAGGTAATGTGGAGGTAAGTTTTATTTCCACAAATGAACAGCTTGCAGACATTTTCACCAAACCTCTGGATGAAACAAGGTTTAATTACCTTGTCAGCAAGCTGAGCATGTTAAACAAGAGTGACTAAGTGTTTCTCAAAGGACTAAGACTTTGTGTGTTTCACACTGCTCAAGTTTCTTAGAACAGCTTAGGCAGAACAGGTTATACATGTTCTGTACTTAGTCATTTGTCTGAAAAACTTGAATAGCTTGAGCATACAACAGGCTGAACAAAAACAGTTTACTCGTCCAGCCTGCTCTGATGGTCCAATCTTCAACTTGTCCACTTCTTCACACTGTCTTACAAGCCATTGTCTTGTAACCTGTTCAACTATTGAACACAATCTGCTCTTACAAAAGAGAGCAGGCTGGAGGCACAGTTTGAAAAATGAACAGCTTGAAGTTTGAACAGCTTGTGATGACCTTGCTCATCACAGGGTTGACCAACAGCTTAGACCAAAAAATTTAATTACCTTTCTTCAAACTTAAGTTACTTAATTAATGTTTTATTTAACTTAATTACTGCCGATAATGTGGATTACGTGTGTTAGTGATTAAAAAGGACTCAAGTGGTCTGACAAACGGTCTGACATGGACAACCGTTCCGTTTTCCGTTAACGACTTTTTCAAATCAAACCGCCCAAAACCTTCTCTCTCATACACACTCACATTCAAATCCTATAAATACCTAACTACTGTTTCATCTTCCTCATCATTTCCAGAAATCCTCAAGAACCCTAAAAATCGACTAAGTGTCTTTTGCTTCTCCAAACCTCAAAACTTCCCAAATGGCTCACAGACCTAATCCCTTTCTTCCAGTGTTCGTTGGTGATGATGTTGTCAAACACTCATCAGTCACCACAATGCTGACCATCAAACCCACAAACTACGTTGCAAACCTTACTATCCCCAAAAACTATGTGGGAAAAGGTTACGATCAAATGGTGGAGTTTCTGCAAGTTCATCCGTTGAACTATGCTATGATTGCAACTCCTGGTGTCCTGTACCAGGAGATGGTGTATGAGTTCTGGTACACCTGTTCCTACAACCCCAACACCAAAGTCATCAAGGGGACTATTCTCAATGGGACTCAGACCATTGAGATAACTGCTGATCTTCTGAGGGAGGTTCTTCATCTGCCTATTGCTGAGTCATATGATATGCCCCAGCCTGAAAACGAGCAAATGGGAAATCTGCTACGCTTCTGTGGTGTATCAGAACCCAAAATTGGAGCAACATTGTACAGGAAGGATTTGTCTCCTACCTACAGCTTTCTGTTTGCTTCTGTGATGATGAGCTTCAGCAGCAAAGTTGGTTCATTTGACCAACTGAGCAGAGATGAAGTTCCAATAGTCCTACAGCTAGTGGATGGGACTACCATTGATATGGCTAACTGGATCTTTATGAACTTGAGGAACCTGGTGCAGCAAGAGCCAAGACCAGCTGCTGTCCGTTATCCCAGGTTTCTGAGCCTCATTTTCAGACATGTTTGTGGTGAGCATCTATACAACTCTCAGCCTTTACTTAAGTCTGCTGCATTCCCTGTCATAGGGAATAGAGTTTTCTATACTCCTGTACTCCAAAATGAGCCTCCTCTATCCACACCAATGAGGAGGTTGTTAGGTTTGGTGGAAGGACCCTCTGCTGTGAGGGTGGATCCAGAAGCTGCTGCTCTCACAAGAAAATCCAAAGCCAGGTCCAAACTTGTTAAGAGGACCCTGGCAACTGCTGAAGCTGGGCCTATGAAAAAGAAGGCCAAAACAGCTCAGACTGAGTCTGCACCTTTAGCCTCTGTGGCTGAGGGGGAGAAGACTCCTCACCCTGGTTCATTTGTTGAACCTCAAGCCTCTGTGGCTAGTGCCTCTGTGGCACCTGAGACTATGGAACAGGCCAACCCACCTGTTTCTGACCCAGTCTCAAAACCTGTCCAGTCTGAACCTCTCATCTCCTCTTCCCGATCACCCACTTCATCCATCCTCTATCACAGAAAATCCATCTCCAAAAAGAAAACAGCCAAAACAACCACCTCCTCTGTTCCCTCTCAACAGGGTTCAGTTGTAAAAGAAGCAACCCCTGCTGCCTCTCCTATTTTGGGAGAAGGTTCAGCCACATTGGAGCATGCTTCACTCCAATCTGAGTCTACCCAGAGTCAGCCTAGACCCTCTAGTTCCTCCCAACAGGAACCAGTTGTACAAACGGAGATACCCACATCCACTATCCCAGCCTCCCAACAGGCTGAGGATATTGAAAGACAGGAGTCCTCTCCACTCCATACTGCGTCCACACTGTCCCCCACTAAAATCACCTCACACCCTGAGTCTGCACGAGGTGCCCACGCTGCTGGTATAGACCAATCAGCAGCTTAGCCTCAAACTTCTGCTCCCCATGATACAGATGTTCTACCCCAAACAGCTGCTGAGGGACCAACAACCAAAGCTGATGAACCTCAGGGATCACACCATCCCTCTGGTGAGGCTGCTACCTCCATGCACACTCCATCAGCAGGTTTCACCACTGCTGATGTTGAAATGCATATCCCATCTCCCAATGATGAGGTGCTTTTAAACCAAGGCACTGCAGAGAGAACCACCACTGGTCTTCATGAGGATGTTGCAGCACAAGCAGCATCTGAAAGGCCCTCAACATCAACCCCTTCTCCTGGTGATGCAGCTACAGCCGCTGCTGAAGGACCCTTTGACCCCTCCAAGCTGGGCCATATTACTTTTGCCCAGGCTATGGAGCTTCTTTCAAAAGTTTCTCTTCCCTCTCCATCACATCCCCCTACACCAGCCTCATCATCATCTTCTCCATCTACCCAATCTAAACAGTCAACCCATACACCTCCATCTCCCAAAGACCTGCCTTTGAAGGATCAGCTTTCCTTGCTGACCAACAAAGTTAGTTCTTTGGAAACTACCATGACCTCTCTACCCTCTCTCATTTCAGACTCTGTGTCTGAACAGCTTAAGGGGTTCTTTGATTCGTTCAAAGACTCCTTCCCTGCTACTCCACAAACAGATACTTCTCCACAGCTAATAGCACTCACTGCACAGCTGCAAACAGTGTCCAACTCCCTCTCCTCCATTCTGTCACTACAACAGGACTCTGTGTCCTCAATGACAGCCATTTCCCAACAGCTGTCATCTCTCCTCACCTCTTGCAATTCTACCCTTCCTGCCACTCTGGCCAGCTTGACCACATTAATTGGCTCCCTATCTACTTCTATGTCTTCAAACCTTGGTGATGTGCAAGATTCTCTCAAATTACATCTTGCACAGCTTCAAAGTTTGCTGTTCACAGCGTCTGATAGGGAAAACATTGTTAAGCTGACCTCCCTCGCTGATACTCAATCCTCTTCTCTTCAAACCTGTCTTTCCCAGCTTGCAGAGGTTAAGGACAATTTGGCTTTCTTAGTGACTAGCCTTGTTGGCCCCAGGCCTGCTGCCAAAACTGCTGGCAAGCCTGATGACTTTGTGTATTTAGGCAGACCGGGTGTTGAAGGTGCTGGTACATCTCCTTCAAAGGGGGAGAAGTCGTCTGCCTCTAAGACCAAGTCTAAGGGGGAGAAAACTTCCTCTCCTAAGGAGAAACCAGTGTCTGCAGCACAAACTGGTCATCCAGCAGGAATCTCTGCAACAGGTACAGTAGAGGGTGCTTCTCATGCTGCTCAGTCTACTCAGGTTGAATCTCCAATCCCTGCTCAGTCTAAGGGGGAGGAATCCATTCCTGAGGGCAGGCCAAGCAGCAGAAGGAGGCATCTGATCCTAGAGGAAGAAGAAGAAGAAGAAGAAAGTCCTGAAGCTGCTACCACTACAGCAGCTAAAGGAAAAGAAATAGCAGAAGATGATCCCATACAGCAGAAACAAGCAGAAATTCAATTTCACAAAGCCAGGGCCAAAGAAATGGGTCTTCCTATGCACAAGTATTTTGAGTTTAAAGAAGAACAGCTTCAAGCTCTGGAAATTCTTAGAAAAGAAGAAGAATCTGCAAAAGCTGCCAAATCATTTGCACTTCAAGAAACAAAGAAAATTAAAATGTCTACTCTGAAAGTGCAAAAGAAAATATTGGAAGCTGCTAAGGGATCAGAAGGGGAGAAGGAAGCAGAGAAAGAAAAAGGTACTCTGGTCTCAGTGATTAAGCCTAAAGTGCCTCATGCAAGAGTTCAGTACCATTTTGACAACCTGGCAAAGAAAAAATTTCAAGATGTTGCTGAAAGAAGGCTTGCCAAGGAAGCAATTGTCAAAGCTGTCCCTATATCAAGAAAAGGCAGTCAGTGGAAGTTGAAAATAACAAGGATGGGTGCAGCAGGCCCTGAATTGGAAACATATGACTACACTGACGTAGCACAGATGGGGTACAGAGAATGGATTGAATTGGCAGTTTCCCTGAGTGAGTCAAAGTCAGAAACGGCTAAGACAATCAGGGCATATGTCAAGAAACTAATGGAGAGAGTAAAGAACCTTGGCCTGATTTCCAAAGAAGCAAGTGAAGGTGTCTTGGTGACACATCCAAAAATTAAGGCCAGGAGGACAAGGAAGGACACTGAAATGGAACTACTCCTTACACTTATTGAACAAGGAGATTATGCCATTGAAATGAAAGGATTTGATCACAGCCTGCCTAGTGGAATAGAGTTTGAAGATGGCAAGATCATTGAAGAGCCTGAGCTGGGGGCATTTTTTGTAGATCCCTTAACTCAGAAGAAATGCTTTCAAAGAGCTTCAGATCTATACAAAGTTGATCTAAGACAACTTGTGGGCCTTCAGACTTGCAGTTTCATTCAGGCAGTCTAGTAAGTGGAGAGCAGCCATCTGGGATCAGCTCAGAGGCTTCTTTGAAAGAGGTGAACTTGAAGATCCCAAGTTCATGATAATAAGAAGTGAAGTTCAAGAACTTGAGGAAACAAGGGAAGAGCTGGAAAAGATGTTTCAAGGTCCCACTCCATTGTGATGAAGTCCATCTACCATCTGGGTAGGTGAAGAATGGAAGCTGTCCATCAGTTGGACAGGCTTACCATTATCTGTTCCCAACAAAAACAGTCCAATGTACATCAGTTGTACTCTATTTTACATATGTTGTAATTTCCTTTTACATTAGTTGTAATATACATCAGTACATTAATTGTACTTTTGTAAGAACATATGTTGTTCCAATGTAATCAAAAATCAGTATATATATAAACTGATCTTTTACTTTATGATAATGTTGTAATTCTATTTCAACAAATGTATTGTAAAAATATATAGTGATTTTTTTGATAAGGCCAGCTTAGACTGGTTATTGCAAATAGGAGGAGATTGTTAGGCACAAAAAGGCCTCAGTCAAACCTGTTCTGCATCTGAGGGGAATATTCTTAATCAAACCTGTTGATGCATTTGAAGGTTGAATTTAAGGCCTGTTATATGCCTTATTGAAACCTGAAAATGATTTGCAATATCAGTCCAAAGTTGTTCTATATGTTGCATGTGTTGCAACAAAGACAGTTTGCCCAAGCTGTTCAGTCTGCAGAACAGGCTGGACATAAACTGTCTACGCTGCTCTACACTGGCGAGCAGCTTGGGCAGTTTTCAAGTGTTCTGTTCTTTGTGAACAGAACCTGTTCTTTGTGAACAGGCTAATCACTTTATGGAATATGTTTCCAAGTCCTCATGTATTGTTTTTGGCTACAAGATCAGTTTACAAAGTCGAAGACAAAGTGGAAAACAGAACTGCTCAGCCTGCCCACGCTGTTCTGTAACGTGAAGACAAAAGGTTATTTGAAAAAGGGTGACAGACCTTTTTCTTATATCAAAATAGGCCTTTTACAAGGAAGAAAGACGCAAAGTTGACATTCCTTATTTGGTTAAAGGCAATGCAACAGTAGACAAAGAGAAAAGACAAAAGTTCTGCACATGTGAAGACAAGTCTGCTTTTCAGAAAAGTGCAGAAAAGTTATGTGGTCTTTTCAAACAAGACTTCTCCTTTTTCATTCCGTCCAATGAAGAAGTTTCTCTTAGATCCTCTGAGTGAGTATAAAAGGAAGCTTCTAAGGTCAGAAAGAAAATAAGCCAAAAAGCTAAGTGCTGAAGCCAAGAGTGAACGTGCAAGTGTGTTTTTCATGCATGCAAGCCTGCTTGTGTAATACAGTTTCTTTGTGTCTAAGCTGTTCTACATAACTTGTCCCTCTAAGTCTTGTAAACACAGTGAGTGCTTATTAGTGAGTGTATTCATTGAAATCTAGTTTGAGTTTGTCTTAGACTAGTGAACATACTGTTGTATATGTCATCTCAGCTTGAACCTTTCCGCATTCAAGCTTGTTTGTAATTAACAATTTGTTGATAATACATACAAACATTGAGAAAATAGTGTGTAGTTTTTAAATAGCTGTATTCACCCCCCCCCCTCTACAGCTTAAAGCTATATACTTTGGGAACCTCTCGGGACCTACAGAATCATAAGGGGTTAATGTGTTAAATTGATAGGTGATTGTTACATATGAATTGTGAGGTGTTTCCAATCCAAAAAAATCAAGTTTTGAGGTGTAAAAACGATGTTGTCAAAGAACAGAGCGTATGTTGCTGAAAGTCAATTTACGTGGTCGCGTAGTGTAAACGACGTGGCAGTGTGGGTCTTGGTTTACGCGGACGCGTGGGTTAGCTACGCGGAAGCGTAGGTATTCGTCTACAATGCTGTGTAACAAGCTTCAGGGTGGTGTAGAGTTTGGGCTACGCGCCCGTGTGGGTTGTCTAGGCTACGCACCCAAGTTGATCTTCTTGCGCAGCTGCGTGGGTTGCTTAGGCTAAGCGCCCACGTGGGTTGCAGTCACACCATCTTGTAAAAATCCTACACCACTACGTAAAGAGACTGCTACAACGTCGCGTAAGAAATCTTACACGGCCGCATGAGAACTCAGAAAAATAAATATATTTTAAGTGTTTATTTAGGGATGAGTTAGTGATATTGGGTTATTCCCTTGTGTTTCCAGGGCCTCGAGTTGATAGGGTCGAGATACGAGCAGGGAACCGAGACTTGAGGAGTGAGACTTCATGGTCAGGTGAGTTTGCATGTTTTTCTGAGATACACGTATAATTATTTAATTAATACTTGCATGATATTTTTACCGAGCTTTCTTACGAGATTACTACGAGTTTTATACGAGTTTATTACGAGTATCATTATCATGCATGTATTACTGAGTTTTTCTTGTGAACTGAGTTTTATTAAGAACTGTGTTCTGTTATATGAGATTTGGGACACATGAGCTACCAATATATCAAACCGCACGGCTGGGCAGGGGTCGGGTCGCTCCCGGTTCCCTTTTGAGTTTCTGACGACTGCTTCGTGCGGTCTAGGGATTTGGGTACGTGGATTCTTCCACACGGGTTGAGTACTTATTCTGAGCTATCTTGTGGGATCTCATATATTTGTTCAGTAGAGAACGTTGAACACTTTATCATTGAGTTTACTTTCTTTTACTAAGTTTTTCATAATCGTACTACTAACACTTGCATTCTCACCAGCTTTAGCTGACCGTGTGTTTAAATGTGTGTATCTCAGGTGACCAAAGATCTAGTAGGCCTGCTAGACCCAAGTAGGTTTACATCTGCAGCGCTTGAGGACTTTAGCTACCTTTCTTAGAAGTAGTTATATTTGGGGATTGTATATATGTACTTCGGATATGGTGTAGTTTAACCAGAGATTTCTGTGACTTAAAATGTAAATTAAAGTTTTAAATTATCAAGGTTTTCACGTATTTGTCTTGGGAACAGTTAGGGATTATCATACTATACTTCTGTTGACATGTTATTAATGTGGCATTGAAAAGTAGATCGAGGGTGTTACAATAGAATCTATATATATATATATATATATATATATATATATATATATATATATATATATATATATATATATATATATATATATATATATATATATATATATATATATATATATATATATATATATATATATATATATATATATTAATAAAAGAAAACAATTCACGACACATGTCGTTTCATCATCGCATTAAAACTTTATTTTCCCGTCTTTTTTCCATAATTAAATATTTCATTTTACTAATTTATTTATTATTAATAAAAAGAAAATTCTAATTAAAATACTTTCCTATTTAATTCATTAAATGCAATAAAGGAAAATTTTAAAATTATAAAGGGTTCAAAATTATTTTTAAAATTAATTTTAGTAGAAACACTAATTTATATGTTTATATTTTATTTTTTAATAAAAAAATGTTAAAAACATAAATAGTTATTAAAAGTACCCATGTAAATACATGGGTAAATAAGCTAGCACTAGGGTGTGCAAAATAACCGAACTGAACCTTATTCGGGTTAAATGGGTCGGGTTATTCGGTTTTCGGGTTGGTTAAACGGATTAAATAGTACTCGTATAATGTATTCGGATCGGGTGGGAAAAAAAAAATTCAGGGGCCCAAATAACCCATATTAATGTTTAAAAAATTTGATTTGTCTCACAGTGTGGCCATTTTCCACGAAAAACTCACTTTGCACGGTAAGTTGGTATCCCTTCATCTTACCACTTTGCATGGTAACACTTCATCTTCCCAAGTTGTAGGTTTCTTTTTTCCACAAAACCCTTCTCCTTCCACAAAAAACCCATTCTCCTTCACGTTTGACGTTTCCGTTCACCGTCAAGCATAGAGCAGTGACCGACGACACCCCCCCCCCCCCAACTTGCACCGACCAGCGACCGACCACCACTCTTCGTCGTCGACCTTTTCCACGTTCGTAATGTTTTTCTTCCTACTCTTGTTCTCTGATTGATATATATATATATATATATATATATATATATATATATATATATATATATATATATATATATATATATATATATATATATATATATATATATAGAGTTTATTATGAAAAAAACCAACATGTTTTCACGTTTTTAGCGTTTTCGTCCCTCCATGTTATTTTTTGCTATAAAAAACCTCAACTTATTCTTTTCTTATTGGTTTAGTGAAAATTTGGACATTAGACCCCGGTTATAATTTGTGAACCGGGTTTTAAAAACTTGAAAAACCGGGTTCTAATGTCCAAATTTCACTAAACCAATAAGAAAAGAATAACTTGAGGTTTTTTATGGCAAAAAATAACATGGAAGGACCAAAATGCAAAAAACGTGAAAACATGTTGGTTTTTTTCATAATAAACCCATATATATATATATATATATATATATATATATATATATATATATATATATATATATATATATATATATATATATATATATATATATATATATATATATATATATATATTAGTCAACCTTGATATATGAACTCTTGTTGTCTGATTGATATAGTCACCCTTGATATAAGTTGTACACCAGGGCCATTACTTCGCTGCTTTCTCTTACCAAACTTATCTATACAAAACATTTAGATATACGATTTTCAAATATTCGATTTATGATTTTTGGTTTGGATATTACTTTAATAATTTTAGATATACAAATATCCGAATATACCTGTTAGGGACAATATTTGTAGAGCTGAAATGAATATTACTTTTAATAATTGTGTTCATCTGTAAGGGGGAGAATGTTGGGAATAAATAATAGAGATGAAACAATTATATTATATATAATTGTAAGTACTCAATAGATTAGGGGTTATATGTGTAAATACACAATACTTGTGTATTGTGTATAAATAGAAGTGTATGGTTCTGTTTGTAGGGGCTGCTAGAAATCTCAGATTACACATACACATACGATTGGAAAATAGAAAGATACGAATCTGATTTAGAGAGAAAGAAGGTTTGCTTTGCAAGAAAGCCGAAACCTCCAATGTAATATTCTTCTCTCTATAATCATTCAATATATTGTTGTTGATTGTTCTTGTTCATATGATTGTGTTTATATTGATGTATGAATTGCTGAAATATTGAATTAACAATTGGTATCAGAGCCTAGTATGGCTATAATTGATTGAATTTTGAATCTGAAAAATTCATTTTTCGAACACTGTTACATCAATTTTTTTTCGAAACAGAAAATTAATTGAGGTTTTTGATTTTGTGGATGAAATGTTATGAAAATTGAATCGAAGGTGTAGGATTTAAAGTCGAATCTATTGTGATAAGCATCATATTTTAATTCCAAACACACAGAATTTAATTGAGAATTTTCAGATTTTTTTGAAAAAGTGTGTTTTTGAGGTTTTTGGTCGATTTTTGGTTTTTAATCGAGAAATAGCCAAAGTGATTTCACAAAAGTTGTTTCTGCAATTAAAACGAACCTTCAAAATCAATTTGAGGTCAATTCATGAATTTTTGTTAAAAAGTTTGAATCTGAACTTGTTCTTTGTTGAAAAATGATGAAACTCGGGCAAAACTGCATTGTTAATGTTATTCGAGTTTTATGAAAGCTTTATTCGAGTTTGATGAATGCTTCATTCGAGTTTTATGTATGCTTAATTCGAGTTTTATCCTTAACTGATCGAGATGGATAAAGAGTTAATCGAGAACTTCATGTTTCATTCGAGTTGATCAAAGCATCAATCGAGAAACTTCATGTTTCATTCGAGTTGATCACAGAGTAATTCGAGTTGGACTACAAGGTCATTCGAGTTTCATTCACTTCACATTCGAGTTGAATCATTCTTCATTCGAGATTCAATAAGCTTCATTCGAGTTTCATACTTAATCATTCGAGTTGAATCATTCTTCATTCGAGTTTTATAAAGCTTCATTTGAGTTTCAGTCATAACCATTCAAGTTTCATTCTTTTATCATTCTAGTTTGACTATATGACCTATTCTGCTTAAATTGGTCATAACTTTTGACTGGAACATAGTTAGAAGGCCTACAATACGTCAAATCGAAGCTTAAACAGAGATCATTCAAGATCATTCAAGATTTTTGACTATATGACCTATTCTGCTTAAACAGAGATCATTCAAGATCATTCAAGATTTGACTATATGACCTATTCTGCTTAAATTGGTCATAACTTTTGACTGGTTCGGGTAAATTTTTGAGGCCCAAATCCACTCCAGAAAAAAGTTACGGGCATATTTCTGCAGAAAATCTAAAATTTCAACGTCAAAAAGTCAAATCAGAGCTGATTTTTAACAAATTAATCATTCAAGATTCATTTTTTTTCAATCAAGATTCATTCAAATTTTCATGAGTCCATAAAAGATCTTGGAAGTTCATTTTTCTACAATTCATAATGGAATATGAAAAAATTTCAAAGTCTGAGCTGATTGAAAAACTTACTGAATCTGAAAAGATTCGTAAGAACAATTACGACATTCTTGTTCAGTTAAATACTGATAAAGCTCTTGCTTTACGTGATGTATCAATACTGAAAGAAGACATTCAGAGCTTAAAAGTCAAACAAAA
Source organism: Centrapalus pauciflorus (assembly GCA_020465985.1). NCBI lineage: Eukaryota > Viridiplantae > Streptophyta > Magnoliopsida > Asterales > Asteraceae > Centrapalus > Centrapalus pauciflorus. Next base: position 331,075 of record JAANYP010000876.1, read on the forward strand.
TTCTGAGAGCACTGCTCTTAAATTGAAAATATCTGAATTATCAAAAGAACTTGACGATTCGAAACGAGCAAATTTTCAGAATGCAACTCAACTAAAATATCTTTTGCCTGAAAGATCTGATCTTTACAAGAAAGTTAAAGATCTTGAAGAATTACTTTCCAAGACAAATCATACTGATCAAAGTTGTGTTTTAAACAAATCTGAAGAATTTTTTGCTCTTGAAAACGAGTTGTCTTTAACTAAAGATTCAATTGAGAAGGAAAGACAGGAGTTCTTACTGAAAGAACAAGATTTTAAAGCTAAATCTAAATTGTTTGAAGATGAAAGAAAGATGTTTTTAATCAAAGAACAATCTTTTAAAACTGACTACCAATCATTTGATAATGACAGAAATTCTTATTTGGTCATTATCAAAGGATTAGAAGAACAGATACTTCATCTTTCTAAACAATTCAATGAATTTCCTTCTTCAAAAGAATCAAAGGTTAAAGATCCTTCAGTTTGTTCAAAATCTAAAGTTGATCAATATGATTTATCTACAGAAAGTGAAAAGAATTCACCTAAATTTTCTAAATTTGATTCTTCTTCAGATCTTAAACTTAAGTATCCGTTAAAGATACACAGAGGCAAAGATAAAATTGTTGAACAACTTCCTGTCAATATTTACACCGGTGAATCTTCGAAGTCAAATTTTCTTAAAGTTTCTGAAAATACTGGTCATTCTAATCAGAAAACATTTTCACAGAAAAATACCAAGTATTATCAGAAACAGGCAAGAACCAGACAGTTTTTCAAAAAGAAGAGTTCGTAGAATCATTCAAATTCAAGTTTCTTTAGAGATTCAGATATTCAATTTTCTCATACTCAAAGAAATTTGTTTTCTGCTTTTGAAAAAGAAGCTGATAATTATAATCTGCAATGGGTACCTAAACCCAAGTATAAGTGGGTACCAAAACCTGTTTTTAAAAGGGTACCCAAGAGCGCTAACAAGTCTGGATCCAAATCTGTTTGGATACCAAAGACATCTTAAATTTTTGCAGGTTATAGGTTTCTTATCATTTCAGATAAGGACCCGTTCTTCAATTCAACGTAGGCTCTTGATTACATCAGATCAAGACCCGTGTTTCAACTCAAGATGGTTTTTAGTCATATTAGACTAGAACCCGGACTTCATCTCAAGAGGCTTCTACTCACAACATAGTAGAACCCGATCTTCACTGAAATTGGATTTTGTTCTTTTTCAGTACAGAACCCAAGCTAAAGGCTTTCAGTTCTTTCAGACTGAAACCCGAGAGCTTCCGCGACAAATGGCTTCTAATCACTTCAGATTAGAACCCGAGTTTGAAAAGCAAATCTTTCTGAAATTCCAGCCCTGATTTCAACTCTGAAGCTGAATTGATAAAGAGGAGTTTTATTTTTATAATTTTTTGCTCCTGATTTCATTTTAATGAGTTGACTAACTGTGTGTGCTTATTTCTAGGGGGAGTTTCAGACGCACTTTGACGATGACATTTTTCAAAACTGTGTGTAATTTTTCACGAAAATATTTGATACACACATAAAAAGTTTTTTGAGCTGAAAAGCAAAATATTTTCATAATCTTCTGATTCTATGAATCTCTCATTGAGATTAATTGATCTAATCTCTTTGATGTTCAAAATATCATTACTTCTGAGATTCTCTTTAATGTTCTCCCGTTCAAAGAATTCTCTCATATTCTCCATGACCTAATTCTTTCATAACAAGTCCTATTCATTTCATACCTTATATCAGATTGTACATTTCATTCTGCTATCTCCCAAATTATCATTCCCAAAATTTATTCTGATTATCATCTCCGATATCAAATGAGCTGAATTTCTTGGTATCCCATGAGCTGAAACGCTTAAGATTATTTCTGCTGACTCCGATTATGAACCAATCTGAGTGATAGGCATAAATATCGCTTCTATGGTCTAACCAGAACCGGAAGACCTACCCAAGAAGCAAACCACTTATAGTTTGTGTGGGTAAGGGTTCTTTAGGTCTATTAGTTGAGAAGTGTCAGGTATCACGAGATACTGATAGGGTCGAGCAGAGATAAAATGCAAATGAGAGGGATATATTGAAAGGAGATGGTGGTGCATCAGATCATGCTTTTGTTGTAAAGCTGACTGAATTTATTTCTCAAAAGTAAGCCGGAGGGAGCTTAGTTGAAAAATTGCTGAGAGCTGAGTGTTGAGAAGGATTTGAAGAAAATAAAATCCTACCTACACCGTGTCTGCTGGGTAAACCACATAATCTATCAAGTCCTAGGCGACTTGATATTGAAAAAGACGTCATGGACCCAGTGACGCATGCACTTAACCCCACCAACCACTCAGTTATCTCTCAAAAGATTTTTGTTTCAATAATCACGGAGATATTGCTCATCTCTATCGATATATCATTTGGATATTATTGATATTGAAACAAGGAAGACATTTTCTCCGGTCTCCGACTTCATTTGATGCACATTGTGTCTAGAGCTGATTATATACACTTTTAGGACACCTCGAGTCTAAACGTCTGCGTGACTATAAACTGCTAGTCCAAAGTGACTAAGCTGGAACAAATAAGAGTGATTCTTTCATGTTCAAGGATTTCACGATAACTATTTGGAAATCCTACCAGTGTTAACATCACGCCAGCGTTGAATGTAGGTCACATAGATTATGTCTATTGTGCAAACAGGAATCCTATGTGGACCTGGACTCGTTATTTTCACAAATGAATGTGTTTCATTTTCCCTAAAGTTGAAAAGCTTTGTTTTGTTCTGTAAATCAAAAGTATCATTTTGAAGGGGAGTGAGATAAATTTGTTTTGTATAGGGGGAGAGGATACTAGTTTGAGGGGGAGAAAGTCAATTTGTAATATTTTGAAATTGTAATTGTTGTTGTATTTCTGTTACTGTAAACTTCAATGAATTAATGTCTCTGAAGATTTTGCATGATTTTCATAATTCTTATGATCATCATGAGGGGGAGAAAAGCTAAAGTTCAGAGACAACAGTTGAGTAGATTGAAGTCAACTGAAGACAATTGCTACATCATATCAAAAGAATTGATCAAGGGAGAGAATTAAAAGGCTATTCATGATTCAAGGGGGAGTGTACTTACAAGAAAATACAAGAAAAGAGAAGATCAGAGAAGAAGAGATGTGAAGATCAGAGAGAGAGAGAAATAAAGAAAAGAAGAAGATTCAGAGATCAGAGAAAAGAAGAATATTCACTATAAAGTCCCTGAAATGATCTTTCATCAGAAAATTGATTTCATCTCTAAGGGGGAGATTGTTAGGGACAATATTTGTAGAGCTGAAATGAATATTACTTTTAATAATTGTGTTCATCTGTAAGGGGGAGAATGTTGGGAATAAATAATAGAGATGAAATAATTATATTATATATAATTGTAAGTACTCAATAGATTAGGGGCTATATGTGTAAATACACAATACTTGTGTATTGTGTATAAATAGAAGTGTATGGTTCTGTTTGTAGGGGCTGCTAGAAATCTCAGATGACACATACACATACGATTGGAAAATAGAAAGATACGAATCTGATTTAGAGAGAAAGAAGGTTTGCTTTGCAAGAAAGCCGAAACCTCCAATGTAATATTCTTCTCTCTATAATCATTCAATATATTGTTGTTGATTGTTCTTGTTCATATGATTGTGTTTATATTGATGTATGAATTGTTGAAATATTGAATTAACAATACCGAAGCAATTTTTAAATTTTTTTAAATTTTTGTGTTTGACTACTTTTATTTTTTTTTAATAAAAGAAAAAGATTTTGTATCCACAAATCCAGAAAAGTTTTAATGAGTAAATTCTACCAAACCACCTTCACCCTCACACTGCATTGCTTTTGATTCTGCCCAGGAAAGTGACTCATGACAACTACACTTTTGTACTTTTTTACAATTTCAGACCTTTTATTTCCTCTAGTAATTAATAATTGCTAATGTTTACTTGTAAATAGTTTAATAATTGCTAATGTTTAGTTCTTGTTCATGCTTGTTCAATTGAAATCAATGAAGATGACACTGTGGATCTTGAAAGCATTAATGTTGAAGAGGAATCACAACCAAAGGCAAAACGTACTAGAGAATCGAGGAAAAGATCGGAGGTATGGAAGCATTATGATGACTTCACGAATGAAAATGGAAAAGCCAAAAGCAAATGCAAGTATTGTGGTAAAACATACTTCTCTTCCTCAAAGATACATGAACTAGCTCTCTTAAAACTCACATAACACAAAGTGAGGTTTACAAGACAATACAATGTGAAACCCAAACCGAAGTTGCATTTTAAGATGATAAAATGGTTGCTTGGAAGTTTGATCAAAATGCTAATAGGAAAGCCTTAGCCGAAATGATTGTTAAAGATGAGCTTCCTTTTTCGTTTGTTGAGGGAAAGGGATTTAGAAAATATTCAAGTATTTCTCAACCGTCGTTTAAAGTTACATGTCGAACCACCATTGCTAAAGACATCTACCAAATGTTTCATGATGAGAAGAAAAAAATTGTTGATATCCTTAAAAGTAACAAAGGTAGGATGTGTTTGACAACAGATAGTTGGACTTCCATCACTAACGTCAATTATATGACTCTTACAGGTCATTTTATTGATAATGATTGGAAGTTGAGAAAAAAGTCTTGAATTTTTGTCTTTTTGAGAGCCATCAGGGGGTTGACATAGGAAAAACAATTGAGAAATGCTTGCTAGATTGGGAAATTGATAACGTGTTGACAATTTCGGTTGATAATGATAGCTCAAATGATGTTGCCATTGATTACTTGAAAAAAAGTTTGCATCTTGGCCTAAATGTGTTTTGAAAGGAAAATGGATTCACATTAGATGTGTGGCACATATTTTAAATTTAATTGTGCAAGCTGGTATTTCACACACAAGTGAGTCTGTTAGTAAGATTAGGGGTGCGGTGAAATGGGTTCGTCAATCTCCTCCAAGATTGATTAGTTTTAGTAAGTATGCCCGAACTTGATTTTGGACGTTACTACAAGATGGAATTCGACATACTTGATGTTGGAGACGGCGCAAGTTTATCAAAGTGCGTTCAATAGGTATGAATGTGAGGATTCTCGTTTCGGGGAGGAGCTTGAAAAGTTGGGTTTGTCAGTTCCAACTTCTTATGATTGGGATAATGCTAGTAAGTTGACTCAATTTTTGAAGGTTTTTTTATGATGTTACTTTGAAGGTTTCTGGCACACTATATGTCACTTCACATATGTTTCTTGATGAGATCACTTCTATTTTTGTGCTTTTGAATGATGATTTGGAGAGTATGCAAGATACGGGTTTGTTAGCCATGATCACTCAAATGAAACGTAAGTTTGACAAGTATTTTGGAAATATGCAAAAAGTAAATATGTTGATATATATTGCCATGATACTTGATCCGAGTAATAAGCTAGTGTACTTGAATTTGTTGCTTATTGGTGTCTATGGAAAAGATGAAGAGCCGAAGATGAAAAAACTAATAGAAGAATTCTTTGCATGAGTTGTACAATGATTATGTAAAGATTCTTGCTCCATCTTCAACAGATTCTTCTAATTCATCTCTTTCTGAAAAATGTTCGGCAAACTAGGAGAATGTGTCAAACCCCACAATTAGAAACAAGTTAACGGAAAAAGTGAAAATGCAAATGAGTGAGTGTATGAACTCAACAAAGAGTGAGTTGGATAGGTTTTTAAGTGAGTGTCTCGAAGACGATGTAGCCAAATTTGATATTTTGTTATGGTGGGAGGTTTCCAATTTTATATTTCATGGCTAGAGATTTGCTTGATATCTCTATCTCAACGGTAGCTTCCGAGTCGGTGTTTAGCACTAGCGAAAGAGTTTTGGATCCGTTTAGGAGTTCTTTAACTCCTAATATTGTTGAGACTTTTATTTGTTTACAAGATCGGATTCGTACAAGTTCAAACTCGGGTGTTGAAGAAGATTTGGATAAATTAAAGCAAATTGAACAAGGTACAATCTTTTAATTATATTAATTTATATATGGTTACTTGAATTTATTACTTTATTTTTACAATTTTTTAACTAGTTGTTGTAGAGTTAGCGAGTGCAAGTGCCTCCAACAAGATTTAGTGAAGGTGGTTTGAAGTTTGATGAGTTAATTCATTTATCATATTTGTTGTATATGTGTTTTAATAAATATTATAATCTTTATATTTTTTATTCGTAGGGCGTTGAAGTTTGGAAATTCAACCGGTATTGAAGTTGAAAGTAACTATTAGGGGTATGCAAAACATTTTGATGGGTAATTTGAATATTTGATATTGAGTGGTTGAACAATTTGTCATTTTAAATTAAGTGGTTGAGCAATTTGTCATTATTATGTGGTTGAACATTTTATCATTATTATTTGGTTGAACTTTGAAATTTGGAATTGGAACTTAGAAATCAAGTGTATTTGAAAATTTGTCATTTTAAATTAAGTGGTTGAACAATTTGTCATTATTATGTGGTTGATCAATTTATCATTTTTATTTGGTTGAACTTTGAAAATTGGAATTGGAACTTAGAATTCAAGTGTATTTGAAAATTTGTCATTTTAAATTAAATGGTTGAACAATTTGATATTGACATTTGTATTTGGAAATTGAAATTGGAACTTTTTAAACCTTTTAATTCGTTTAACCCATTTAACCTTTTAATTCGTTTAACACATTAAACCCGTTTGACCCATTTGTAGAGGATTTTATTTTTCATACTAAACTCAATTAACCTTTTTTAACCCAAACCGTGTAACTTGATATCCATTTAACCCAAAACTGATTAACCCGATCCCTTATTTGGTTCGAGTTCGGGTAACTACCACATACCCTAAAAACCGATTAACCCGAACCGTTTGACCCGAAACCTGCTTAACCCGCCCGAATAATACCCCTAGGTAGTACATACTATTATAAATCAGTGACAAGATAAAAAAGTATCTATACTATTAAAAGAGTAACTAAATGTCACATGACATACTCTCATTTAATTTGCCACATGTCGCTCTCTCCTTTTCCCACGTCATTTACTGATTTTATTTTTAAATTTTAAAGTAAATAAAATCTATCTAAATCTAATAAAAATTATTTTAATAACTAACTAACTAAAATTAAGCAAACTTTATATTAATAACTAACTAACTAAAATTAAACAAACTTTATTGTTTATAAAATTATTATATTATATATATTTATAAATATCTATTTCTAAAATCAACTCATCTAATATATGGGTATTAACCAATCTATCTATCTATTCTATTAAAAGAGTAAATAGATGTCACTTGGCAACTAACTAAAATGCCAATTGGCTTAACTTAGATACGACACGTGTAAAATCTATAATTTCTATATTAAAATGATAATTGCATTAATTAAATTAATTTAGAAGTAAGCATCCCCTTATTATATTGGATTTCAATTTTAAATTTGAGTCTATAACTCATGTTTTTCCTTGGCTTTTTATATAAACTTATTAGCTTCTATAGTTTATTTCCTTTTTTTGTTATCTATTTTACATGTAGTAACCTACTTTATATATTTTAAATAATCACTTTAACAGTATAAATATTACTATTTTATTTGTAGTTTCTATAATAGTTTTTCAAATATATATATAGTTTTAAAAAACAAGTTAAATAAACACGGGTTATATACTAGTGTACTAATAAATGGTTTACAAAATGAATTAAATATTGTAGTTAATAAAACGTCAAAATCCATAAAAATCATTAAATGGATTATGTGCAATCTATGGACAAAAACAGAGATGCCCACATGGAAACTTTGAATATGTACGTTATGTACGCTTGACTTTTTTTCCTGCTAGAACCCTATAAATCCATTGCATTTCTCTGCTTTCATATCACGCTTTGCTTTTTATTTTTTCTCTTTTCCAAGCAACTAAAGATAAAAATGGCGACTCTTGGAGGAATCAGCGAGTCTACGGCAGTCCAGAACAGCCTTGAAATCGACACCCTTGCTAAATTCGCTGTCGATGAGCATAATAAAAAGCAGGTATTCACTTCTAATCTGTAATCATCGTTTTCTAATTTGTAAATGAGGGGTATTATTTAGACATTTTGGGTTTGCTTGATTGAATATCAAATTTTGAGTAATGGGGGTTTCGATGGTGATCCATGATTAATTTCTGTCTATTTGAATATATAGATTCGTGGGTTTCTTGGATGTTAAATTTTTAGTGATTGATTTGTGTCCGTTAAAAAATTTAGATTTATGGCCTTTTGTTGGTTATATTTTGGGTAAATTATGCAAAAAAACCATCAAACTACAAAAAATTTCCGATTAAGTTCCATTTCATTTTTTATTTCTGATAAGTCTCAGACTACTTAAACCATTTAAACTGGTCCGTTAACCTGTTATATTAACATGTTTAAACATATTTTGCCAAAACCATCAAAAGTATAAATTTTTTCGATTAACTCCTCATTTCATTTTTTTTCATGGTAAGTTCCCGAACTACTTAAAACTTTCAACTTTTCGATAAAATAAAACAAAATTTTCTTTTAACTTTTAAAAACGACGATATTTATTTTGATGACAGAGCATGTCATGTTTGTTTAGACAAAAATAAGTTGGTTTGAAAATAATATTTTTTCTAAACAACGATGGTTGTTTGAAAATAATAAATTTTTTTTAAAAGTCCGCTATTCCGGATAACATAAGTTGTTTAGATATAAAAACATAAATGATGATTACTTCGATCCTATGTGTGTCTAGACCACAATTCAAAAGATTCATTTTTTAATTGCTTTTTAAGTATGTAGTGGGTAATCATGGAACGACCCGCGAGTGATCGCCTTCTACTTGGTAGCCGAAACCACATGTTCATAATTTTCTACTTGGTAGCCGAAACCACATGTTCATAATGTTTTGGTTACCTTTAACATTAAAAAAAACTATAAATTTGGTTACATTAAATGAATGAAAAATAAAAGTTTGATTTTTTTTCTATTATAAATAAATTTGCTTACCTTAAATGATAAGATATGAAAGTTTGATCTTTTTTTTTTTTCTATTGCAAACGAACTTGGTTACCATAAACCATATAAAGTTGGTTACCTTTTAACCGGTCAGTAAAAATGTACTTTTTCGTATGTAAATGTTTTAGCATTTTGGTCACATATAGCTTTGTTTAAGAAGTCATTAGACTTTGAAAACCGTCTCATTTAGGTTATTTGGAAGACCGGTTTTACAGTTCAAAATTTGACATGACATTATTCGTGGACCCTCGATAGGAACCAACGGTTTCCATGCTTCTCAACATTTTATAAATCAAAGATGTGTGAACTACGTATATGATAACATCCTTTCAAGAACATAAATTTGATAAAACCATAGACTAATAGAGTTTTATGCATCTCTTGTGAGATGGAAGGGACGAAAACGATGTTTTCATATGGTTGGCTAGCACATCATTTTATTGAGAATCCCCTTGCGATTTTTAGGTTGCGTTTGGTAGAGAGAATCGAAGAGGATAGAAATCAAGATAAATCAATGGCTTTAGACTATGAATAATGCAATAACCATATGGTGGTTGTAATTCTCGTTCCGAAATTTTAGTTTATACTTAATTCTTCACTATTGCTAGAGAAATAAAAAAATTGAATTTTACCTACACATTGATGCAACTTGATAATTCATAGAGAACCACTCATCTAGTTAACTAATAACTAATAATTTGTCTTCATTTCCTTTTTTTTCGATTGATTCTCTCAACCAAACACAATCTTAGGGTGCGTTTGGTACAGAGAATTAAGACTGGGGAAATGGAAATAAGAGGAATTCTCATGTTAACAAACATAGTGTTAGGTTAATCTTTGACGTGTCAAACCACTCATCTAGTTAACCAATAACCTAAATGGGAAAGAATTTGGAAGTAGAGTGACCCATACGGTCCAATAAAAAGTTCAAGGACTAAATGGAATTTTCTTTCCGAAATTTTAGTTTATACTAAAATTTCCACTATTGCTAGAGAAATAAAAAAATTGAATTTTAACCTACACATTGATGCAACTTGATAATTCATAGAGAATGTATATATGCAATTTGTGACTCCTAACTAATAATTTATCTTCATTTCCTTTCTTTTCGATTGATTTTCTCTACCAAACGCAATCTTAGGTTAACCAATGACCTAGTTAACCAATGACCTAAATGGGACAGAATACGGAAGTAGAGTGAGCCATACGGTCCAATAAAAAGTTCAAGGACTAAAACAATGCATATGAAAAAGCAGGTTGCTTTTCTTTGATATAAGCTTTTTGTTGGTTGCTAAAATGCCGACAATTTTCTGTGGTTTTTTGTTATGAAACAAGAAGCACCATGGTTGGCTCTATAGCTCTTGCTCACTTAGACATAGTTTAGTGTTATTTTATTGGTATTTTAATAAGTAGAATTGTTAGTTTGCAACAAAATAGCTACAAGTAAGGAAGAGGAAAGCATATGTAAACATTTGTATATGTATATATATGAACAAATATTAAAGGGTCTTACATTTCCCGTCCTGAAATAAATGTCCATCAGACAAAAACACACAATTTTAGGAATTCATAATAATTACATCCTTTAATGAATAAAATGACCGTTTTACCCTTAATTATTAATTTCTTTTAAAAAGTCAATTTTTTAAACCACATAATTAAGGGCATAACTGGGATCATAATAGTTAGGATCAATTACTAAAAATACCAACGACTTTTTTTCTTTTTTATCATTAATAGCATTAAATTTTGTATTTCTTATAATTAACAGCATCAACTTTTGTATTTCATATCATTAATTGCGTTAGTTGTTGTCTTTTTTTTTATCATTTATAGAAACAATTTTTTTTTTACTTTTTGCTATAAATGGTAAAAAAATATAAAAGTTGATTTTATTAATGAAATCAATAAATAATGTTGTCATAAATGCTAAAAAGACATAAACTTATTGCTATATTTAGCAATTTACCCTATTAATTATATATAAATATTTATGGATATGGACAAATATTTTGATACATTAAAAAGGAAAGATGGACACTTTTGGGACAGAGGGAGTAATGATTTAGAAGTAGTATAACGTGAAGTTATTTCCTAGACCATAGTGATTATCAAATTTATTTTTCAAATGATAGTAATTTCAAATTTAATTGCTAAAAGATAGTAGTTTTAATTTTAACTTAATTTTTTATCCAAAAATTGTCATTTTCTTATTTTTTTTTCTTTCTCAACTTTTAATAAAAAACTAATATTTATCAAATTTTATGAAAATACCAATTTTATATATGAAACTTTACAAATTACCGATTTTATAAAATTATAAAATGAAACTTTATAAAATATCTTTTTTATAAATTGTTATGAAACTTTGTAACACAAACTCAAACATTATACATTAACTTTAAAAATTATAAAAGAACCAATACAATAAGTTCAGAACGTAAAACTTCATTTCTAAATTTACAACATTAGTCATGTACATTTAAAATTAACAAGCCTTAAACAAAATACCAATAAACAATTCACAAATATAAAAAACTTAAACCAATCATATTCGATCAATCAACTTAAACAAAAAGAAATTAAAATACTATAAGTATATACATCTAAATAATTCACATGTCCAACGTGTAAATTATTAAACGAGCAACAAATCCTAAATACGTGTGATTTATTTAATATCCTAGTTATTTTTCGTTTATGTTGATTGATCAAATATGATTTATTTAAGTTTTTTTTATACTTGTGAATTATTGGATTTTATTAAATGCTTATGTGGATATTATTCATTTTGAATGTCAATGACTAATGTTGGAAACTTAAAAGCAACTTTTTACGTTTTGAACTTGTTGTATTGATTATTGATTATTTTAAACTTATCATTTAATATATGAGTTTGTGTTATAAAGTTTCGTAAAAGCTTTTATAAAATTGATAATTTATAAAGTTCCATATTATGAAATTTGATAAATATTAAAATTTTTTACAAAAGTAGAAAAAGAAAAGACAATATTTGGGTTAAAAAGTTAAGTAAAATGATAAAAACATCATGTTCTGATAATTATAACCAAAACAACCATCTTTTGGTAATTAAAATTCGAAGTACTACAATTTGGTAAATAAAAGTTCAAAACGCTATGTTTTGGTAAATAACTCTATAACGTGGATGTTATCATGCACAATCATTTATGAATCTAATATGGAATTAACCCAAAGTAGTTGAGGCACCTTTATGCACTCGTACTTTATCTGGCAACGACCGTCTTTCCGCAGCCTACTAAACTAGCCAAATCGTGTTTTGTAGAATTCACTCTTGGAGTTTGTGAAAGTAGTAAGTACAAAGGAACAGGTGGTAGCAGGAACCATATACTATATCACACTCGAAGCAACTGATGGCGGTGAGAAGAAAACTTATGAAGCCAAGGTGTGGGTTAAGCCCTGGTTGAACTTCAAGGAACTTCAGTCTTTTGAGCCTGTTGATGCTGCAACTTCCACTTAACTTTCCTCAGGTAAATTCGTGTTTTCATGTTTTAAAAGTCGATAAGTGGAGCTAGATAGTCGAGTGACTTAGGACACATTTGGTGGATAGAAATGAATATAACGAAACTCCTTGAGTTTACATGTTTTTTTACGCATAACGTTAACGATGATACATGAATAAAGATTGACACATAAGTAAAAAAAAAAGATAGAAAACAAATGTTGCAAATTTGCTAAGTGGTACTCAAGAGGTCGGCTAGGGAGTACCGGGTAATCAGCGTAGGGGAGGAGCAGGGCCGTCCCGTAAATTTTGGTGGCCATGTACAATAATTGCATAGTAAACTCTTAAAATGTGAAAAATTTTAAATTTATAAAAGAATTATTAGTTATTAGTAGTCTAGCAATTGCTATATACTTAAAAAAAAACATTTAAAACAGTGATATTAAGACATGTTCATGTAACTTGAACAAAATAATTAATTTCAAAACTATATTTATCTGAAAGGGCATTGTTATACATTTATTTATAATAATCATACAACTTCACACTCACATATTTTTTTGTTAGTGACGTGAGACACAGTAATTAAATTTAAGCGAAACTTTAGTTTTTTACCATTTTTTCCAATCACCGGTCAATGATGATGCCCTATCAAACTTGAAGCCTAAGCGGTCTTACTGAACACCGTCAGGCCGGCCGTGAGGAGGAGTCCACGGATTGGTATTAACAATAAATACATACATCTGTGAACTTTGTTCCTATCCTTTTATTTTCTTTTTTTTAGTTTTCTGTTCTTTTGTAAAATTTATTCTATTGTTCCTATCCTTTTATTTTCTTTGTCTTTAGTGCCAACCAGATTACACAAATGCATGTCAAGCATGTCAAATAGTGGGGTCTCTAATTATGGATATATGAGATTTTTGTATATCGATAGTAACTAGCTTATTTACCCATGTTTTATTTTGAATAATTATTTATGTTTTTAAGCATGTTTAATATAAAATTAAGGGATTTATTATGAAAAAAACCAACGGGTTTTTTTTTTTTTTTTGTGTTTTCGTCCCTCCATATGTTATTTTTCAGAAAAATCCTCAAGTTAATTTTTTGCGTTTAGCCAAATTTTTATATAATAACACGGTTTTTCAGTATTATTTAAAAACTCAGTCTACCAATTATAATTTGAATTAAATAGACAAATTTCGCAAAATCAAGAAAAAATATGAACTTGAAAATTTTTAAAAAAAAATAACATAGAGAGACTAAAACACAAAAACCGCGAAAACTTGTTGATTTTTTTCGTAATAAACCCTAAAATTAAATACAAATTTACTTGTAAATAAATTTTCTACCAAAAATAATTATCAAATTAATATTGAGTTGTTTGAATTTTTAATGTTTTTCCTTTATTGCATTTCATGAATTAAATAGGAAAGTATTCAAAATAATTTTTCCTTTATTAATAATAGATAAATTAGTAAATGAAATATTTAATTATGGAAAACAGGCGGGAAAATGAAAGTTTAATGAAATGAGGAAGCGACGTGTGTCTTGAATTGTTTTCTTTTGTTAATATATATAGATTTCGAAAGAAAAGAAGATATGGAGAGCTTCATGGCAAATGAGTGAATGACTATGCATACGTTGAAACACGTGTTCAACTCTCAGTCTCTCATCTTAGACAATTGTTTTCTATTTTGTTGTTTTACTTTTTTTTTTCTTTTACATTCTTTTATACTTATATAAATAAATTAGAATAAATGTAATCTTTTTAGTCCTATTATATTATTATTATCTTTTAAAATATATTAAATCAAATATACAAAGTTAAAATATTATATATATCAGCATAAATGTAACTTGAACTCATTTTAATTTTAATGTTTTATGTTTAACTTTTTTAGATGCTTGTTTAAAAGATAAATATGAGTTAAGCTTGACATCTTTAATACAAAGGTTGTTAAAATCGAGATCTTTTTTAAGATCAGTTTTATCTTCTCAAGATCAAGATTTAGATCAAAAGTCCATTCTAAGAAAGATGTCATCGGATTTAGGACCGGTTTGAAAGTACGTTACAAAGTTAAATTTTATAAATCTTTAGTCGTGAAAAAAAATGATGTTAGTTTTATTTATTAAAATTTTAATTTTATTTTATATTCTTTGATAATTCACATTTTTTATATTAATTTTTAATACAATTTGATACAGTTGCAACGTGCGGGTTTTAGATAACTCGTTTTTATATATAATTTTCTTAATGCTTAATGATACTATTTTGACTGAGTTTGACCAAGTAATTTGAGTTTGACCTAGTACACCCCTCATACTAACCCGAGTAATTTGACCGATTTTGACCATTTTCGCCTGAGTTTGACAGTGTAGAATCCGAGTAATATGGTTGATTCTCTCCAACTCGCCTCGGAACATGCCCGCTTCACGAGTACTCCCCGAGTACTCGGCCGAGTAGCCCAAGTATTACAACACTGTCAAAAGGGATGTACTTGATTCTTTTCAATATGATGAAGAATATACAGGATTGAGTATTCTAGTAAAATCCATTTTCAATTTCATTTTATTTAGAATCAATGTTCATCATCCTAAGACAAAAAAAAAAAGCTTCAAAACTCAAACAATTCTATTTTATTTGTTTCTTTGTACCAAACATAGATGATAGACTTTTAAGGATTAAAGTTCTTCTATTACAAAAATTCGACGTCTCTATTTAATATCTAAAATGCTTTTAGGAAGAAAGTTAAAGGGCAAATCCCTTGTAATAGCAACAAACTTTCATAATTATAAAGATAATCAAGACAACCAACTCTCACATTCTGGGCAACTAACTTTTCTTTTATTGCCATTCAGGTTTAACTACCCATTGAAATTTGCTGCTTAATGAGAACAGTAATTGAGCTAATAAAATAATTTGCGATACGTTAGAAGTCATATTTGTCTCTTTTTTTTCATTCTAACTAGATCATATATGTACTTAATACCATGAAAAAAATAGCTGGAATGTTAAAATGGAAAAAATGCAAATTTGGTTGTTATTGCAAGTTAAAAAACGACTAGCCCACCCTTTGTGGGCTTCCACTCACCGGTTCTACGACTAACATGGACAAGGTAAATCGCGTGGTTAAATGACATTTGCAGGGTTTCAACCCTGAACCTTTCATTATTGATTCCATGTCCCAACCAGTAGGCTACCATCATGAGAACTTGTTCTTACAAGTAAGTTCCCCCATAAAAAGATTCATGTATATTTAATCGATACGAGTCATGGGAAATATAGGATTTACATTGAGATTGCAGATCTTTCTTAGTAACTAAATTATCTTTTTCAAAACGCAGGTGAGAGTGCTGATGGGTGTAAAGCTTGAATTTGTTCGTCTTCTAATTCAAGCAATCGTTATATACTTCTACAAATATTGTGTAAGTTTGTGTTGTGATCTCAAGACAGGAACGAGGGCAAAACATGTTATGTTATTTATGGAGTAATATTTAACTTGTGCTTTTGAAACTCAAAGCAGTATTGTATTTATTGTGAAATTTGGCCTCTTTATGTTAATATGTTTGCAACCTTTTCTATTTATATTCAAATTGAGATTTTATTAGTGTGTCTGATCTCAAGACAGGAACGAAGCCAAAACATATTATGTTATTTACGGAGTAATATTTAACTTGTGCTTCCGAAACTCGAACCAGTATTTATTGTGAAATTTGGCCCCTTTATGTTAATATGTTTGCAACTTTTTCTATTTATATTCAAATTGTTGAGTATAAAGTATGTGAATTATTGAGATTTTATTAGTGAAAGAGGTTTACAAGGACATGTTTGTTCAACCATGGGGAGAGAATGATTTTAAAAACTGATTTTCAATACTGTTATAACAAAAAAAAAAAAAAATACTAAATTCAAGTTTATAAAAGGGTTTATTATGAAAAAATAACATGTTTTTACGTTTTTCGTCTCTTTATGTTCTTTTTTTTCCATTAAAGTCCTCAAGTTAAATTTGTTTTTTTTTTTTGTTTAATGAAATTTGGCATTAGAAACCGGTTATTCAGGTTTTAAAAACCTGGTTTACTAATTATAACTGATAACTAATGTCTATATTTTACTAAATCAGAAAGTAAAAATTAACTTGAGGACTTTTAATGGAAAAAAATAGCATGGTGGGACAAAAATGAAAAAACACGTGAAAACATGTTAGATTTTTTTTAATAATAAACTCTTTATAAATTGGTATGTTTGTAAATGGAAAAATATTGCAAAACAAAAAAAAAAAAAAGAAAAAAAAAACGAGATTCGGGTTTTATTTTTCTTATGGAACGGCAACAAGCCGAATAACACCAATGAAAAATCCAAGTTACAACTTGCAATGCTTATAAAGATTAGAGTAAATTACAGAAATGGTCCCTGTGGTTTGCTCAAAATTATGGAACTGGTTCATGATCTTTAAGAATTGCATAATTGATCCCTCAAAACACTATTTACTTGTAAAAATGGTCCCTCCATCTCTTGACTTTTTCTAAATGACGATTTTGCCCTTATTCTCAAAATCAATTTTGGTCCCTATAGTATCTAATTATTTTTGGTTTTAGTAATTTTTATAATTTTTTGTTTTTGTTTTTGAATTTTAAATGCTAATTAATAAAATGTGATTTAATTATTTTATTTTAATTCTATTTTATATATTGAATTTATTTATTTACATTTCATTTGTTAAAATATTTATACGTTTTTATATTTTTATACGTTACCAACTAACTATTTCATTACGTTAAAATATTTTGATATGATTATAATTTTAGAAAAAAATATATAAATCTAGGGTTTTATTTGTTTTGATTAAAATATTTTGTTACGTTAATACATTTCGATTTAAATTTAGTCTTTTTTCGTTTTGATTTACATGTTTTGCAACATTAATTCGTTTCAAGTAAACTTAGTATTTTGTTTGTTCTATTCTAATTATTTGTTGTACTAATACATTTTGATTTAATTATAATTTTTAATAAAACTATGTCGACTTGACATTTTATTCGTTTTGATTTAAATATAATTTAGGGTTAATACATTTCAATTAATTATAACTTCTAATAATAATATATAAACTTAGCGTTTTATTTGTTTTTTGCTTAAATATTTTGTCACGTTAATACCTATCGATTTAATTGTAACTTTTAGCGTTTTGGTTTGTATATTTTGTTTATATGTCTTGAAACATACATATATTTATACATATATATGTTTCATTACATACGTTTCGAAACATATATAATGAAATATACGAACCAAAACCTATAGAAAGAAATATAAAACCAAAATGTTAAAAATTATAACTAAATCGATAGGTATAACGTGACTATTTACGTAAAAATAAATAAAATGCTAAGTTTATATATTATTAAAAAATTATTATTTAAATTGTAACGTATTAAAAAAATTTATTTAAATCAAAACGAATCAAATGTCAAGTCGAGATAGTTTTGTCAAAAGATACATTTAACTCACAACGTATTAGTGTAACAAAATATTTACAATAGAATAAAGAAAATATCAAGTTTATTTGAAACAAATAAATGTAGATACATTTAACTCAGAACGTATTAGTGTAACAAAATATTTACAATAGAATAAAGAAAATACCAAGTTTATTTGAAACAAATATGTATATCAAACGGAAAAAAAGACAAATTTTAATTCGAAAGGCATTAATGTTACAAAATATCTTAATCAAAACAAATAAAATCCTAGATTTATATATTTTTGGTAAATTTATAATTAAATAAATATGTTAACAAAATGAAATTGTTAGTTGCTAACGTATAAAAATATAAAAATTGTATAAACATGTTAAAAAATGAAATTTAAAATAAATAAATTGAATATATACAAGAGAATTAAAATAAACTAATTAAATCATATTTTATTAAGTCAACATTTTAAATTCAAAAACAAAAATAAAAAATAATGAAAATGATTAAAACCATAACTAATTAAATACTAGAGTGATCAAAATTGAATTTGAGAATAAGGGCAAAATCGTCATTTAGAAAAATTCAATAGATGGAAGGTCCAATTCTGCAAGTATTTTGAGGGACCATTTATGTAATTTTTAAAAATCAGGGACCATTTCCATAATTTTGAGCAAACCACAGGGACCATTTCTATAATTTACTCTAAAGATTAAGAAGATGAATTCTAGAGGGGGTCACAAAGCCACGTAAACTGATTAAGTTTTTTCCATGTCTATTCCCTTTTAAATTTATCCAAAAATAGCAGTAATATATTTATAAAAGTTGAAGAAAAGAATATGCCACCGATGAACCGGATTAAACAAACAACACTTTTATTGAATAAAACCCTAAAACAACCGGCCCAAGGCCACCCTATTTCGTACATAACAAATCTCACCACATTTACACTCTCGAGTCTTCATCGACAGCTGAAGCTCCCCTCAAGTTTTATACAGAAAACAATATTACATTGAAGCCTTTGAAACCCCACTTTTGTGAAACTGAAGAGACGTGTAGGTGAAAGAATGTAACTGAGCGTTGCTTTAGAAAGGAGAGTTTAAGATGCTTTATATAGGCACAATATAAACCAAGAGACGAAACCAAGAAAATGAGCCGACCTTTTGAGGACTTGGAAATCCATTTTGATTTGATGAAAAAGCTCTCCAACAGCACTGGTGGCCTCCACTTTTATAACCAGCAAATGTTTCATCCTTTAACCCTCAATATTTACAATATAAACCCTGCACAAAACAGAATCTACCGAAGTATCCACAAAAGCTCAAAACTAACACACAATAACCTCAATTAACTTGACACAATTTAACTTAAAATATGCTCTTATTTTAACACCCCTCCTCAAGTTAATCGAGAAAACATTTGATAAGTTCATTTTATTTCCCAACCTTTTGTGTTTAAAACAAGATAAATCTTTTGTGACATCTGCAACATTATCTCTAGCATTTACTTCGATCAATTTCAACAACAGCTTCTAAAGTTCACTTTCTAACAAAATAAAGATCAATTTCACAATGTTTTGTTTTTCCCATGAAAAACCGGATTGGCTGCAACCTTTCTAGCAACACTATTGTCCATCAAAACCTTAATATATTTCTCGATTAAGACCCAAACGAAAAAGAAAAGGACTAAAATAAAATTGAAACTCTGCCCTTCACCTGCTCGCTCAAACACATACATATACAGCTAGCTAGGGAAAGCCCAAACTGAGTGTGAAAAAAACCAACAGAAAAGAAGCCCAAAAGCTAAGCTGCACCAAACACACATGTTAGTACATCCTGTGTCACGATAGCAATCTAAGTTTAGATAGCATTTTGTGTAAGTCAACTTACTCGTTTTGAATATTAACAAGTGTTTGATATATGTTTGATTATGTGTGTTTGATATTGATTGATTGTATGTTTGAACTTGGTGTAATGTATTACAAGAAGTTCAAACATAAAGTTCAAAAATAAATTCAAACATAAGATAAATCATAAGTTCAAACATAAGTTTGAATGTTGAGATTCGAATTTAGGTAAAATTCAAATTTGTCATTGAGGACAAATTCGAATAGGCCTTGGGCCAGATTCGAATTTGTCCTAGACAAACTCGAATCTGTCAGTATAATTAAGGGTTAATTCGATTAATTATGAGACTTTTGCAGAATTTGTCAGACGATTAGCAGAAGGCAATCTCGAACTTGATTGCAATCAGAGAGTTTCGTGAGGAGAGAATCATCGTGTCGGGGCATTCTAAGTAGTTTGTCTATCACCGTGGTAGTCTCCGTGTTTCGGTGTGCGTGATCTTACCGTCAAGTCGCTAACGAGGATTCCGCACTCGTTGGCAGGTGTCGCGTCGAGATAGATCCGTAGATCCAAGTCCTTACAAGTGGTATCAGTGCCATTGGGTTTTTGTTGGTGTTCTTCGTGTTCACTAAGAAACATCTGTGGTTTCTTGACGTTTTGGACGGTTTTCATCACATTTTTGGAGGATTTTCGAGTTTACCAAGTAAGATATCGGAAAATACGTTGTATTAGTTCAAGTTTTTGATTGAAATCAATATTTTTACTTGTAAAAATATCGGTTTAATCTGAAAACTTGAAAAACTCGAAGTATTAGCCGTTTTTCGAACTTGCGGCGCTCGAGTTAATCAAGGAGGTATTAGGGTTTTCTAAAAATTCGAGTTTGTCAGAGAATAGGGTTTGGTTCGAGTTTGGCCACTTCGAATTTGCCCAGATTCGATTTTGCATTAAAGTCGAATTCAGGACTTCGAATTTAATAAGTACCTTCGAGTTTGTCACACACTTCGAATTTAGTTGGACTTTAAACTTAATTTCGAATTTAATTCCAAACCAATTTAAAATTAATTAAATTCGAACTTACTCAGGTTCGAAAGTGTTAATTTAAATTAATTTCGAATTAAATTAATTTAATTTGAATTCAAAATTTTTTTTTGAAACAATGACAAGTCTACAGAGGTTTATTGAGATGGATCACGAAGTCGGAAAAGCAAATTCTCCACCAAAGTTGATGAAATTGGAATATTATTATTGGTGGGAGGATAGGTTCGCCGAATTCGCGAGATTCAATGATATGCGGATGTGGATTTGTATAGATGAGGGATACATTCCACCTACGGCAGAGGTTGAAGGACGACAAAAGGTTGTGCCATATTCAAAGATGAAGGACGATGATAAGAAACTTTATGAAGCCGAGAACTGGGCATTCGCTATCACTAGAATGACATTAACTCAGGAGATCTTGCACACTTTTCGCAATCTGAAAACAACAAAACAGTTATGGGATTCTTTGGAGAAACGGTGTGAAGGTAACCCGAGGGTCAGAAAGAATAGAATGGAAATGCTCAAGCAGCAGTTCGCGATCTTCAAAGCCTTGAAGAACGAAAAGCTGGATGAGACAATTACCAGATTCTATCATTTACTAACTGAGTTAGACAGTCACGATGTGGATTATAGTGAGACAGAGAAAATCGTAAAAATTCTGGATGCTTTACCAGCCAAATGGGAGATGTATGTGGCGCTGATAAAGCATGATGAAGACAAGTTCTATACTCTAACTCTAGAAAGTGTTATAGGAACGCTGAGGGCCTATCACTTTAAATTGCTGAAGAAGGAAAGGGATTATGAACAAGTACAGGATCCGGACATGTACTTTGGGAAGTCCAAATCTTCAGGGGCAACTGATGTAAAGACGGCTACAGCATTCTTCTCAGGAGAAACATCGACACCGGTTGAATCAGAAGACTCAGTAAGTCGGGCTTTCTTAGGGTTTACTAGACCAGAAGAAAAGCAAACTCAGGCTACATCTACATCTACATCTCAAGGGTATTCCAAGATGCCGATGAGCACAAAATAAGCTAAAGACCATCTGAATCTGTTGGCTTCATTTGTGGCCGCCTACGGCAATTGCGTTCAAGGCAAAATCGACGATCCTGCGCTTTGGGATGAGGATTATGATCAGGTAGATCCTGATGATCTAGAGGAGATGGATCTGCAATGGCAACTGGCCATGGTGACTCAGCGAGTCAAGAGGTTCATCAAGAGGACGAGCAGAAATCTCAACGTCAGTAACAATAAGATTGGGTTTGATAAATCCAAAGTTAAGTGTTACAACTGCCAAGGGTTAGGACACTTCGCTAGAGAGTGTCAGAGATCGAAAGTAGAGAACTACCAGAACCAGTATCAGAATCAATCTCAAGGGAGATATCTTCCCGGTAGTTCAACCATTCAGGCGAATATAGCTGGTCTGTTATCCAATGTCACATCTGACAGACAGCTTGATGAAACATATGACTGGAGTACACATCTAGAGTCGAATGCTAGAGCCTTTATGGCTGAAGTAACCGAGACTGGAAGTGACGGAGCAGAGGAAAAGACAGGGGACAACAATCAGCATGATATCTGTCCTATGTTGGTAGAAAAGTCAGAAGATCAGACAATTCTGGAGTTCGCCGCAAAGATGGCCAATGTGGAATCTGATCACGCCAAGGTAATTCTGAATTTCTCTATTTTTCGTGATTTATGTGCTTTGTGTGCTACATCTAACGATAGGTTAAATTTAGTACTGGAATCACATCAAACTATATCTGCTCAGAATGAATCCTTAAAATCAGACAACGCTAGCTTATTAGATATCAAGGAAGACCTTAGAAATAAGCTTAAGGCAGATGCACAAGATGTCATAGTTCTAAAAGACAAGCTGAACGAACAGTGTGTTAGATTAGAACTAATGTACGAGCATGTTGAAGCATTGACCAAACAGCTTAAAATCAAAGAAGTAGAGCTAGCCGAATCTAAGGTTAAGGTAGCCGAGGTAAACAGTAAACTGGAAAAGTTTAGGAACTCATCACTCAACCTAGGGAAAATATTAGATGCACAGCGTCAGTCTAAGAAACCTGTAGGTCTAGGGTATCATGAGAGTCCTCCTCCTTTCAACGATAACTATGTACCTCAACCTCAGGAGAAAACTGAAAAGTCAGTTGAATCAGAGGAAATACCTGAACCTGTGTCTGCAATTGTTAAGGATAAGGAAACTAAGGTGACTAGTAATAATGTCAAGATTAAGAAGGTAAAATTTGTGTCATCCTCTAGTGATAAGCCTGTAGGACAACACAAAATTGACTTTAATGATCAAGAGGAAGAAACCGTCACTGTAGTTGAGACGAAAGACGAGCAGATGTGCACAGACTTTGAAAAGGTGATGAAGTCTAAGTTTGAGATGAGTGCGGTGGGTGAGTTAAATTTCTTTCTGGGTTTGCAAGTCGAACAGAGGAAGGAGGGCATGTTTATTCATTAGACGAAGTATGTCTACGACATCTTAGAGCGCTTCGGGATGGAAGGAACCAAGCTGACAGCTCACTTCAGCATGCCGATTCAAGTGAATCATAATCTCGGACCGGGTACAGAAAGTGATACTGATGTGGATCCGACGTTATATCGGGCCATGATTGGATCACTCATGTATTTAACTGCTTCTAGACCTGACAAAGTGTTTGTTGTGTGTATTTGTGCTAGGTTTCAAGCTAATCCAAAAGAGATGCACATGAAAGCTGTGAAGCGGATTATGAGATACCTCAAGTAGAAACCGAAGCTGGGACTTTGGTATCACGCGGAGGGTGATCTGGAATTGGAGGCATTCACGGATTCAGACTATGGAGGATGCAGCTTGAATCGCAAGTCAACAACTGGAGGTTGTCAGTTCCTAGGAGGGAGACTCGTTTCCTTGCAATGCAAGAAACAGACTTCGGTAGCCGTGTCAACGTGCGAGGCCGAATATGTTGATGCTGGTAGTTGCTGTTCACAAGTTTTATGGATACAACAACAATTGCGGGATTACGGTTTGACTTATACTCATACTCCTATTAGGATAGATAACCAGTCAACTATTGCAATAACCAATAATCCAGTTAAACACAGTAAAATGAAGCACATAGACATAAGACACCATTTTATACGTGATTGTGCTGAAAAGAACTTAATTAAGCTGGTAAAAGTTGCAACGGACGATAATAATGCTGATTTATTTACCAAAGCTTTTGATAAGTCACATTTTGTGTATTTAGTTCAACTAAACGGAATGCGTAATCCAGAGTAACTAGACCTTAGTAGAGTTTATTTGTTTTTATAGCAGTAGAATTTCTTTCTTTTTATAGTAAGTTTAGTAGCTTACAAGAATTTCTTTTTATAGTAAGTTAGCAGGTTAGTATATTTTCTTACTCTTATTTATGAAAAACAAAAGAAAAAAGAGAGAAAAACCATAAAAAGTTCAAAAAAATAGAATATTAGAAAATGAGTTAAGTCTTAGTTACATAGGTTCAAAGTGACGAAAATTAGCACAGTCGTTACAATCTCTAAGTGTTAAGCTTTCACACATAATGCACCTAAAATTCTAAGTGTTATACATTATCTAGTTTGATATGTTGGAAGGCATAATACACAAAGAGATTCTCAAGGCTAATAAAATATTCAAGAAAAAGTCAGACGTGTCACTAACTTAGATGTATGACCAAATGGTCTTAATTTTTATCTTAGAGACATACAAACATTGATTCTAAATGAGGTATGAAAATTTTCTGGGGGATGTATAGCAACATCAGATACATCTTAAAGAAAAGAAAAGAATAGAAAAATCATGATACTGAATTGAGAGTCAAAACAAGTAACTCTATTATACGTAAGTACAGACCTGTTGCCTCTGGTTTGACTCGATTTAGCAAGATAAGTCGGTTTGTTGTACGTCGGTACAGACCTGTCACCGCTGTCTTGCTAGCTTTAAAATAAACATTAAGACAAACTAAGACACTCTGTTGTATGTAAATACTAAACTGTGTCCGACGTTTGCCTTTTAAAGAAAATTTGCAATACCGAAAAGTTATAATCATTGTGTGTATGCCTTGATCATAAAAGTATGTCTAAGTATGAGTCACTGTTAGACATTTTATTTCGATCATAGGGAGTTGTTTTGTAATAATTATTTTAGTATTGTTTAGTCTTGCATTTACTTCCTTTGTAATTTATGTTTATGTAAAAGTCAAGGGGCCAAAGGTGCCAATGTGTAAAACTTAATTAAAGGAGCCTAGAAATAGGCTCCTAGGGTTTTGCAGCCATTTTACGGTTGAAAATACAAAGAAAAGTGCAGCCGCGATTTTGTCATTTCTCCCAACATTCTCTTTGTCTTCTTCATCATTACACAATTATTGAGCATTGATTCTTCTTGTGTTTGATAAAAGAAACATTAAAGGTGCTGATAGTTTACGGGAATACATATTACAATTGGTATCAGAGCACAGAAAGGTGGATTTCAACTGAAACTTTCGGATTCTGCTGGGTTTTTATGGTGTTCTTCGTGTTCTTCTTCATTTCATACGGTTAGATCTTTCTATTCTCTGTATTTCTGCGTTTCTTGTGTTATTATAGTCTTATAATCATCACAATATCATCCTCTACTGATTTCAAGCTCATTCAGTTCCATATTTCTTTTAAAATCATCAAGAATCGGATCTTTCATCAAGTTTAAAAACATGGGTTTTAGCTTGTTCTTTGCTGTTTTTAAGTGTTTTTAGGTTATTTTAAATCACCAAAAGTGTTTAAAATAGTTTATCAATCATTTAGAACTGTTTTTTAGGCTTTAAAACTTATAAAATCGAATTCTGCTCAGTTCTGCCTTAGAATACTGTAAAAACCTGATGTATTTCGGATCCCTTACTGTACCAATTCGGACCCCTTAGGAACCACATTCGGACCACATATCACCCTAATTCGGACCTCACTTCGGACCAATTCGGACCAACTTTAGGTGCATTTCGGACCTCCCCATCAGCCTATTTCGGACCCCACTTAGGTCCCATCCGAACTTCGGGCCATCCGAAGTTCAGATCAGGCTTTCCATTTTTCCATTTTTGGACTTGTATTTAAATTTTTCAAATTTCGGACCATAACCATTTCGGTCCATCCGAATTCGGTCCCTTAGTTCCATCTGAATCCGTATTCCATCCAACACCAAGACCATCCGAATTAGGTCTTCTTCTGCATTTGGTCCCCACCCGATCTACTGTGCATCCGAAATAGGACTTCATCCGAATTGAGCCCTCATCCGAATTCGTCCTTCATCCGAATTACTGTTTATCCGAACCATAAGGCCATCCGAATTCCTGTTCATCCGAACCCATTCCATCTGAATTTCACTTCCATCCGAAATCAGTACTATTCGTCCTAAGTCCAGCACATCCGTGTCCAGTTTCCACCTTTAAGATCTTCAATTTTACTCAGCACCCATCATAATGTCTCGCGAAGCTCTCGTACTCGGATCTGAGAACAGACCACCTGTTCTCTATCCAGATGAGTATGAACAATGGAAATCCCGGTTCCTTAAATTCGTTGGAATGCAACCGCTTTGATGCTTCAGTCCATCTCCGAAGGTCCCGTAATCTATTATCGGGAGATAGCAGCCCGACCTGAGGCTGACCCCATGTCTTAGCCTCCAAAGTTGAACGTGAACTGGCCAATGACGCCGAGAGAGACAGACAGCATGCTGATAAGAGGGCAGAATATCTGATTTATCAAGCCCTCCCCACTGATATTTTGGTTGGTGTAGACAGCAAGATGTCTGCCAATGAAATGCGGGACGAGTTGGAAGTCCAGATGCTGGGGGCAGATCTCGATGAACGTGCCAAGATCGAGGAGGCAAAGGCTAAGTTTACGGAATTCCGCTCAAAAGACGGGGAATCTATGCAAGCTACGTTTACAAGGTTCTGTGCGGTCCTAAATGAGTTGAATAAACTGCACATAAAGAAGGATAGGGATGATATAAATATCCAGTTCTTTGCAGCCTTAGCCCCCGAGTGGCAGCTTGCTTGTCGGGCCACGAAACGAGTCCTAAACAGTCCTGAGGTATCAATCAATGTCGTCTTTAAGGAGCTAAAGAAGTATCAAGGGGATGTAGATCAACAAAAGCTGATGGCAAATCAATTGGCCTCTCTACTGCTATCAGCCAACACCGGGTTGAAACCAAATGATTCACTCGCCTTGATCAACAACACGCAGATTCCGACACCATCCTTTGCTCCAGGTGCTTCGTCGTCGCAGTACAGGTATGCTTCTCCTCCACGTGAGGTACTTGATGAGGAAGAAGCTTCGATACAGGAACAGATAGCCTTGTGGACCAACCGTCTCCAACAGTGACGGTTCTCCAACAAGACTAACAATCAACTCCGCTATGACACCGGTCCACGGAGGTACTCAGATGACCGAAGAGATGAATTACGCGATGATTATCGCAGGGATGAATACCGTAGGGATGATCGAGATGATCGCAGGTATGACGATAGACGCGACTATCGAGATGATCGCCGTTATGAAAGGCGAGACGATAGGCGTGATGATCGAAGGGACGACAGGCGGGACGATCGAAGGGATGATCGTAGGGACGATCGCCGTGATGAGAGGAGAGAGCCCGAAAGAAGGTACAGAAGGTGAGATGATAGCCGCGAGCATCGCCGAGCCAATAAGAGGCCGACAGAGAGAAGAGATGAACGGCCAAGAGCAGATGAGCCAAAAGCCGCAGATGAACATCTCTGTTACAAGTGTGGTAAACCGGGCCACTTTGCTCGGGAGTGTAAGAACAATTTTGACAGAGACGTCGCATACTACGAGAGAAAGCTTGAGGCCGCCAAGAAAAGAACGGATGCGTTAGCCCTCGTTGCCCAGGAAGACTACTGGGATGCTGAAGATTCTGAAGACGAGGATGACAAGGGAAAGAACTGTTACATGGTTGATCGTATTGGGTTGGAGCACTGTGCTGTTTCCACTGCTGAAGATTCAGATCATGCTGCTGAGGGGGAGAAATTGAAAAATCCACCAGCATGTCTGATGACCACAACCAATGATCCCGAATGCTCCACATCCGGTTCTGAGTCAAATGAGGTATATTCCTGTTACATTCCTGCACATGTAAATAAATTATTTGTAGATAATGAATGTACACTGCACACACATATTCTTGATCTACAAACTAGATTAAATGCTGAAACTGCAAGGTGTGTACAGGCTGAACATCAAGCTCAAACTCTGAAAGAATCATCTGAATTATATCATTCAAAGTGGTTAACTAATCATAATGTTATAAAACAGATGTTAATAAAAAAAGTAGATGTTCAGGATAGGAATATATATCTTGAATCTTGCATGGACACGCTTACAAAAGAAAAACTCTCTTTAAAAGAAGAAATTTCTGTACTTACAAAACAATTAGATGCGGTAAATATGGAAAATATAGACAGTTTAGAAAAATACAAAATGATTGAAGAAGAAAGGATAAGTTTGTACTCAAGAATAAAGACCCTTGACGATGCATTTTTAAAAAGGGGTCAAACAGAACAAACTATCCATTTAAATCAGCCCAAAGAAACTAGGTTTTACCATTCTAAACAAGGAATTGGTTTTAAAAACCCTAAATATTTGGAAAAAGCACAAAATGTTTTACCTTTATTTTATGACATTAATTATATGGGAGCCGGTCTTAAATCTTTCTTTTTTGAGTCATCAAAAGAAGTTTTAAACCAAGAAAATGAGAAACGTGTCGCACGTAAAGATAAATAAATTTCTTTTAAATATGAAGAACTTAACGAGAGTTATTCTTCTAGAGTACCCACTTTAGAGGAAGACTTCTTGTCAACTTATTTAGAAGCTGAATTGAAATCAGAAACCATAAAATCAACTCCTCAACTTTATATTCCTGCAAAAGTTCTTCAACAACAAATCACTGTTTTAGAAAAGGAATTAAAGTTGTCTCAAAAGAAAGCACTTGATCTTCAAGATGCTCTTCTTAAGAGCGAAGAAAAATTGGTAAATCAATCTTTTCAACAATCTGTGGAAGTTACTGTCTACAAAGAAAATTTTGAAATGGTTTCACAAAAATTGAAAGATCTTTCAAAAGAACAAATAGTTTCTCATTCCACAAAAATTCCATGTGTGTCATCAAATAAAGGTAAGGCCAAAGCTGAAACTTCTTCTGTCATTTATAAAGGTGAGTGTTCAAAACCTTTCAAAAATGAAGTTCCTAAAAAGACTCAGATCAAATCCAAGTCTTTTAAGAAACCCACTCACCACCAAAAAGAAAATTCTGTCAAGTCTAAATCTTCCATGCTTACTGACTCTAATCATTTTGTTCCTACAGATCATATAAGGAGAGTCCTAAAAACCACCATGCTGGATTTTACAAGTTTTTTTGTGAAGAAGGCTTTAATGCCAATTGAATTTGTTACTAGAGATAGGATGTCTGTAATCTCTAAAGACAATTTATGTAACAATGTGTGTGACAATGCTTGTAATGATGTACTGAATTCTGTTGTTCCTTTAAAGTACTCTTTCAGTGATTTATTTAATCTGTGTCCAACTCGATATAGACGACAGGTTCCTGAAATGAATGCTTTCGTGCCATATCCTGCTAAATGAATTCGGAAAAAGAAATCAAAGATTGTTGCATCATCGGACCCAAATAAAATTGAGATTTGTCCGTTGCCAAGGCCCAAAACCAAAGCAACGGTCAAAAAGATCTCAAAAAGACAAAAACCAAAGGCAATTTCAGCGCTTAAGGTTCCAAAGCCCAATAAATCCAATCTTCAATGGATTCCAAAGGGTTGTGCATCCGGACCACACACAAATGCTAAATGGGTTCCTAAAACTGCACACGTGCCATATAAATCTGGAAAACCTAACAAAAAGGGACCCATATTGAGGTACGCAAGGTTGTGTGATCTTAATGCAGATGGTTCTTGGTTACTTCTGATCAAGACCCGTTCTTCAAAGAAATGGCTTCTAGTTACCTTAGACTAGGACCCGTTCTTTTGCTTGTCGGTTATGCTTAAACCGACACGTTTGGCTTCTGTGCACACAGCCCAGGACCCGGTCTTAACTCATCATGTTTTTTGAACATCTCGGTTCAGAACACGGTTTGATTGTAAATTAAAAATGGATGTGTTTGAATACATATAGTTTTTCATTATATGAATTTATGTGTTTTTCAGGCTAAGTCCATTTGGTATATGGATTCGTGTTGCTCCAAGAACATGACTGGAAGAAGAGAATTGTTGTCCAACGTTGTTGAACAGTATTGTGGAACTGTAAAATTCGGGTACAACCATCAGGCTCACATCAAAGGATACAGGGACTTAGTTCTAAATAATCTGGTCATCAAGGACGTTGACTATGTTGAGGGGTTATCACATAATCTTTTTAGCATAGGACAGCTCTGCGACAAAGGACTAGAGGTAACTTTTAGAGCTAAGAACTGTAGTGTTAAGAGTATGGATGGAAAAGAAATCCTAACAGGTTCCCGAAACTCTAACCTCTACACCATTCACGTAGCTAAGCTAATAGTGAAGGATAGCATTTGCCTACTATCAAAAGCCTCTTCAAATGACTCTTGGTTGTGGCATCGAAGATTATCCCATTTGAATTTTGACAATATCAACAAGCTAGCTGCGAAACAATTGGTTAAAGGACTTCCTGAATTGCGCTACGAAATGGACCATCTGTGTGGAGCTTGTGAGAAAGGAAAAATGAAACAATCATCTCACAAACGAAAGCCCGAACCATCAACAAAAAGAGTATTGGAGTTACTTCACATGGATTTATGCAGACCGATGAGGACTCAAAGCATAAATGGGAAACGATATGTGTTGGTTATCGTTGACGACTATTCACGATATACCTGGGTCAGGTTCTTGCGTTCCAAGGATGGGACAGCTCAAGAAATCATAGATTTTATCAAGAGTGTCGAGACCCAACAGCAGCTGTCAGTGCAATCAATCAGATCAGATAACGGCACGGAGTTCAAGAACTCGGTAGTTGAGGGCTTCCTTCGATCCAAAGGTATTCAGCATCAATACTCTGATGCTCGAACACCTCAACAAAATGGGGTCGTGGAAAGGCGTAACCGTATGCTTGTGGAAGCCGCTCGTACAATGCTCACATACTCGAAGGTACCTCCGTTCTTGTGGGCCGAAGCCGTATCAACAGCATGCTATACACAAAATCGCTCAATTATTCAAAAGCGCTTTAACAAAACTCCTTACCAACTCTTTTTGAATAAAGTACCATTCATCAAGTACTTACGTGTATTTGGTTGCAGGTGCTATGTGCTGAACGACAAAGACAACCTCGGGAAGTTTAACGAAAAGGCGGATGAAGCGATCTTCATTGGATACTCATCCAACTCGAAGGCGTATCGCACATTCAATACCCGAACCAGAACAGTCAATGAAAGTGTGCACGTCACATTTGATGAGTTGGCTGAACTAGCACCCGAAGTTGATCAATCAGGACCTCGCATTACTCAAATGCCTGGAGACTCTTCTAATAACCCCATTTCTTTTTCTTCTTCTGATTTGGTTAATTTGTTTGACCCTTTTTATGTTGAATTTTTCGGTCCCAACGCTAGTGTGTCTAATGTTGTCAATAATGTTGTAACATCCTCGAATTCAATTATTGTAATTCAGACTTTATTTAGATGGATATTTTATAATTAAGTTGAATTATGAGCAAGAATTATGTAGTAGGGATATATAAAAGTTAGTAATGATAAATTTAAGAATAAATCAGTATTTTATGGAACCGGTTAAGTTGAGAGGTGAAATGTGCAAAATGGGAAAGATGGGAATAAAAAGGTTAAAAGCCTTTCATTTCATACCTTTCACTCTCTCTCTACACACTCTCTCTAGAAAACTCTCTCTACTTCTCTCTAGATTATCTCATAAACCGACCGGCCGATTATCGAGATTTATACGTCATCGGAAAGATCTCGAGGAGTACTACAACAATCTATGGTTGGATTCTTTATTTCGTACGGATTGAGGTAAGAATCGACCCTTTTAAGTTTACGTATTTCGGTTTTGAAGAACATAAATTCGAATTTGCTATTTTTATGTGATTTAGAGCTAGTTTTGCTTGAGTTTTAGCTAGAATATGATCGAGTATGCATAATATAATCGAATCTAGGTTTGATACTTAACATATTCATGATTTTAGGCTTAGAAATGAAGGATTTAAGTTGTAATGATGAACAAACTCGAGAATACCAAGAACAAAGTCGAAATGCAAGAACAAAGTCGATTTTTGTACTAAATTCGAGCATGAATTCGAGTTTGACACCATGGATTCGAATTTAAGACCCTAAATTCGAATATGGTTCGAATTTATCCTCATGAGTTCGAGTTTAGTCATCAAATTCGAAGGAAATTCGAGTTTAACCCCTTAAATTCGAGTTTAATGCCTAAAAACTGAAAACCCACTCTCTAAACTCGAATATTTTGAATGAAACCCATAATCAACACATAAAATAACAAGAGTTATTCAAAGGATAAGGTGTGAACTTGAGATGGGTTCTAACTTAGTTATAGGTCGAATTTAGACATGGACCCGAAATGGGGGAAAATATTGCAAAACTTACAAAACTTGGTTTTATGGAATAAAACAATTATTGACATGAAGTATTGTTGCAACTGACTTAACAGGTCCCTTGTGGTATTGTTTAACCCACAGTGGGGTACTTTGTGATCCGGTTGAAAGCCCGAGGAGAAATAAAAATTAACTTGAGGATTATTAACGCACCCACTGTGAGTATCTCTGATTTTAGCATGTCTGCATCTGCTTTATGTTTGCTTTGCCTGCTGAGGCATGTTGTTTCACTTTCGTTTGGCACTCTACTAACATGCGTATATGTTGATGCACATTCATACTTGTTGCATGTCCGTTTCTTTGTTATGCATGTTATTGATGGATCTGAGGGTCGCATCTGTACTCCGATGTTACTGTGCTATATGACCAAGAGTTGACACCTCTGTGGTCAGGATAGGTAGTAGGTCATCCCCGATCGTACGTTTGCCTCAGATGAATTGTTTTTCTTATGCCGAGCGTCATCTCGAAGGAGTTGCGGCTCGGGTTTGCGTACTATGTGTACGTGTGGAAGTATACGGTATGCGTTACCGGTGTTACTTCTGGGGGCATCATAAGGATTTGTGGAATGTGTAAAATCATTGGTATTCACTAAGCATTCGCTTACCCCTCAGTTGTTGACGTTTTTACAGGAA
The DNA here is from genome assembly GCA_020465985.1 of Centrapalus pauciflorus. Lineage (NCBI taxonomy): Eukaryota > Viridiplantae > Streptophyta > Magnoliopsida > Asterales > Asteraceae > Centrapalus > Centrapalus pauciflorus. The sequence goes on from JAANYP010000876.1 coordinate 364,217, forward strand.
AAAGGGAAAACTGCTGTTGGACTATCTAGCTAGGTCGTCCGTTGAAGTAATTGAAGATATTTGCTACTCTCTCGGTATTTGGTTTATGTGATTATTGCTATGATATGTTTGGGATGATTGTAATAAACTTATGAGTATGTAGACTTAGATTTGGTACCTTGTAGCACCGTAGGGTATTTGACACTGTTGCGTTACTTTTTTATATGCTTCCGCACTTAAACTAAGTTATCAGATCATTATGTAACTGTTCGATGGTAATTAATCCTGGGTGAAATTGTAAATGGTGGTTAATGTGGCAAGGGTGTCACACGAGATGGTATCAGGGCAGTAGTTTGAGATTCAAGTGTCTGTGAGGTCTTGGTCTCAAACATTAGGTGATGATATGTAGTGGTTTAAGTAATGATTTGAACTAAGATAGGATATGATCTAGTGCTTATAGGAAAGTGACTTTCATACAGGGCAACATGTGTTGTAATTAACTATGTGATGGGATCACTAAATGATTTATACGTTTTATATTTCAGAACATGTCTGGAGGAGGAATGACTCCACGAGAAACAAGGGAAATGATGCTATCAATGATGGCAGAACAAAACAGAATGATTCAAGACCAATTTCGGGCACGAGATGAGGCCAAAGCCAAAAGAAGAGAAGATAAGAGAAAAGAATAGAGGGAATATGAGAGGAATTATGTTGTGGATGACATAAACCTTAAGAATTAAAGAGAAACGTAAATACAAGGGCAAGGAAAAGATTGATTATGAAACCGGGATGGATGAGAATTACATGAAATATGTAATTAGATCATTCAAGGACTGGCAACCACCAACATTCTCTGGATCTCTGAGAATTGAGGAAGCAGAAATGTGGATTACAATTATGGAACAGATCTTTAAGGAGATGAATTGTAAGGATGAGTACAAGGTATTTTTGGCTAAGGATCAATTGATTGGACAAGCTAAAGAATGGTGGAACTGTTGGGAAAAAGAATTGGGATTCGAGTTGATTGCTTCCTTTAGTTGGGAACAATTCAATTTGTTGTTTAGTAGGCAATATGGTGAGCCTGATATCTTACCACATGTTAATCATGTAGAAAGAGCTATTGGAAAGATTGTAAAGTCTGGAGAAGATGAACTAAATGGACTATATTTGAGGTCAAGAACAAATAAACGTGATAGAAGTAAGAGATGTTGCCATTGTAATAAATTTGGACATAAGGCTAACAAATGTCCAATGAAGGCCTATGCTTGTTATAATTGTGGAAAAGTGGGTCATTTTAGCAGAAATTGCAAATTTCGACCAAAGAATTAGCATGTAATGTTATTATATGATGAAACTATGAATGAAAGGTTCAACAAAAGAGATGAGATCTCTGAGATTGTGGTTATAACTTTTGGACGTAAATCCATAGAGTTAGAAGTGTACTTTAAAGATTCCATATGTAATATTTCATCGAAGTTCTATGATGCTGAAGTTTAACATGAAATCGAGTGATATAAAGTTTTATTACTAATATAAGTATAATCATGTTTGTGAATGAGAATATTCGAGTATATAAATAGGCAGTAGATGAATAGCCAAGATGGACTTGGAAGCTTTAAATTGGAAAAGATGATTATAGACTTCTTGGAAATTTATGAATGAGTTTAGAAGTTGTAATAAAGTTTAAGTTTGATCATGATGGTTAAAAGAACTGGAACTAATAATATTTAGTATCCTATGTGATATGTTTGAAGGATTGATAACAACTTGTAGTGTTTAACATAAAACAAATAGCATCAACTTGTATTAAAAGGAACCAGTAAGGTACATTGTATTGAATATTTTAAGCTTACAAAGGTTGTGGCTGAGAACACATGACACGAACTGTTCATGAGAATTTGATGTAGTTGGAGTCAAAGAGGCTATTTCAATATTTGAAATATGTAAATTTTATAACAGAAAGAAAAGTAATTCAAGAATTTCTGAGAAAGCAAACGAAGGTATGAGAATATGTGACTTGTGTTAATATTGAATGGGATTTGGAATATGCAATGCGAAGTGTAAAGTAAGAGATACATGCGAAGTATAAATGATCGGAAGAGGGATATAATACTTAATGAAACGGAGATTTGATTAAACACAAAACGTTTAAAGAGACTTTGGACACTAGGGAAATTGCTTATACAGCAAAGAAAAGTCTAGTACTACGATTCGGAATCTAAGGAAGATTCGGAGGTGATCATGAGTTCTGTTTGATCTTGGTGTCGATCAATTATTTGTATCTACTGCTTTTGCTCAACAAGAGTAAATACCTTGATTAAGTTGTCTATTGTGATTGATGTTGAAATTGCTAAGTAACACATTAGTTAGCGTAGATCATGTGTATCATGATTGTACTTTAGTGATTGAGGAGGTAGTACTCAATCCTGACTTGATTTCAATAGAGATCGGTGATTTGATACGATAATTAGAAAGAACTTATTACATATATGTGACAAGACGCATTCAGTTTGCAATGAAGGAATAATAAAAATAACTACGCCGAAAGGAGGCGAGAGATTTGTATATATGAGTATTGGAGAAGTGGGGATCAATGTCTAATGATGATTGTTAGGTCCCGAAAGCTGATTGATTAGGGCTGTGAGTTTTGTTTGGTATATGCTATTGATACCAAGACTGAAGAGAAAACTGTGGCCGATGCGCCTGTTGTCCCAAATGTTTCCATATGTGTTTCTGGAAGACTTGTCTGATGTGCCACTTGAAAGACAAGTGAAATTTTGTGTTGACTTGATCCCTGGAGTTTCTCCAATAGCTTGTTGTTCGTATTGGTATGCATCTAATGAAATGTAAGAAATGATGAAACAACTTTAGGAGTTATCAGATAAGGGCTTCGTTAAATTGAGTTCTTTGCCATGGGGAGCCTGATATTGTTTATGAAACAAAGGATGTCATAATGAGAATGTGTATAGATTAACATGATTTGAACAAATTGACTATAACAAGTAAGTATTCGCTGCCAGGAATTGATGATTATTGATCAGTTGCAAGGGGTTGGTTATTATTCAAAGATTGATTTATGTTCAGGATATCACTAGTTGAAAGATTTGTAAGGATAAAATACTGAAAATGGATTTCAGGGATAGTTATGAGTTTTACGAGTATTTTGTTATGCCATTTGGGATAGCCAACACCCCAACTGTTTTATGGACATTAGGAATAAAGATTTGTATATCAATGTTGGGGGAAAATTTGTAATCGTAATTATCGATGATATGTTGGTATAAGTTTAAAGTTGAATATGTCAAATCTTGAGTTTTGATTATAATAGATTATATTTTGGGATATGTGATTTCTGGAAGTGGATCTCGGAGGATTCTGCCAAAAAGGGGAGTGATTGAGAATTTGAAATTTGTCTCGCAGTATTACAAGAATTAAGAAGTTTTCTATGATTGGTAGATTGTAGACAACTTGATTAATTCGATATATTTTTTTATACGGACTCAAGAAGGTTATTGCTAGAAAGATTTGCACAGACGTGCATGAGTAAGGTTATCATTATTTCCATGGTATTATAGAATTGATTATGTCTTATTAAGAGGAGTTGTTTCATGTTCAACTTTTGGTTTGCTTTACAAGTAGGATTATGCACTCATATAGCTATGAGTACAGCTTACCGATCTCGACAAATGGCCAAAGTGAATGAACTATTTTCATATTTGAATACATGATGAGATCATGTATTTTGGATTTAAGTATCAACAAAAAGGAACAAGTTAGCACTATGGTGTATTGGTTCATTTAAAATAACCGAAAAGTTAGGAATCTGTTATCTCATTTGGAATTATCTAAGGAAATATCGAGATAGCACTTGGTGTTTTATGTGGAAAGCTTTATGTAATCTTCACAACTGGTAATGAAGATTGGGATGATTATACCGAATTGGAATTCATGAAAGGTTAGTATATGTAAAGAAGTCGGAATATATTACAGATATGAAATTAATGAAGTTAAGAAACAAAGACATTTTAATGGTATTGATATGTTGGAAGCATAACAAAGAAGTAAATCACATTTGGGAGACAAAAGTCGATACGTTGAAAAAGTATAAGTATGTATTCGAATCCAAATAAACTCAGAGGACGAAGTTTGAGTGTGGTGGAGCCCATGTTGTAACATCCTCGAATTCAATTATTGTAATTCAGACTTTATTTAAATGGATATTTTATAATTAAGTTGAATTATGAGCAAGAATTATGTAGTTGGGATATATAAAAGTTAGTAATGATAAATTTAAGAATAAATCAGTATTTTATGGAACCGGTTAAGTTGAGAGGTGAAATGTGCAAAATGGGAAAGATGGGAATAAAAAGGTTAAAAGCCTTTCATTTCATACCTTTCACTCTCTCTCTACACTCTCTCTCTTGAAAACTCTCTCTACTTCTCTCTAGATTATCTCATAAACCGACAGGCCGATTATCGAGATTTATACGTCATCGGAAAGATCTCGAGGAGTACTACAACAATCTACAGTTGGATTCTTGATTTCGTACGGATTGAGGTAAGAATCGACCCTTTTAAGTTTATGTATTTCGGTTTTGAAGAACATAAATTCGAATTTGCTATTTTTATGTGATTTAGAGCTAGTTTTGCATGAGTTTTAGCTAGAATATGATTGAGTATGCATAATATAATCGAATCTAGGTTTGATACTTAACATATTCATGATTTTAGGCTTAGAAATAAAGGATTTAAGTTGTAATGATGAACAAACTCGAGAATACCAAGAACAAAGTCGAAATGCAAGAACATAGTCGATTTTTGTACTAAATTCGAGCATGAATTCGAGTTTGACACCATGGATTCGAATTTAAGACCCTAAATTCGAATATGGTTCGAATTTATCCTCATGAGTTCGAGTTTAGTCATCAAATTCGAAGGAAATTCGAGTTTAACCCCTTAAATTCGAGTTTAATGCCTAAAAACTGAAAACCCACTCTCTAAACTCGAATATTTTGAATGAAACCCATAATCAACACATAAAATAACAAGAGTTATTCAAAGGATAAGGTGTGAACTTGAGATGGGTTCAAACTTAGTTATAGGTCGAATTTAGACATGGACCCGAAATGGGGGAAAATATTGCAAAACTTACAAAACTTGGTTTTATGGAATAAAACAATTATTGACATGAAGTATTGTTGCAACTGACTTAACAGGTCCCTTGTGGTATTGTTTAACCCACAGTGGGATACTTTGTGATCCGGTTGAAAGACCGAGGAGAAATAAAAATTAACTTGAGGATTATTAACGCACCCACTGTGAGTACCTCTGATTTTAGCATGTCTGCATCTGCTTTATGTTTGCTTCGCCTGCTGAGGCATGTTGTTTCACTTTCGTTTGGCACTCTACTAACTTGCGTATATGTTGATGCACATTCATACTTGTTGCATGTCCGTTTCTTTGTTGTGCATCTTATTGATGGATCTGAGGGTCGCATCTGTACTCCGATGTTACTGTGCTATATGACCAAGAGTTGACACCTCTGTGGTCAGTATAGGCAGTAGGTCATCCTCGATCGTACGTTTGCCTCAGATGGATTGTTTTTTTATGCTGAGCGTCATCTCGAAGGAGTTGCGGCTCGGGTTTGCGTACTATGTGTACGTGTGGAAGTATACGGTATGCGTTACCGGTGTTACTTCTGGGGGCATCATAAGGATTTGTGGAATGTGTAAAATCATTGGTATTCACTAAGCATTCGCTTACCCCTCAGTTGTTGACGTTTTTACAGGAAAAAGGGAAAACTGCTGCTGGACCTTCTAGCTAGGTCGTCCGTTGAAGTAATTGAAGATATTTGCTGCTCGCTCGGTATTTGGTTTATGTGATTATTGCTATGATATGTTTGGGATGATTGTAATAAACTTATGAGTATGTAGACTTAGATTTGGTACCCTGTAGCACCGTAGGGTATTTGACACTGTTGCGTTACTTTATTTATATGCTTCCGCACTTAAACTAGGTTATCAGATCATTATGTAACTGTTCGATGGTAATTAATCCTGGGTGAAATTGTAAATGGTGGTTAATGTGGCAAGGGTGTCACAAATGTAGGTGATCCTTCCAGTTCAACTGCGCCACAAAGTTTCTCCGCTCCATCTTCATCAACATACCGTCATCCATCTACATCATCCACCGACACATCCGCAGTTGAATCTACTCTTGTAATACCCTCACATATAATACCAACAATTCTTCCTTCACCTGAACACTCGGGAATCGAACCGGAACCAGTGTTACCATCATTTGAAACCATTGATCATGAATCTTCATCCATCCCCACATTAACCACAGAGGTTCCATCCCGAGCACCCCTTCCACACGAGATTAAATGGACCCGAAGTCACCCAACAGATCAAATCATTGGTGATGTATCAACAGGAGTCCAAACTCGTAGGGCATCTGCTAATGAATGCCTCTTCGCATCATTCCTAAGTATGATAGAGCCCGCTCGTGTGGATGAAGCCCTGACAGATCCAGATTGGATAGTTGCAATGCAAGAGGAACTCAACCAGTTTGAACAACTAAAAGTATGGCGGTTAGTTCCCAAACCAAAAGACCGTATAGTCATCGGAACAAATTGGATCTTTAAGAACAAACGAGATGAGAACGGCATTGTGATAAGGAATAAAGCAAGACTTGTTGCCAAAGGCTACCGACAACAAGAAGGGATAGATTATGACGAGACCTTTGCTCCAGTTGCACGAATCGAAGCAATGAGAATCTTCTTGGCGTACGCGGTACACAAAGATTTCAAAGTGTACCAAATGGACGTCAAGACTGCCTTTCTAAACAGTGAACTTAATGAGGAGGTGTATGTTGAACAACCACAAGGCTTTGTTGACGCATATAAACCTGACCATGTTTATGTGCTAGATAAAGCCCTCTATGGTTTAAAACAAGCACCTCGAGCATGGTATGATAGTCTTTCAAATTTCCTTATTTCTGCCGGTTTCTATATAGGTGTGGTGGACACAACTCTGTTCACAAAAAGGGAAGGCCCACATATAATGCTAGTAAAAATATATGTCGACGATATTATATTTGGATCTACTGAGAGTAATTTTTGTAAGGATTTTTCAGCCCTAATGGAGTCCAGGTTCGAGATGAGTATGATGGGGGAAATGAACTTTTTCCTTGGATTACAAGTCAAACAACTTGAGGATGGGATTTTTGTGAACCAGTCGAAATATACTCTTGACATTCTCAAGAAGTATAAGTTAGACTCTTGCACGAGTATCGCAACTCCCATGGCCTCCAACTGTAAGTTAGACACTGATCCTTCTGGGAAAAGTGTCGATAATACAACTTACAGAGGGATGATAGGATCCTTACTGTACTTGACTGCCAGTAGGCCAGATATAGTGTTTTCAACATGTCTTTGTGCTAGATTTCAGGCCGACCCAAAAGAATCTCACCCAACTGCGGTAAAACACATTTTTCGTTATCTTAAGGGTACACCCGAACTTGGTCTATGGTATCCAAAGGGAACCGATTTCGATCTTACTGCGTCTTCAGATGCTGATTTTGCAGGTTGTAGAGTTGACAGAAAAAGCACGTCGGGAGGAATACAGTTTTTAGGAGATAGAACGGTGAGTTGGTCTTCCAAAAAGCAGAATTGTGTTTCCACATCTACAGCTGAGGTTGAGTATGTAGCAGCTGCAAGCTGTTGCTCTCAAGTGCTGTAGATGAGAACACAATTACGCGATTATGGATTCTCACTCACCAATATCCCAATTTACTGTGATTCTCGAAGTGCAATTGCCATCTCTTGCAATCCCGTGCAGCACTCTCGAACAAAACACATAGATATCAGGTATCATTTTATTAAAGATCATGTAGAAAAGGGAACCATTGAGTTGTATTTTGTTGGCACGGAATATCAACTTGCGGATATATTTACTAAAGCTTTAGATGAACCTCGTTTTCAGTTTTTAGTATCCCATATCGGCATGTTGAATCCGCCTTCTAATTAAATATCAGATATTGTCTTAAATAATTCTATTTCAATCTATCATGATTGAAATTCCTTTATTTTAGAAAATATCTGTTATTTAAATTTAAGGATTCTGTCTCAAAATTGAAACTCAATATTTCCTTATCTGTGTATATTTTTAATAATTAATGATTCTGACAAATTGCTGTGTAAATTGTTCATTACGGAGTGGGATGCAAACAATATCCAGGTTTGTCTGTGTTTGTAAGGCTAAAAGGGTTATCGAGCTTAATCAGAAAATCACAAGGAAAAGAACCGGTATTTATTTGAGGGAGAGTAGAGTTAGGATGTTAATTTTTATAATTCTGTTTTTCTTTTTAATTTTTGTAGTTAAATTTTAAATTTTAGGTTGGTCATATTTTTATTTGATTTTAAGTTTAATTTAATAGGTCAGAAAATCACAAAAAGATATTAATTAACTTTCAAATTTATCAAAAAGCCAAAAATATTTTAGTTAACTTTATTTTATTTTATTTTATTTCAGTTTATTTTTTATCTTAATTTTAACACTAAAAGAAAATACCAAAAATATATCTACTTTGTTCTTTCAAACTGTGTTTGTAAGGCTAAAAGGGTTATCGAGCTTAATCAGAAAATCACAAGGAAAAGAACCGGTATTTATTTGAGGGGGAGTAGAGTTAGGATGTTAATTTTTATAATTCCGTGTTTCTTTTTAATTTTTGTAGTTAAATTTTAAATTTTAGGTTGGTCATATTTTTATTTAATTTTAAGTTTAATTTAATAGGTCAGAAAATCACAAAAAGATATTAACTTTCAAATTTATAAAAAAGCCAAAAATATTTTAGTTTACTTTATTTTATTTCAGTTTATTTTTTATCTTAATTTAAACACTAAAAGAAAATACCAAAAATATATCTACTTTGTTCTTTCAAAGAAAAACTCAAAAAGATTTAATAAAATTGGGCCAAATTTATTTTCAAAATCTTGCTTCAATTTTTTTTTCTAAAAAGCCCAAAAGTAATTAGCTGTGTGTGTGTGCGTTGTGTTGCAAATCCGCCGGCCCATGTTATGTTTTGGGCGCGGACCTTGCTCACCCGACCCGACCCGATTGAGTTTAAATATGCGGTCAACCTTCCTTTCTTCATCTTCAAGATATATCTTCTCCTTTCTCTCTTCACCGTCGCCCTTACCACCGCCAACACCACCAGTAAAGCACACTCAAGCTTTTTGATCACCACTTTCCTTCGATTTTCTTGCTTATTTTGTCTTCGGCACTTCCAGGTGACCCATTTCTATACTTATTTCAGTATTTAACATCATATATTGTGAGTTTGATTTTCGACTTTTAGTTAGTTTTTCACTTCGGTTTTTCTTCATTTTTAGTACTTTAATGTGTGTTTTTCACTTAGTAGCAGTTACATAAAATGTTCCTTAGATTGTTTTAGCTTAGGATCTGTAATTTCATGCATTTTTGTCAAAATCACCACTGTTCACGTTGCATGAACATCATTAAATGAACTATTGCATTTCGGACCATCCGAATTCGGACCAAGCACCGAATTCGGATTTGTCCCTTAGAAAAATTTCCAAAATTTGTCAACTGTTCATCCGAATTCGGACACTGTGCATCCGAACTCGGATCACTGTGCATCCGAATTCGGTTCCTCATGAAATGTCAAAAGTTTGAATTTTTTATTTATTTAAGTTTACATTTGCATCATCACTGTTCATCCGAACTCGGTTGCCATCCGAGTTAGGTCCTTGGTCCTTATTGCATATTGTTAGGCACAAAAAGGCCTCAGTCAAACCTGTTCTGCATCTGAGGGGGAGATTATTAATCAAACCTGTTGATGCCTTTGAAGGTTGAATTTAAGGCCTGTTATATGCCTTATTGAAACCTGAAAATGATTTGCAATATCAGCCTAAAGCTGTTCTATGTGTTGCATGTGTTGCAACAAAGGCAGTTTTGCTCAAGCTGTTCAGTCTGCTGAACAGGCTGGACATAAACTGTCTACGCTGCTCTACACTGATGAGCAGCTTGGGCAGTTTACAAGTGTTCTGTTCTTTGTGAACAAAACCTGTTCTTTGTGAACAGGCTAAACACTTTATGGAATGTGTTTCCAAGTCCTCATGTATTGTTTTTGACTGTAAGATTAGTTTACAAAGTCGAAGACAAAGTGGAAATCAGAACTGCTCAGCCTGCCCAAGCTGTTCTGTTACATGAAGACAAAAGGTTATTTGAAAAAGGGTGACAGACCTTTTTCTTATATCAAAATAGGCCTTTACAAGGAAGAAAGACGCAAAGTTGACATTCCTTATTTAGTTAAAGGCAATGCAACAGTAGACAAAGTCAAAAGACAAAAGTTCTGCACATGAGAAGACAAGTCTGCTTTTCAGATTGTGCAGAAAAGGTTATGTTGTCTTTTCAACAAGACTTCTCCTTTTTCATTCCGTCGAATGAAGAAGCTTTACTTAGATCCTCTGAGTGAGTATAAAAGGAAGCTTCTAAGGTCAGAAAGATTAAGCCAAAAAGCTAAGTGCTGAAGCCAAGAGTGAACGTGCAAGTGTGTTTTTCATGCATGCAAGCCTGCTTGTGTAATACAGTTTCTTTTTGTCTAAGCTGTTCTACATAAGCTGTCCCTCTGAGTCTTGTGAACACAGTGAGTGCTTCTTAGTGAGTGTATTCATTGTAAACTAGTTTGAGTCTGTCTTAGACTAGTGAATACTGTTGTATCTGTCATCTCAGCTTGAACCTTTCCGCATTCAAGCTTGTTTGTAATTAACAACTTGTTGATAATACATACAAACATTGAGAAAATAGTGTGTAGTTTTTAAATAGCTGTATTCACCCCCCCTCTACAGGTTAAAGCTATATACTTTGGGAACCTCTCGGGACCTACACATATATATAACAGTTCATCCGCACCACACCTGAATTCGGACCATATTCATGCACCATCCGAATTCGGACCACCTCACATCCACATCACCCCTTTCATGCATTTCGGACCTCATCCGAATTCGGTCCATCAAGTCACCCCATCCGAATTCGGTTCTCAAACATACCATTTCATGCATCATCCAGATTTCGGACTGATCTGAATTCGGTGACACTGTTCATCCGAATTCGGACCATCCGAAATCCAACACTTAGCATTTTTTTTCAAAATTTTCATTTTTCCATTTTTCCATTTTTTTATATAAATTCAAAAAATACAAAAAATATTTTTCCTCAAAGTGCACCATTGATTAGAGTTAGGACTAGTGTTTGAGTGAAAAAGTCTGGTCTAACATCGGTCTCTTAACGATTGACTTTGGACTTTATTAATAGAATTTTATCCTACTAATAAAAACCCGATGCTAAACAGATCAGGCAGTTTCTATTTCACACTAATCTAGACTTCACATCAATGCCTTATCAGTTGAGTCTTCTTATTCTAACTCTGATGCACCTTGCAGGATAATGGAACCAGCAGTTGTTCTTACCGTTTCCCATCCCCCCATCCCAAACAATAACGCCCAACTCCCAGAACAATCCATCCTCCCCAACGCCGAGTTTGTCGAGTTCATTCCGCATAACTGGCAACTCGACGTTTCCATCCTGACCAAAGAACCCCAAACCCTAGCATTCGACATCCACACTCGCCATCCAATCTATTACGCCTTATCCACCGCCATAGTTGTTCCCCAGATCTATCTGCAACAATTCTGGAACAGGCTAAAATACGTTTCTGACCCCGAACCTCATTTCACATCCACCATAGACTGTGTTCCAGTCAAACTCACTATATCCGCCATCCGCCACATTCTTCACCTACCACTCGAATTCTACCTTCCCACCCGTGAACATTTTGACCCAAACCCTTCAATTCCCGAAACCCTAGCTGAAATCCAATCTCTGGGTTATGATGACCCTCTCTCCAAACCCTCAGACTTCCGCACAAAAAATCTTCAATCCCACTGGCGAATACTTTTAGATGTACTCAATAAATGCTTCACCGCCAAGCACTCCGGACACGACTCTGCGTCGGCTCAGGTACTAGCCATGTTCACAGGCTTTGCCTTTGACCGACATGTGGACTATGCTGCTTTCCTATTCGAGGAGTTACGAAGAGTCCATGTGGAGAGGGGCACAAAGAAAGGAAGAAAATATATTCATCTACAGCGATTTCTGCAGCTAATAATACAATATGCCATGGACCATGATGATGACATTCACGAACGTCCGGAGGCCGATGTCTACCCCACCGTGGCGATTCAAAAGTTAACTTTGCCAAAGGGGGCCCCGACAGTGCCGACAATGAAAATACCTCTGTCTTTGCTAATGAGGTCAAGGGGAATGGAGCGAGTTAGGGCTTATATTCAGGAGTGTTATCCGGATGAGTCTCAGTCGGAACCGTCTGAGACTAACCAATCCGAAGGTGAGGCGAGTATGAGTGAGACTGAGGGAGTTCGGGTGGATGTTCAGCAATCTCAACAATGTATGGGTATGGGTGAGGGGGAGCCTGTGTTGGTAAGGGAGGAAGCAGGAGGTGAGGCGGCAGAGACGGCGGATTCAGAAAGAACCGTCTCTGTCGTGCGAGCGAGGGAAGTGCAATCTGAGGGTGAACTAAGCCCAATAAGCCGGACTCCTCACCATAAGACCGTCCGTCCAACGGTCGAACTAACCACCACCACCCACTTGGTTTCCCCTCAAAGGGAAACCACTTCAATTCATGGGGTTATAGCACATACTCCATCGCCCTCTCATTCGGAGAGTGGCGGTGTTGAAAGAGGTCACACTCCTCCCCAGGTGACCGCACTTCATTCCTTCACGATTCTAATCCCCCAAACACACACACACCGCACGATGCCTTCGTGGCAGCTCCTCAAACTTCCGGATCTGAGCGTCCTATTCAGGAGCCAGAGATGACGGAAGGAAGACCGGGAGTGGCTCAATCAACGCCGTCCACTTCCGGCCATCTCCCAATAAATTTGGAGATGTTAACGGCAGCTTTACGTGCTGCCGGCGTGATTACCCGGGCTGACCTGGACGCCTAAAGGGAAGAAGACGAGGAACGTCACACCGCCCTACTTTCCCTGATCAAGGGTAAGGGTGTCGCTTCCGAAGCTGGCCCCCCACCAGGTTCCCATTCAGTTCAAAATCAAATTTCCGAGCTGTTGGACAAGATAGATGCGCTTACACGCCTTATTCTGCAAGTCCAGGAACAGCTTAATTCGAGAATGGATCGCCTCGAGTCGGCGGTCATCGAACTCCAGTGCCGCCCTCAGGCAGAGGCCCCAAAAAGGAAGCATGACGATCATGATGACCCTGATCGTCATGAGGGGGAGAAAAGGCGAAAGGTTCAGCATGAGGAACCCGTCATGTTTATAGGGGGAGCAGAGACTGCTGAGGGGACAGAATTCCAGGGGTCAGGGGAACAGAGGCAGGAGGCTCAGGAATACCTATTTATAGAAGACGAGCCCATGGTCGAGGGTCCAGCTCCACTGGATCCGATGACAACTATGGTAGAATTCGAGGAACCTCATGAAAAGGTTGAAATCATATTGGTTTCTGATTCAGATTCCGATATCGACGACAGCGAACCTTTATTAATTCCTAAGCCTGAACCTGAATCTCCAACGAAAAAATCTTCATCCTCTTCTTTTGACTTCCTGAACTCACCACCACTAGCCCCTCAAGAAGAAATCCTATCATCAATTCAAGCTCCCCAATCACTAAAAGAATCCCACATAGTCCTAAGCCCTCCAAGATCCCCAAGCCCTCCTCCAGTCCAACAAACCGAACTTCCAGGTCCCTCCCAAACCAAAAGGGTCGATTGCTTCGATGAAACTCCGGAAGGCCCTGGTATTTATAGAAAAGATGATTTATTCTGGATGGACCATTATTCAAAAGGAAAGGTTCAAACACTGCCTCAGGAAGAAAAGAACAAAATGCGACAAGAACGGTGGGGGACTATCATAAAGCTTCTTGAAGCCAAAAAGGATGAAATCAAAGAACCCCCCGTTCAAGGCCTTAAAGAATTTTTGCAGAAGTTTCCCCCGGAGCAGTTTCAGAACCCGTACCTAGAATAAAGATTCAAGATGGTATTCAGAAAGAAGCCTGGATCCTTCAGCAGACGCCTACTTATGGAACTTACAAATGTCTCCAAAGCTGAACAGGCCGAATACTATCAACTGATGCTCCGGGAAAGAAGGTGAAAGGTCTCGAAATCGAAGATAAAGAAACTTCGAACCATAACCATGTGCAAAAGAGCCAAAGTCTACTATCCCTCCTACCAAGTAGAAAGAGAAGATGGCACGGGAGATGACATCTTCGAGAATGACCTAGACTTCATAAGTGCGGATGACGTTGAGTTCCTTCACAACAGCTTGAAAAATCGCATCAGAAAACATCTAACCCACATGACCGCCGTAGGTGCCCTAGTGCGAAGCATGAACCGTCGCTCAATCATTATGTGCCTAAGAGACTTCCAGATGGCTATCGAGAGCGCTATGGTTAAAGTGGGTCTTCGAGCACCAGAACAAGATAGCTTTCTACTAGCCCACCACCCGGCTTACAGAGTTGTACTTTCAGGAGACCCGGGTGTTATTTTTGTTAATTACAAGGGCTATAAGAGATACAGGCGCTTTGAGGATCTTCCCTGTTACTCCGATGGTACACTAAGATTGGTTCGAGCTGCACTTACACAGAAAGTTCAAGACTTTGACGCTCAACCAGATCCACAACAAAGATGCACACCAAAGGAGATACAGGATACCCTCAGCGGCATTGAACTCCTGAACGAACGGCTACATTTGAGACAAGTGACCAGACGCTTCGACGTCATTCTTGGACTCCGAGAATCTACGGATCATGCCAGAGTTCCAGGACCTCCTAAATGATCGAAAAGGGGGAGATTGTTAGACATTTTATTTCGATCATAGGGAGTTGTTTTGTAATAATTATTTTAGTATTGTTTAGTCTTGTATTTACTTCCTTTGTAATTTATGTTTATGTAAAAGTCAAGGGGCCAAAGGTGCCAATGTGTAAAACTTAATTAAAGGAGCCTAGAAATAGGCTCCTAGGGTTTTGCAGCCATTTTACGGTTGAAAATACAAAGAAAAGTGCAGCCGCCATTTTGTCATTTCTCCCAACATTCTCTTTGTCTTCTTCATCATTACATAATTATTGAGCATTGATTCTTCTTGTGTTTGATAAAAGAAACATTAAAGGTGCTGATAGTTTACGGGAATACATATTACAGTCACGTAAGGTAATTTCTTGATAAATAAAAAGGCCAAGGGATATTCCAAAGTGTAACATGTTTAAATGGAAAATAATACCAACAATTGTCTAGAAATGTGTGTCACGACAAACAATCAAAGGAATCAAAAATTCCTAGGTGTGAAAGTAAGATGCTGAAAGTGCATATTCGACACCGCTATCTGATTGAACCTGTCTTTGACTTTCTCGCCAAAAATATTCTGTTAGTGTTAAGTATAGGTTGAAAATTTAAAAGTATTGTAGACTAGTTTAAGTTTAAAATTTTGTTCAAAATTTTACTTTACTTTATTTTATTTTATTTTATTTTATTTTACTTATTTTATTTTATTTTATATTATTTTATTTAGGAAAAAGGTCAAACTTACGGATGATGCATTCTTAGTTGAATAAATAAACATTGTGTGAAAATCACGTGCTTAGTGTAAATAAATTGTGCATAGTTTGTTTCCGTCACACGAAGAAGTTGAAAAAGCTGGAAAAGTTGAATTTTATTCAAAGATTTTCAAAATTTTCATTTAAATTCGAATTTAAGACAAATTCGAATTGACATTCGAAAATGTCAGTAACTTCGAATTTAACACAAGTTCGAACACGGTTAGTATATATAGGTCAACAGTGACTCATTTATGTCACCTACCTTCAAGTTTAGTACTTCGAACTTGTCTGAGCGATTTCGAGTTTACCTTTTTCGAATTTTTCACCTATTCATCAAAGTTTTGTCCTTTGTGTTCGAGTATATAACCAAATCTAGGTATAAACAACATTATTATACAATATTTAGGAAGTTTTAGACTCAATTTGAGCAAAAATCGACCTATTTTGAAGTTTTAAAGGTTTTGAACTTTGTGATTCAAAATCACAAAGTTTAGCTGGTGAAACTTCAAATAAGTGACAAATATCTTCGATTAGAACCTATTAGGACTAGTGAATGTGATTTTCTAAGTCTAAAATGGTTTAAATCTTTGATTTGTGTATTGAAAGTGCCGACTTCGAGTTTGTTCATATAGTTCGAGTTTGTCATTAAGTTCGAACATGTCCGCAAACTCGAATTCAAGTTAAATTCGAACATGTCATTTGAGTATTAAAATCGAAATGTTTGAATAATTTTAACGTCAAACTTGTAGAAATTCATAAGTGTTGGATTTTGAACTTACATAAGTTCAAAATAAAACAAATTTGAATTTAAACAAGTTTCATTTTTATTTTTTCCCTTCTAATATATTTTATACTTTAATGTGCAGATATGGGAGAAAGAGCTTTCATTCAAAAGCATAATAAGGTTGTTTCGCCGGATCGTGAGCTTCCTGAAGCTCAGGCGTTTCGACAAATGGTGGATTTCCTGGCTAATTCAAGGGTGTCGTATGCCCTTTCTCACAATGTGCAGATCATACTGCCTTATGTCAGACAATTTTGGGATCACCTGCAAGTTGATTGTACGGTGACGCCGACTGTGTTGAGGACTAGAATCGCCGGCCAGCCCCTTGTATTCTCTCCAGATATGCTTCGTAGAGTGTTGCAGCTTGGATCAGTTGAACAGGAAGCTGGGCCTATTGACTTCCCTTTGGAAGTAAGGCAAGCAGCCTTTTTAAGGATGGGGTATGGCTTGGATATAGCTAAGGCAATATACATGAAGAGTGGTCTCATAGGCCAATGGAGGTACTTGGCGCATGTCTTTTTGGTGTGTTTTGCACCAAAGAAAGCCGGATTTGATTATATCGTGTCAAAGATGCAATCGGCGATGATCGCATTGGTTTACAATAAGAAGTTCAGCTACTCCGAGATGTTCTTTGCGGAGTTTGTTCTTCAAATAACAGCTCCAGCACGAGAAAGGTTTCTGATGTATCCGAGGTTTGTTATGATGCTGATACGCCATTTTTTGCTGAACTTGCCGCAGCTGGACGATATTCAGAGTGTCGCTGTTATCGATAAGCGAATTTTTGCGGATTGTCACTCGCACAACGCCCGTAGGGGTTAAGTGGTTAGACCACTGGATGCACCTATTTTTGGTGCTGTGGTAAATCCAGATTTTGAAGCCCCCGAAGGTGCGAATTGGGCTGGGGAAGGGCCGCAGCCACAGCAAGTACAACCACAGCCACAGCAGCAACAACAACAGCAACGTCCTCCAGTACAACAAAAAAGGAGGCCTAGAGCTCAAGATAGATCTAATCTGGCGTCAAGGCCAAGCTCTAGCAGGATACAGGAGTCGGTAGAAGCAGGTCCATCATCGGACGCTGCAGGTCCTTCTGGTGTGCCACCAGTAATTGATCCACGAGTGGAGACTTTGGAAGAAATATGGGCATAGGGGACTCAGGCCCAAGAAGAGATTACAGCTGAGCTTGTTGATACACTCTTAGAGCCTCCAGCTAGTATTGATGACCTTATGCGCGAAATTGATGAATATCAGCCAGAGGTAGAGGGTGAAGCAGTGACCACTTCTGAATCGTCATCAGAAGAAGCTGAGGAGATCGAAGTTGAAAGACCAGCTGTTGAGACTGTTAATCCGTCTGTTCAGATAGGAAGATATGGATCAAGGGTTGTTGTAAGTGAAAGGGAGACAGAGAAGAGAGCATCTAGAGATTCAGATGAAGATGACTCAGATTTTGAGGCTGAAGATGTTACTCCCTTAGTGCCTCGGCAAAGGGACAAAAGGCATAGGTTTATGTAGGGAGCTTCGTCTGCTTCTGCTTCCGAGCCTGAGATTCCCTCCGCTCAACCATCCCCTCAACCATCCGTTCAACCACCCGCTCAACCATCTGTTCAACCACCAATCACCCCGTCACCTATCACATCAATTTCATCCACTTCATCCACCTTCACAGACAATCAACGTTTCTCAGAGCTCCGAAGCAAAGTGGACATCCAGATAGTCCAAATCTTTCAACTAACAAAAGCAGTCAGCGAGATTCAAGAACATAATGCAAAGATTGATAAAGAAAATCTTGAATTAAAGACATTTGTCGCTGATCAGGCTGCTGAGCTCAGAACCATGAGGTCCCTCCTCGAGTAGCTAATGAAAAATCTTAAGGCTCAGGGGCAGACCAGCTGCAGAGATCCTCAAGAGTTGAGAAGAGAAGATGACGAAGGCAACGATCCCGATGCACAAAAAGATAGTGAGCCAGTAGATTTTTCTTCTGCTCAGCATGCTGAAGTTCAGGGGGAGCCTAGTCAGTCAGAAGCTGAAGGAGGTGAGCCTAGTTCCTCAAAGACCTTTAAAAGCGAGATGATTGACGCTCTGATGGATATTGAGGAAGATGAGATAGAATTTTGTAAGGTCTTGCAACTACAGATCTATCTAGACGCGACACACA
Organism: Centrapalus pauciflorus; assembly: GCA_020465985.1. Taxonomy (NCBI): domain Eukaryota; kingdom Viridiplantae; phylum Streptophyta; class Magnoliopsida; order Asterales; family Asteraceae; genus Centrapalus; species Centrapalus pauciflorus. The sequence goes on from JAANYP010000876.1 coordinate 382,785, forward strand.
CCAACGAGTGCGGAATCCTCGTTAGCGGCTTGACGGTAAGATCACACTCACGGAACACGGAGACTACCACAATGTTATACGAACACTAACGAACGTACCTACACGATGATTCTCTCCGAAAACACACTCTGATTACCGGTAAACTCGAGATCGCCTTCTGCTTAATCACTCTCGAAATTCTGCAAAAGTCTACTAATGATTCGAGTTAATCCCTAATTATAGAGACCAATTCGAGTTTGTCATGGGACAAACTCGAAACAGGCCCAAGGCCCATTCGAATTTGTCCACATGACAAATTCGAATCTGCCTTATTCGAATTTACACCAAATTCGAATCTGCCTTATCTGTAAATTCGAATTTACTCTAAATTCGAATTTCACATGTCAAACTTCTATTTGAACTTATGTTTTAACTTATGTTTAAATTTATCTTTGAACTTTATGTTTGAACTTCTTGTAATACGTTACACCAAGTTCAAACATACAATCAATAAATATCGAACACATATAAACACATATATCAAACACTAGTTAATACTCAATATATTGTAATATGACTTAGACAAAATGGTAACACAACTTAGACTACTATCGTCACACATGGTGTACCAACAGACTCCCCCTTGACGACAGCTTCTAACTATTTACATTTTGATTAAGTACTAGGTTTATTTAAACTACTTCCAGCAAACAGGCACTGTTCAACACATACTTTAACTACATTCTGATATTTTCTGGCCTCAACTTCCATGTGAGCATCACTCGTGATTTTGTGAGTATGGAGCACTTGAAGATCATCTTTCGAGAGATTAACTAGGTGCAGCGGATCGTATACTCTAAAAAATTACTTTTTCTTCCAAGTCTTCCATCACCGCTTCACCTGTTTCACTTTCCACGTACCACCAGTTGAGATTATTCAAAACATTTTGTGGCATTGGCTTGAGAGGGACTTTCTTCAAACATCTAACTGGTTTATATTGAATCTTCATCCAAGGTCTACCAGTCAGAGGATCGATTCTAGTATTGTCCATCACTCTTTTCCCAACTCTCGGATTGAGCCTTTCAAACTTTCTCGACCTCCCTTCCCTTCTAATGATCTTTGCTATGATTTCAGCATAAGGGTCGTCTCCGATATTAATCAGCTCCTTCCATGCCAACGCCTTTATCTCAACCTTTGGCAAGGAGTTGAAATCTTTCAGTCTTCTTCTGAGATACTGGAGGCCATCCTTTCGCTTGATAATGAATAGCTGCAGTTCTCGATCAAAAACCAGCTTAGAATATTTCCTGACAGCTCTCCAGCACCAGACACGCGCATCTTTTTCTTCAACTCTAACTCCTTCTTCTCTGCCCTGAACCACAACTTTCTCTATTCTTCATTTGTAAGCTCTCTGGCAGGCTCTTCAGACGATGATTCAACATTTAAAGCAACTTTGACCGCTTCTATGTCAATCATATTATTTCCTTCCGACACATATGTATCTGTGATAGGATTCGGTTGAACGGTGATCTCATTCGCCTCATCTTCTTCATCAACATAGACCTCATCATCAGATTTCCAGTCTGCTATGTCTTCTGGCACAAACTCCCCTTCTTCAAGGTCTTCAATTTCATCCTCAAATTCAAAATCAAAATCTAGTGGCTCTTCCTCAATGTTCATTAAAGCTTCAATCATTTCATGCATGTCACTCTCTGTGACCTTTGAGGAACTTGCCTCTCCTCCTTCAGCTCCACCTTGACTAGGCTCCCCTTGAATTTCAGCATATAGAGCAGCAGGAAAATCTACTGGCTCATTCTCTTTAGGTGCATCGGGATCATTGCCATCGTCATCATCTACCCTTCGCTGCTCCTCACTATCCCTACAAGATGTCTCCCCCTGAGCTTTTAGATTTTTCAATAACTGCTCAATAAGGGACCTCATTGATCGGATTTCGGCAGCTTGATCTGCCACAAAGGATTTCAGCTCAACATTCTCTTCTTCAATCTTTCCAACAACTTTCTTCAACTCAAGCATTTTCTTTGTCTATATTGGCATTATGTGTTTGTATTTCGCCGAGAGCCTTAGTCAGATGAAAAATTTGGACTTGTTGGAAGTCGACCTTGCTCCTCAGCTTAGAAAACCGCTGATTGTCGGTTTAGGTTGATGAGGTGGATGGAATGGATTGAATGGGAGTTGGAATGATTGGTGAGGGAATGGTTGTTTGAACAGGTGGTGGTGGTGGTGGTGTGGATGTTTGTACTGATGGGTGAGCGGTAGGCATTTCTGGCTCAGAAGCAGAGGCCGATGAGGCTCCCTTCATGAAACGATGCCTTTTGGCCCTTTGTCTGGGCACCAAAGGAGTAATTTCCTCATCCTCAAAATATGAGTCATCTGACTCCCTCGAAGCTCTTCTTTTCCCTGCCTCTTGATTTATTACCATGACTCGAGATGCATATGTGCGTATGAGAATAGAAGGATCTTCTGTTTCTTTCTCAACCTCAATTTCTTCCACTTCTTCTGATTCGGAATCTGATTCACTCTCTTGCTCAACATGCACATATTCATCTATCTGCCTAAAAAGATCTTCTTCCCCTTCCGGTGGTTCCAGAAGTTCTCCAACGAGCTCAGAAGTAATTTGCTCATTTGCATTCGGCCCAGATGCCCATATCTCTTCTAATGTTTCCGCCCGTTGATTAGTTCCGCGGGCTACATCTGAAGTACTAGCTTCAACAACTGAAGGACCAACTTCAACTGGCTCTTGAACTCTACTCGTAGAAGGCCTAGCAGCCTGAGTCTGTCTTGCAGACGGTCTCTGCCTCCTCCTTTGTTGCTGAGGCCTGGGCTGTTGCTGTTGCGGTTGTGGCTTTTGTGGAATTTGAACTTCCCCGGCCCAATTGGCACCTTCAGGGACTTGGAAATCCGGATTCACCACTGCACCAAAGAGTGGTGCCTCCACTGGCATTGCTAATCTTCCTCTATGAGCTTGACAATCCGCAAAGATTCGTTTGTCAATCACAGCAACACTTTGAATTTCAGGTAACTGTGGTAGATTTGGCAGGAAATGTCAAACTAACATCATCACAAATCGTGGACATATGAGAAATCTTTCTTGTTCCGGAGCTGTTATCTGTTGAACAAACTTTGCAAAGAACATTTCTGAATAGCTGAATCTCTGATTGTTGACCAGCGCGATCAGTCCTGACTGAATCTTCGAAACGATATAATCAAACCCTGATTTCTTGGGAGCAAAGCACACCATGAAGACGTGTGCTAGATATCGCCACTGCCCGATCAGCCCACTCTTCATACACAAGGATTTATTCACGTCCAGGCTATAACCCATCCTGATAAATGCAGCTTGCCTGATTGCTAACGGAAAGTCAATCGGCCCATTTTCTTGCTCTGGAGAGCCTAGCTGCAACACTCTACGCAATACGTCAGCTGAAAACACTAGAGGGTGTCCAGCAATCCTCGTCCTTAATACTGTTGGAGTAACAGTACAATCAACTTGTAAATGGTCCCAAAATTCACGAACATAAGGGATCACTATCTGTATGTTATGCGACAGAGCATAATAAATCCTGGAACCAGCCAAAAAATCCACCATTTGGCGGTATGCTTGCGCCTCAGGCAGTTCGCGATCCGGAGAAATGACCATATTATGCTTTGGAGCAAAGATTCTATCTGCCATATCTGCATAATACAGTATAAAATATTAGAATAATCATTGTAAACATAAACTTGTTTAAATTCAAATTTGTTTTATTTTGAACTTGTGTAAGTACAAAATCCAACACCTATGAATTCTACAAGTTTGATTTAAATCTTAAGCAAATAATTTAAATTTAATGTTAAATTCGAATATCAAATTCGAATATCAAATTCGAAGCACCACTCATTTTCGAGTTTAGTGGCTTATTCGAGTTTAGTGATAAACTCGAAACCAGCCAGCCATGAACAAACTCGAAGATGTCGGTGTGTTTATACACAAAACTCCAAGATTTTAACCATTTTAGACCTAGAAAATTACATCCATTAGTCCTAATAGGTTCTAATCAAAGATATTAGTAACCAATTTGATGTTTTACTGATTCAAACTTTGTTATTTTGAAATACAAAGTTCACACCATTAAAACTTCAAAATCAGTTGATTTTGCCTCAAATTGAGTCTCAAACACCCTAAATCTTGTATAATGATGTTGATTATACCTATATTTGTTAGTATGCTCGAACACAAATGGACAGAAACTCTACAAATAGTGCAAAACTTGAAAACGACAAACTCGAAGACACAAAGTAGAAATCGCTCACAACAAACTCGAAAGGCTCAAAATCGAAGGTAGGTGATAATGACTTGTCACTGTTGACCTATTTATACCAGCCACTTTCGAGTTTGTGACCTTTCTCGAGTTTACTGCCAAACTCGAAGCCCTGCCAAATTCGAATATATTTATTCGATTTTGGCTTAAACTCGAATTTAATCTTGAAAATTTTGAAAATTTTGAAACTTTTTGAATTAAATTCAACTTTTCCAACCTTTTCGTGTAACGGAATAAACTATGCAAAATCATTTACCCTAAGCCCATGATTTTCACGCAGTGTTTATTTTATTCAACTAGGAATGCACCCTCAATAACTTTAACCTTTTTCCTAAGTAAAGATAAAATAAAAATAAAAATAAAAATGAAGTAAAATTAAAATTAAAATAAAATAAAAATAGAAATAAAGTGAAATTAAAATTTTGAACAAAAATCTAAACTTAGAGTAATCTACATTATTTAAAATTTACAACTTATGCTAAACACTTAACAGAATATTTTTAAAATTTACAACTTATGCTAAACACTTAACAGACTATTTTTGGTGAGTATAGTCAAAGAAATGTTCAATCAGATAGCGGTGTCAAATACGCACTTTCAGTATTCAAACTTTCACACTTAGGAAGTTTCGATTCCTTTGATTGTTTGTCGTGACATACATTTCTATCCGATTGTTGGTATTATTTTCCCTTTAAACATGTTACACTTCAGAATATCCCTTGGCCTTTTCATTTATCAAGAAATTACCCTACGAGACTCATACTTAGACATACTTTTATGATCAAGGCATACACACAATGATTATAACTTTTTAGCATTGCAAACTTTCTTTAAAAGGCAAACATCGGACACATGTCTGTATTTACATACAACAAAGTGTCTTAGTTTGTCTTAAGGTTTATTTTTAAAGATAGCAAGACAACGGTGACAGGTCTGTACCGACGTACAACAAAGCGACTTATCTTGGTAACTCGAGTCAAACTAGAGGCAACAGGTCTGTACTTACGTACAACAGAGTTACATGTTTTGACTCTCAACTCAGTATATGATTTTTGTATTCTTTTCATTTCTTTAAGATGTATCTGATGTTGCTATACATCCCCAGAAAGTTTGCATACCTCATTTAAAATCAAAGTCTGTATGTCTCTAACATAAAAATAAAGACCAATTGGTCATAAATCTAAGTTAGTGACACGTCTGACTTTTTCTTGAATATTTTATTAGCCTTGAGACTCCCTATATGTATTATGCCTACCAACATATCAAACTGGATAATGTATAACACTTAGAGTTTTAGGTGTATTATGTGTGAAGGCTAAACACTTTGAGATTGTAAAGACTGTGCTAATTTTCGTCACTTTGAAACTATGCATCTAAGACTTAACTCTTTTTCAGATATTCTCTTTTATTGAACTTTTAATGGTTTTCTCTCTTTTTTATTTTGTTTTTCATAAATAAGAGTAAGAAAATAAAATAACCTACTAACTTACTATAAAAGGAAACTATCCTACGCTACTAGACTTACTATAAAAAGAAAGAAAAACTCACTGCTATAAAAAGAAATAACTTCTACTAAGGTCAACTCACTCTGGATTACGCATTCCATTTAGTTGAATCAAATACTCAAAACGTGAATTATCAAAAGCTTTGGTAAATAAATCTGCATTATTATCATCCGTTGCCACTTTTACCAGCTTTATTAAGTTCTTTTCAGCACAATCACGTATAAATTGATGTCTTATGTCTATGTGCTTTGTTTTATTATGTTTAACTGGATTATTAGTTATTGCAATGGTAGACTGGTTATCTATCCTAATAGGAGTTTGAGTATAAGCCAAACCGTTATCCCGCAATTGTTGTTGTATCCACAAAACCTGTGAACAACAACTACCAGCAGCTACATATTCGGCCTCACACGTTGACACGGCGACCGAAGTCTGTTTCTTGCATTGCCAGGAAACGAGTCTCCCTCCTAGGAACTGACAACCTCCAGTTGTTGACTTGCGCGTCAAGCTACATCCTCCATAGTCTGAATCCGTGAACACCTCCAATTCCAGATCGCCCTCCGCGTGATACCAAAGTCCCAGCTTCGGTTTCGACTTGAGGTATCGTAGAATCCGCTTCACAGCTTTCATATGCATCTCTTTCGGATTAGCTTGAAACCTAGCACAAATGCAAACGGCAAACATAATATCAGGTCTTGAAGCAGTTAAATACATAAGTGGCCCAATCATGGCCCGATATAACGTCGGATCCACATCGGTATCACTTTCAGTACCCGGTCCGAGATTGTGATTCACTTGAATCGGCGTGCTGAAATGAGCGGTCAACTTTGTTCCTTCCATCCCGAAGCGCTCTAAGATGTCGTAGACATACTTCGTCTGATGAATAAACATTCCCTCCTTCCTCTGATCGACTTGCAACCCCAGAAAGAAGTTTAACTCACCCATCGCACTCATCTCAAACTTTGACTTCATCACCTTTTCAAAATCAGTGCACATTTGTTCGTCTGATGATCCAAAAATGACATCATCCACGTACACTTGTACCAAGATGAAGTGTTCCCCTTTTCTCTTCACGAACAGTGTACTATCTATCCTCCCTCTTTCAAACCCATTTTCTAAAAGATGGTTGGATAATGTTTCGTACCATGCCCTTGGTGCTTGATGCAACCCATACAAAGCCTTATCTAAGCGATATACTCTGTCTGGATATTTCGGATCTGTAAACCCGGGCGGCTGTTCTACATACACTAGTTCCTTCACTTTCCTATAAAGGAAAGCACTCTTAACATCTAGTTGATAAACCTTAAAACCCTTGAAGGAAGCAAAAACCAGAAACAAACGAATTGCTTCTAATCTTGCCACTGGTGCGAACACTTCATTGTAATCGATTCCTTCCTCCTGGTTAAAACCCTTTACAACTAACCTTGCTTTGTTGCGAGTGACTATACCCCGATCATTTCTCTTGCACTTAAAAACCCATTTGGTTCCTATGGCTATTTCTCCTCGAGGTAAAGGAACTAACTCCCACACTTCTAGTTTCCTAAATTGTGACAGTTCTTCCTGCATCGTTTCAACCCATGAGTTGTCTATTAGTGCCATCTGCACATTTTTCGGCTCTACTTGCGAGATAAAACATTAATAGAGGCAGGTATGAAAGGCCTCGGAGTCATTTATCATCGACAATAACACTGTGTTTTTATTCAAACTACTCCTAGTCCTCACACCAGCACTAGGACTTCCTATGATACTCTCAATAGGATGATTCTTGTTGATCCTAGATGTCTCTATCTCGTCAACTCTCAGATTATCTCCCAAATTTGATCCTATTTCTCCTAACGGGGGAACGACCTCAGACTCCACATTTCCTTCCTCATGGAGATTTTCCTCAGAGTTAGAAGTTGTTGTCTGATTTTCGTTTATAGGCACTTCAGAATCAGTAGCTTCTGGAGATCTATCTTTTGTTGATGTAGGCTCAGATGTTGGTTGAAAAGTGGTCCTCGGAAAACTATGACCCTCATCATTCAGATTTAATGACGACATGTCCTTTTCGATTGTCCCTGCATTTTCATCCAAAGGAATGTTAAATGACTCAAACAATTTGTCATAATCAAATATCCATTTCGGACCAGTTTGGGGTTCATGTGTATAACTTGTGACTTCAATGTTATACACAATCTCTACTGTACCATTTGATTTATTGAAAACCCTTTTATTTGGTGAATTCGGCACATAACCTAGGAAGTATCCTTCGTCAGCCTTTTCACCAAACTTAGGTTGGTGTTTTGTTTTCATTAAAGTACATGGTACCCCAAAAGGTTCGAAGCCAGTTAAATTAGGTGGCCTTTTATTCAAAACTTCATAACAGGTTTTGTTCAAAGATTTGACAGTAAGGACCCGGTGTAAAACATGGCATGCGGTATTCACTGCCTCCCCCCAAAACATGGTAGGAAGCTTTGAATCCGATAGCATGGTCCGTGCTGCCTCAATCAATGTCCTGTTTTTCCGTTCGGCCACCCCATTTTGTTGTGGCTCATAGGGTGCACTAAATTGATGCACTATGCCCTTTGATAGGCAATATACACCAATTACAGTGTTTTTAAACTCTGTTCCGTTATCACTTCGTAGTCATTTAACCCTTGTTCCGTATGAATTCTCCACTTGGTCTAAGAACCCGATGAGCGTAGCAGCCGTCTTGTCCTTTGTACCTAAAAAGAAAACCCAAGAAAAACGTGAGTAATCGTCAGTAATAACTAAACAGTACCAACTACCACCTATACTCCTATTATTTATTGGTCTGAAGAGGTCCATATGCAACAAATCGAATGTGGCAGCGATGGAGTTCTGAGTCTTGGACTTGTGTGCCTTCTTGTGTTGTTTTCCTTTCTTGCATGGTAGACACTTATCCTCGAACTAAAAACTCTTCATCGGAACACCTTGCACCAACCCATTTTTCGTAATATAGTTCATCTTTCTCAGGTGCAAGTGTGCCATGCGTCTGTGCCACAAAACCGACTCAGTCTCTGAAGCTTTAGATAACAGACATATTGGTCCCGTTGAAGATTCCGACTTGTTCATGTCGAGCATGTACAAGTCATTCTTCCTTGGAGCCCTCATCAGAATCCACTCTTCAGGTACCTTGAACCCCGGTTTTAGCACTAACGCCTCAGTGTCAGTGAACAGCATTGAGTTCTTTTTATCACAGATTTGAGATACACTAATGAGATTGTGAACCACTTTATCAACGTGATAAACTTGATCCAATTTTATCGTCCCTTTAGTAACCACTCCAGTACCAATGATATTTCCTCCCTTATTTCCAGCAAATGATACAAAGCCCCGATTTCCTCCCTTGAAGTCTGCGAGTAGACTTCTTTCCCCTGTCATGTGCCTGGAGCAACCACTGTCGACGAACCATTTGTTGTTTGGACCTATAGTTATCTCCTGCACATGAAAGAAAATAGGTTAGTTATCACGGGGAACCCAAGCTATAACTGACTTGGTAATACCATTCTCGTCCACATACTTAAACTCTTTCAAATACCCATCTCGCCTTTCAGGTGACTTGGGTCTTTGACCTGGAGTCTGTTGTGGTGCCGAGTGATTTAAGTTCACTCTTTGCCTTTGTGTAGGCATTTGCTGTGGAGCTCTTGAATAATTACGATTATAATGCATATCGGACTGATATCCTTGAGCTCTACCTGGTGCTTGTTGTCTTACAGGAGTGTGTGACCTAACCGGAGTGTAAGCTCTGCTAGGTGTGGTACTCCTATAAGTCTGTTTTGGTCCTGACCTAGATTGATTTACGACTCGATTTGGTGAATTATTCCTAATCACTTCTTTTGGTCGACCTAACACCGGTATTTGTTTCACAGCAGATTTTGGTGCAGCTTGCACAGTCTTCTTGGTATTCTGAGAACTACTAGTGCTTGCAACACTTGTAGAAGGCTTAGATTGTTCTGGCTTTCCCGTTGTAGGTGTAGTATCTACTTTCCTATGCGGACAGCTAGAAGCAACATGCCCTCTTTCGTGACATCTAAAGCAAGACATTTTATCAATTGACTTTTTGTGTGTGCCCTTTGATTTAGGTGTCTCACTAGTGTCTGGTTCTTTTGTTTCAACTACAGTGACTGGTTCATCATCCTGATCATTAAAGTCAATTTTGTGTTGTCCTACTGGTTTATCACTAGAGGATGGCACAAATTTTACTTTCTTAATCTTGATATTAGTATCAGTCACCTTAGTTTCATTTTCCTATACAGTTTCAGACACTTGTTCCGGTAATTCCTCTGAGTCAACTGATTTCTCAGTTTTCTCCTGAGGTTGAGGTACGTAATTGTCATTGAAAGGTGGAGGACTCTCATGATATCCTAGACCTACAGGCTTCTTAGATTGACGTTGTGCATCTAAGATTTTCCCTAGGTTAAGAGATGAGTTCCTAAACTTTTCAAGTTTACTATTTACCTCAGCTACCTTTACCTTAGATTTAGCTAGCTCTATGTCTTTGGTTTTCAGCTCCTTGGTTAATGCCTCAACATGTTCATACATGAGTTCTAACCTAACACACTGTTGTCCCCTGTGATTTCCTCTGTCCCATCACACCCACATTGGACTGCTGTCCCCTGTGATTTTTTCTGCCCCATCACACCCAGTCTCAGTCACTTCAGCCATAAAGGCTCTAGCATTCGATTCTGGATGCGTACTCCAGTCATAAGTTCCATCTAGCTGTCTGTCTGATGTGACATTGGATAACATACCAGCTATATTTGCTTGACTGGTTGAAGGACTTGGTAGATATCGCCATTGCGATTGATTCTGATATTGTCCTAGTTGATTCTGATATTGTCCCTGGTTGATTTCTACTTTCGGTCTCTGACACTCTCTAGCGAAGTGTCCTAACCCCTGACAGTTGTAACATTTTACTTTGGACTTATCGAACCCAATCTTATTGTTACTCACATTAAGATTTCTACCCGTCCTTTTGATGAACCTCTTAACTCTCTGAGTTACCATGGCCAGTTGCCATTGCATATCCATCTCTTCAAGATCATCAGGGTCTACCTGATCGTAACTCATCCCAAAGCGCAGGATCGTTAATTTTGCCCTGAACGCAATTGCCATAAGCGGCCACGAATGAAGCCAACAGATTCAGATGGTCTTCAGCCGATTTTGCGCTCATAGGCATCTTAGAATATCCCTGAGATGTAGATGCCGGAGTAGCCTGATGCTGCTGCTTTTCTTCTAGTCTAGCAAACCCTAAGAAAGCCCTACTAAGTGAGTCTTCTGTTTCAGCCGGTGATGACGTCTCTCCCGAAAAGAAAGTTGTAGCAGTCTTCAGTTCAGTTGCTACTGAAGGTTTTGATTTCCTGAAGTACATTGCAGGATCTTGAAATTGATCAAAATCCGTTTCCTTCTTCAGCAACTCGAAATGATATGCCCTCAGCGTTCCCACAACATTCTCTAGAGTCAGAGTATAGTATTTGTCTTCATCATGCTTAATTAAGGTCACATACATCTCCCATTTGGCCGGTAAAGCATCCAGAAGTTTGTTATTCTTCTCAGTTTCACTATACCCAATGTCATGACTGTCTAACTCAGTTAGTAGATGATAGAAACGTGTGATAGTCTCATCCAGCTTTTCATCCTTCAATGCTTTGAAGATAGCAAACTGCTGGTTGAGCATTTCCATTCGTTTCCTTCTAACCCTCGGGTTTCCCTCACACCGTTTCTCCAACGCATCCCACAGCTCTTTTGCTGTATTCTGATTACGGAAGGTGTGCAGTATGTCCTGAGGTAACGCCATTCTAATGATAGCGTATGCACGATTTTCGGCCTCATAAAGTTTTTTATCTTCATCTTTCATCTTTGAATAAGTTAAGACTCGTTGACGACCTTCAACCTCTACAGTAGGTGGAATGTATCCCTCGTCGATACAAATCCACATGCGCATATCATTAAATCTCGCGAAGTCAGCAAACCGATCCTTCCACCAGTAATAATCCTCAATTTTCATCAGCTTTGGCGGAGAATTTGCTTTTCCAACTTCGTGATCCATCTCCATAAACCTCTGTAAACTTGTCATTGTTTCAAATCTATCTGAAGTCAAACTTAATTAAGTTAATTCGAAATTAATTTAAATTAATTCTTTTGAATTTAGGTAAATTCGAATATAATTAAATTTAAATTTGTTTGGAATTAAATTCGAATTAAGTTCGTTAATGCAGCTAAAATCGAAATTAATGACAAATTCGAAGGTTACTAAACTCGAAACACCACTTAAATTCAAATGTCCACTTAATTCGAATGTAACTAAACTCGAATGTCCTTATATCGACTTTAGTGTAAAGTCGAATACCCAAAGCAAATTCGAAATGGCCAAATTCGAAACCAACTTTAAGGAAACTCGAAAGGAGCGTATTTTGGTCAAACTCGAAAATGAGCAAACCCTAATTTCTTCTTAATCAAACTCGAGCGCTGCAAATTCGAAAAACGGCTAATACTTCGAGTTTTTCAAGTTTTTCAGATTAAATCAGTATTTTTACAAGTAAAAATACTGATATTAGTCAAAAACTTGAACTACAATGAAGAATTTCCCGAAATCTAATTTGATAAGCTCGAAAACCTCAAAAATACGTGATATTAACCGTCGAAACGTCAAGAAACCTAGGATGTATCTTTTGAACACTAAGAACACGAAGAACACCCCAATGTCTCTGATACCACTTGTAAGGTCTTGCAACTACAGATCTATCAAGACGCGACACACACCAACGAGTGCGGAATCCTCGTTAGCGGCTTGACGGTAAGATCACACTCACGGAACACGGAGACTACCACAATGTTATACGAACACTAACGAACGTACCTACACGATGATTCTCTCCGAACACACACTCTGATTACCGGTAAACTCGAGATCGCCTTCTGCTTAATCACTCTCTAAATTCTGCAAAAGTCTACTAATGATTCGAGTTAATCCCTAATTATAGAGACCAATTCGAGTTTGTCATGGGACAAACTCAAAACAGGCCCAAGGCCCATTCGAATTTGTCCACATGACAAATTCGAGTATTCCTTATTCGAATTTACATCAAATTCGAATCTGCCTTATGTGTAAATTCGAATTTACTCTAAATTCGAATTTCACATGTCAAACTTCTATTTGAACTTATGTTTTAACTTATGTTTAAATTTATCTTTGAACTTTATGTTTGAACTTCTTGTAATACGTTACACCAAGTTCAAACATACAATCAATAAATATCAAACACATATAAACACATATATCAAACACTAGTTAATACTCAATATCTTGTAATATGACTTAGACAAAATGCTAACACAACTTAGACTGCTATCGTTACACAGAGAGTTAGAGAATTCTTACAGAGTACTCCACTTATTTAAGATATCTTGAACA